>ML685779.1:3059015-3411114 GCA_007922175.1 Pelusios castaneus
AGGCAGGGAGGCTTGCGCTCTGGACCCTAACCTGAGCCTGCCTGTCCCACCCTGGGGGCGGGGAGGGCCAGCCCAGAGGCCGGGCGCAGGCCGGGTGTGCCGCGGCAAAGCCGCGGCCCCGGGGGTTGGAGGGAGCAGCGGGGGCTGCCGGGCTGCGCGGGGGTCTCTCACTGCTGCATGGAGGGGCGGAGGTGCGACGGCCGCTCTGCGGCCGCGCGCCCGCAGCTTAGAGGGAACACTGCTTGCTGGACCGTATTCGCACTATAAGACGCACCCTCATTTCCCCCCCCACTTTTGGGGGAAAAAAGTGCGTCTTATAGTCCGAAAAATACGGTAATTCCACACGGAGTACTAGTACAGTTGTACCAACCTGGCTGCTAACATGTTGCTTATGAGTTATTAGGATGCAGCAGATTCATTATTTGCCATAGCACAAAAGCCTATGTTATTTTGTAAGGAATGTGCACTCAGTGTGGGTTGCTGTTGCAGACAAATTGCATTCTTTTGACCTACCAAGCAGCAATTAAGTTCTCTGGGAGGTATAAGGCACCCACAGCTCATGCAGAAAGAATAGTTGAGTAGGGAAGTGGTGAGCTGAAACTGTGGCTATCATTTGTCTCCATTAAGGAAAAAAAAAAACTTATGTACAAACTGTACATAGCTAACCTATAAAAAATGTGCTTTTTATTACTATTGCTTTGTCCTGCTTTCTCTTGTCATTACTTATTGCCCACTCAACTTTATATATCTTCTCCAAGCCCAGGCACAAACTTCCCTCTTTTACCGTACAAATCTTATCTCCTATGTTCCTCCTGGGCTCCCTACAATGACTCCCACCTCCCCACATCTATATTTGTCTCCTTTGCTTACCCCCTTTTTGTGCTCTTTTTGTAAAAAGTGAAAAGCCACAGTCCTAGGTGCTATACAAATGTATAGGAAGACACAGTCATTCCCCCAAAGAATTTGTAGCCTAACTAAAGACAAGATGCAACAAATGTAACCAGTAACAGGAAGGAACACTACGGAAGGGTAAGTATAGCAGTGATAAGGCAGTTACATGGGCTAGCTATGTGTCCACTTTGATGGTTCTGCATCATTTTAAAGTGCTGTGGTATGTTGCATTCCTTTTGCCATAATTCATTGGTTAGTTTCTTAGAGGCATCGCAATGAAAGTGGACACTGAAGAGGGATTGAAAAGAGGAGAAGGTGAGATCAAGAGGCTCATGCCCCTAGTGAGTGCCCACCAGGCCCTGCAGAGCAGCGGCCACATGCCGCCCTGCCTTGCCCCGTCCCGCCCCTGGGCAGCCCAGCTGGCTGGGGGTGGGCCGGAACACGGCACTGAGGAAAGTGGAAGGATGGCAGCCTCTGGCCTCGCTCCCCCCCCCCCCCCGAGCATTGAATGGGCCCCCTCCAGTGCCAGGAGCCATAGCCATCCCTCCGTCAGTCTGGCCCATGCAGGGAGAGGGTGGAGGCACCAGGCAGTGCTCCAAAAATGGTCAGCCCAGCCCAGGGCCCCTCTAATTCAGCCCTGATGTGGCGCCAGCCCAGCGCTCCCCTGCAGCCCCTCAGAGGGGCACGAGGACCTGGCTTCACTGGAGCACCTGTGGGGGTGGGGGGCCTCTCCTGCCCTGTGGAGGGAGCTGCAAGGTATGGGGTGTCATGCAGTGCCTGGGGGAGCCCAAATGTGGGCTTGGACCCCGGGCGCCTGACATTCTCGCTACACTACTGCACCATGTTACAAGTGCTTTGGAGGATAAGATCACAATTCAAAATGATTTGGACAAACTGGTGAAATGGTCTGAGATAAACAGTATGAAATTCAATGAAGACAAATGCAAAGTACTCCACTTAGGAAAGAACATTCCATTGCACATGTACCAAATGGGCGATGAATGCCTAGGAAGGAGTACTGCGGAAAGGGATCTGGGTGTCATAGTTGACCACAAGCTAAATATGAGTCAACAGTGTAACACTGTGGCAAAAAAAGCAAACACCTTCCTAGCATTTAATAACAGGAGTATTGTAAAAAGACAACAGAGTCCTGTGGCACTGTTAAAGACTAACAGATATATTTATCGCATGAGCTTTCATGGGAGAAGATCCCACTTCGTCAGACGCTTTGAAGATAGGAAAGTTACAGAGTGGGAGGAAATTAAATGCAGGGGAGTGTATGACATAGCATCAGGTCAGGCTGTAACAGCAAATCAAAATAGATGTTAGGATTCAAAACACTGGGGAACAGCACATAGAGGAGGGGGAGGTCGAATCACTAGTTGTAATGCAAGAAAAATCCATAGTCCCTGTTTAACCCCAAGACAACTGAGTCAAATTTGCATATAAGTTCGAGTTCTGCAGTCTCTCTTTGAAGCTGTGATTTGTTATTCATCTGTTTCAACACAGCTATTAACAAGTCGTCAAGGGAGTGAGCAGGGAGATTGAAGTGTTCCCCTACAGGTTTTGCAGTGTTGCAATTTCTGATGTCAGATTTGTGTCCATTGATTCTTTGGCGCAGAGACTGTCCTGTCTGTCCAATATATAAGGCAGAGGGGCATTTCCGGCACATGATGGCATAAATCACATTGGTGGATGAGCAGGTGAACGAGCCCTTGATGGAGTAGGTGGCTTACCCTTTGGAATAGGAGTATTGTAAATAAGACACAAGAAAAATTCTTCCGCTTTCCTCCGGGCTGATTAGGCCTCAGCTGAAGTATTGTGTCCAATTCTGGGCACCTCATTTCAGGAAAGATGTGGAGAAATTGGAGGAAGTCTAGAGAAGAGCAACATGAATGATTAAAAGTCTGGAACACTTGACTTATGAAGGAAGATTGAAAGAGCTGGGTTTGTGTAGTCTGGAAAAGATGAGACCGAGAGAGGACATGATAACAGTTTTCAAGTACCTAAAAGGCTGTTACAAGGAGGGAAAAAATTATTCTCCGTATCTGCTGATGATAGGCCAAGAAGCAATAGGCTTAAATTACAGCAAGGGAGGTTTAGGTTGGACATAACAAAAAAATTCCTAACTGTCAGGGTGATTAACCACTGGAATAAGTTTCATAGGGATGTTGTAGAATCTCCATCATTAGAAGAGTTTAAGAACAAGTTAGACAAACACCTGTAAGGGATGATTTAAGATGGTACTTGGTCCTGCCATAAGTGCAGGGGACTGGATTTGATGACCTCTCATTGTCCCTTCCAGATTCTATGACTGTGGACAAGTGCCAATTCACTGTCTAGAAACATATTGTCATCTTTGCTAACTGGTGTAAGGCTCTCCACAACCAATGGATGTAAGGCTCTCCACAACCAAATATACATAAAAATAAGAATGCTGCAACTATAGTAACAAAAATCACATATACACTATTCTTTGCAATTACTTAATTAAATCTTTAATTCAATTAAAAAATTAAAATTGATGTTTTAGGCACTTCTGATATGCAAAGTTTTTTCTTCTTTTTCACATGGATAAAGAATGGCCTTACTAATCTTTTGTTAGCTCAGAGACGGGGAAATGTTTATAATGGCATACAAAATGAATTTCTGGATTGACTGGCATTTGTCTAAAACTATTTTATAGAAGCGTACTTTTTCCTAGTATAAACTGGTAATGGATACAAATACAGCATGAACGGTAACCTCCCCACCTTCTTAGATGTTGTTCCACACTGTTTGAATCTAAACAACTTGTTTGATTTGCTGAAATGGTCTGACCTGATCCTGTCATTCACACACTTGACTGGATATATTTTTCCCTCCCATACTGTAAGTTTTCCATTTTCAAGCATCTGACAAAATGGGATTTCTCCCATGAAAGCTCATGTGATAAGTAAATTTGTTAGTCTTTAAAAGTGCCACAGGACTCCTTGTTTGTTTTTCGTGAACTGTAAACGCTCACAGCAGCAGCAAGAGGACTATTTCTAAATAAAGAGCGATCCAAAAAAATCAAGAGGAAACAGAAGTTGTATAATTATGACAGATGAAGTGTCTCTGAAATGTTTTATTAATTCATTGAAAAGATTGAGCCAGTTGAGCACTCATTTCTTTGGCCATTACCTCTCTGCAAAAGTAAATGTAGTACGTAAATCATGATCACAACAGATATTTATATTGTGCCTTTTAGCACAAGTACTTTTCAAAGCATATCAACTAATTTGTATTGTACAGACTGCTGCTGCTTTGCCCTTAGTGGCACTTCTTTAGCGATAAAACTCAAAACCTTCTACAACCGTAGCTAAGAATTGTCTCCCCATTTTTATAAGTGGCGTAACTGAGGGACAGAGAGGAAAATAGTGAGATTCTGACAGACTTACATGAGCACACACTTTCTTCCTTGAGTGTCTGATGCAAGGATGTGTAGGAGTTCCACTCTTTTGGCTAGGCAGAAGGTGGATTTGACTCAATCCGCCACACAGCAGAATGAAACAAGTACACAAAGGATAGGACATATACTGCACCACATAAAGAGACATAGGAGATGACCTATTTCCTCTCTTTCCTTCATCGAGAAACTCCAGGAGGAATGATTTCTCTGTGAGCAATGCAGGAGGCTTCTGACCATTATTTGTGCAGGACTCTTCCTAATACAGACTGTGAGGAGTGTAGAGTGGCTCTTTCTTAATCTATGAATAAGTAACAATGGTCCAAATATTGTAACCTGGTCAGTGAGGTAAGGCTGCTGTGTAACTATGGAGAAGTATTAGAATTTCCTGAATGAATGTATTGATCTAGCTTAATAGGGAGCTGTGGGGAGAGCAAACAGAAAAGCCACAAAACAATTCTAGATAAGCAGCCACTAGCAAGCATTTGGAGGACAATGATACAAGCTGTTAGCATCAAGGATCCTGTGTCCAATAATCTGCAAACCTTGTTTTGCTAATTTGGAAGCCTAGAGATCAGAAAAAGACTGAAGAGTTAAAAGCTTTTCTACTGGGCAAAACTTGTTAGGAACTGTCTAGGGACAGGCTGACGGAACAAGAGACTCTATGAAGGGTGTCTAAAGAAATTGGGCAGTGTTAAGGGCTGTTATCAAGAGAACAGAAATGTATAGTTCTCCATGTTCACTGAAGATAGGACAAAAAGTAATTATCTTAATCTGCAGCAAGGGAGATTTAGGTTGGATATTAGGAAAATCTTTCTAAACGCAAGACTCACAAAGCACCAGAATAGGCTGCAAGGGAGGCTGTGTAATCCCCATCACTGGAGGTTTTTAAGAACAGGTTAGACAACTGTCTACCAAGAATGGTCTGATATACTTGGTCCTTTCTCCAGTGCAGGGGGCTGAACTAGCTGTCTCAGGGTTCCTTTCAGCCATACATTTCTATGGCTATGTCTACACTGGCAAGTTAGTTCGAATTAAAGAGGCTTAATTCGAACTAACTAAAGCCATGGCTACACTAGGCTTTCATTAGTTCAAATTAAGGGCTTCCTTAATTCAAACTAATAAATTCGAATATGCTATTTGAACTAAGGGTCAATTTGAACTAGTTAGGTCGAATTAACCAATGTGGCCATGTTAGTTCGAACTAATTGCTTAGTTCGAACTAACTGGCCCATTGAACTCAATGCAATTCGCCAATTCAAACTAAGCAAGTGCCATGAATGGCACTTGCTTTGTTCAAACTAAATTTTTCTAGTTCGAATTAAGTTAATTCCAACTAACTAAAATTACTAACTAATTCAAACTAACTTTAGTAAGTGTAGACATAGCCTATGATTCTACTGTACGGTGTGTTCAGAGACTAAACACGATTCACCAGTAGGGATGAGATTTCCAGTTATCTCGGGTACTGTTAAATATGAATGGTTTTGGTCCCTGGATGGGTCTTTAATCTACAGACAATCTCAGAACTCATTAAGGTTGATGGGTGTTCTAACTACTTAGGCTAAAGAGAAGAAGGAATTAAACCTCTGTATGCAGTGGTACCTGGAAACAATAGGAAACCATTATCCAAATCCCTAGGTCACTTTGAGCAAAGTTAGCCTATGTAATTTTAGGGGGTTTCCTGGGGCTGACTGCAAACACAAGGGCTAGCAGATTGGTTGCTCCTGTATGTGGGTGCATGTGCATGTTCATGTGCGGTGGGGCTTAGCACCAGGAAGAAGAGAGACAAAGGTTCTTTGGGGCACAGAACTAAGTGAACAGATAAACTTGGATTTCTAAGCAAGGATATTTCCTGCTGTTTGTTTTCCTACTAATCTGAACCTGTGCGAGAGAGAAATGCACACAGGAGCTACCATAATCGTAAGCTTTAACATCCTCTGCTAAGCCACATGTTCAAGTGTGTAGAGGAGCCTTCACTAACAGTTTCCCCATTTTTATCTCTATTTTAGTTTCTCTGTCAAGACTGAATTGCTCTGGATAATAGAAAAAAAACAATATTAATAAAAAAACATGCTTACAAGGTTATAGAAATTAAAATTCCACATTTAAATATCAAAGTTCAAAAGAGAAAACTCTCACCTAGGACAAAAGTAACTTGTGTGATGTCAGAAAAAATTACTTTTCCATGGCAACCATGAAATGCCATTTCCATTCATAGAAAAGAGTAAATTAACTAAGAGGATGTAAATTCCTATTATATGAATCAGAGTTCAAGCCCTAGTGGATAAGAGTTGAAGTAAACACTGATGAGTTCACTGAATTGTAACAGTAGAGCAGTATTAAAAACACTTCAAGTTTCCTTCAAAATAGTCTCCATACATACTAAGTTCTCAATCCTGCAACTTGTTATGCCATGAAGATCCCTGTGTCCCCGCAGACCCTCACTGACTTTGAGTGGCTCTCATTAAGTTCAGGGTGTGTGAAGCAAGTTGGAGGATCAAAGCTTCATGTATACCATGTAACTGTAATCAAAGAAGAGAAAATACATAGTCTGAAGGCTTGTATTATATGTTGACCTGCAACCTTTTCTATTATATGTTGACCTGCAATCTTTGAGTAATATCTGTGTAAACGCCATTTCTCTGAAAAGGGTTTGCAGGACTGGAGCATGATTTTTCAAATTCTCTTTGAAGAGCAACATTGTCCCAGATCAAATGCTGGTATTTTGCTAGTAAATATATTAATTTAAATGGAGACTTTCACAGGTACAAATGGATATTAGGTGCCTAACTTGGAGGGACACACACAAATGGGATTTTATGAGTCAGTGAGAGTTGGGCACCTATCAATCTCTGGCGTTTTTGACTGTGAAAATCTTCATACACCCACACAAACACACACTCCAACTGTTATTTCATCACTTTCTCCTCCAACATTACCACTAATTTGTCAGCATCTAAAACTCCCTGTCCCCACTGATCAATTAATTCAATCCAGGTGAATAGGAGCAGAATGGATCTGTGGGTAGAATCACTAATGGAGTCCCACCCTTTTTAACCTGGGACTTGAAAAGTAGGGGTTGCCTCATGTATGATATATCAAGAGTAGAAATAATTTTAGGGAATATAAAAATCACAGTGGATCCCAAGGGATGATCTACTGGAAGAGCGTTTTCACTAACAGAAGAAGGATCAACAGTAAAATGGCGTGGCTTCTTGACTCACCAGTTACTTTGTATAGCAAAGGATTATCTCACTGGAATTAAAGAGCAGGGTGTTAGCCAGCAAAGTCGACTTAAAATGAGGTTTAAGAAAGTCGACTTAATTTTTCCTTAAGTCGACTTAAGCAGCTGCTTAAGTCAACTTAAGGAAAGTGTAATGTAGACGCAGAGTAAATTAAGTCAACTTAAGCAATCTTAAATTGACTTAATTTACAAGTGTAGATGCACCCTCCATATCTTGGTCTAGTAGCTGGGCTATATCTGCTTACCTGGGTGGGCTGAATCAGCTGTATTTTGCACCGTGCACAGAGTCCTCTCTTGGGTGGCAGGGATCTCCAAAGCACTGAGTTACCCTATTGAGATGCATGGACAGTTCACAGTTCTCAGAGCTATTGTTTCAGGCACTGTCCTGGCATCACTTCATTGGTTACAATCAGTCACATTTATGACCTTTTTTCCCCCCTCACAACCACAGGGATCAGAAACCTATTTTTTTAAATAAAATCTGAAATCCTGATATACTCTCACATGCCTCCTGTATTTGGGGACCTATGCAGACACCTAAAGCACTTGTGACTAAGCCAGCTCTGATATCACTTAGGAGAGAAAGAAGAAGGAAAGAGACGCAGACATCAGAAGTCAATAATAGATACAGGGGTAGCAGTAACCTTATCTTATGTGGAGTCTTTTAAGACACAGGAGCAGTGATGAGAGCAACAAGGCTGGAGTGGGTCCAATTTATCTAGAGCAGGGGTCTGCAACCTGTGGCTCTGGAGCCACATGCGGCTCTTTGGCTGCCCCCTTGCGGCTCTGGGCTCCCCCAACCACCAGGGTACCCTGCAGGAGGCCCATGCCTGGCTCTGGGCTTCCCCCAGCCACAAGGGACCCCACGGGCAGCCCATGCCAAGCTCCAGGCTTCCCCCCCCTGCATAAGGGGACCCTGCAGCAGAAATCCTGGCTCACCTCCCTGCACCTCCCACCAGGAGGCTACACCCATTGTGGCTCTCAAAACACTTTGTTATTGAAGGAATTTTCAAAAATGGCTTTTATCTTTTGGGTTGCAGACCTCTGATCTAGAGTGAGAAACCTGTCCTTATTTAGGACCAGCTGCACAGGGGTGGGGTGAAGGAGCCTTTTGTCCCACTTACACCACTCTGTGACAAAGACAACCCATGCAATTTACTGGCATTAGAGTAAAAAAAAACCTGTGAAATCTGTTATGAGTTATCAACCTAAAAACTCATGATTTGTTATGACATTGTCTGACTATCAACTAAAATCTGTATTAGCTTTGTGTCTGGCTACCAACTAAGGCCCCAGTCCCACAACTGGTTCCTCATAGAATCATAGGGCTGGAAGGGACCTCATGAGGTCATCTAGTCCAACCCCTGCTAAAAGCAGGACCATTCCCACTAAATCAACCCAGACAGGGTATTGTCTAACCGGACCTTAAATATCTACAAAGATGGAGATTCCACCACCTCCCTAGGCATCACATTCCAATGTTTCACCACCCTCCTAGAGAGAATGTTTTTCCTAATATCCAACCTCGTCCTCCCCACCTGCAACTTGAAGCCATTGCTCCTTGTTCTGTCCTCTGTTACTACTGAGAACAGCCTAGCTCGCTCCTCTTTGGAGCACCCCTTCAAGTAGTTGAAGGTTTCTATCAAATCCCCCCTCAGTTTCTCTTCTGCAGACTAAATAAGCCTAGTTCCTTCAGTCTTCCCTCATATGTCATATGCCCCAACCCCCTAACCATTTCCTTTGCCCTTCACTGGACTCTTTCTAATTTGTCCATGAATACAGATATGTTTCTAACTGTGAAGATCCAGTTTCAGGATCACAGTCTAAAAGAGAATTTACATGGTCTCCTGCCTGCCTAATTAACAACACATTATTAATTCTTGTTTTTTGTAAATGTATTTTAGATTAAAACACCTGCTCTCTGCATGTGCCCTGAGTCTACCAAAGAAATGATGAACACTAAAGCTCACAAAAACCTAGCAGATCAGATATTGATTCACAGAAAGATGATCATCCTCTTGTTCATAAAGCTAATTTAGAAGGTAATTCCTTTGAGATAATTTTAAAATACACTTTCAGAGTGAAGAATGGCAATGGTATTCAATGAAATATCCTGCTTTCAAATGTGTAATCTAAATATTTCCATGAGCTTCTTGACCCTCTACTGGAGAATCAAGCAAAGTACAGCATATAGATGAATCTAGAAATTCTTCCTCTTGACACTGACCTGCTCTTCAATATTCAGTGGACAAGTTCATTTAAACATAGCTAGATTGGAACAGAAGAGATTAACAGAGCCAGAATCAGACCAATTTAGAATATGCTGCAAAAGCCAGCTTTTTGCCAGAATTTTATCAACATAACCAAAGGTTCGTTCTCTGTTACTCACAGATACAAAATATGTTTCAACTGAGATGAGCAAATAGAGTCTAATCCAAAGGCTGTTAAATTGAAAGGGAAAAAGTACCTCAGTGTATAATTATCTACAATTTACAGATAATAATCTGGTCCTAATTTTTTTTAAGTTTCCTAAAAAAAAAAGACACTAAGCCGAAACTGAATTATGCTCAGCATTCTCTGTTAACATTCCACACAAGGAAGAACAATGAGAGTCCTGTGGCACCTTAGGCTATGTCTACACTTGCAAGTTAGGTTGACTTAAGGAGGCTTAAGTTGACCAACTTAGTTTCTGTCCACACCAGGATTTCATTAAGTCAACTCAAGAAATTCCTTAAATTGACTTAGTGAAAGCTTAGGTTGACTTAATAAGAACCGCTGGTTAGGTCGACCTAACCCTTAAGTCGACTCCTTAGGTCACCCTAAGCACAGCATGGATGCTTAAGTCCACTTTATTAGGTCGACCTAAGGACAGTTAGGTCAACTTACTAAGTCCCCGTTCAGAGAAACCACTTTGTTAAGTTGACCTAATAAGGTCAACTTTAGGTCGACTTAACAAAGTTGACCTAACTTTTTGTAGTGTAGACATAGCCTTAAAGACTAACAAATTTATTTGGGCATAAGCTTTTGTGGGCTCCAACCCACTTTGTCAGATGCATCAAGTGGAAACTACAGTTTCTAGTTCTTTGCTAGCACTTGCCCTCCTTCATCCTGGCATGTGTATATATCCCTCTCAACTGTAGTTTCCACTTTATGCATCTGACAAAGTGGGTTGGAGCCCACAAAAGCTTATGTCCAAAGAAATCTGTTAGTCTTTAAGGTGCCACAGGACTCTCGTTGCTTGTGCTGTACACAGACAAACAAAGAACAAAGAAGGATATTCTGGGATATTCTTCGCCCAAAAAATTCAGTAATGCCAAACCATTCTTACTAGATTCTCCATGTCTGAAGCGTCTGATCCTTGGGACTGGTGTAATTTCACTGATTTCCACAGAATTGCACTAAAACTGGTCTCATGGGTTGGAGAGTCAGGCCCTACATTTATTTGCTTTGGGAAAGCACCAAACTGCACATAACAAGGAGGATTATTATTATTATTGTAGTACACTATACTATAGTGTACTATACTATAGTGGTGTCCAGATGTTCTATAGACCAAATATCCCAACCCAAATCAGAGCACATTGTGCTAGTCTTTGTGTGTGTGTATATATATAGATATAGTGAGATATGGTTCCTGCCCAAAACAGACAAAAGATGGGAGGGGAAATGGAAGCAGAAAATGGTGAAATGTCTTGCTCATAGACATGCATCTGGTCAGCTGCAGAGTCCAGATTAGAACTCAGGTCTTCTGACTGCTAATCCAGTGCCATACCCATTAGACAAACCATTTTTAAAAAATCCTTGTCTTGGGTAGAAAACTCTATCACAAATAAGAATTTTTTGTGGAGCTGCTCAGTCCATGTGTCTGAGCACTGCTCAGCACAGGGAAGGTGGAATGGGGTTTAAACCCTGCAACAGACCACGCTGCCAGATTTGCCCTCATATCTACACTGAAGACACCATCACAGGGCCTAATCAAGCCACCTACTCCATCAAGGGCTCGTTCACCTGCTCATCCACCAATGTGATTTATGCCATCATGTGCCGGAAATGCCCCTCTACCTTATATATTGGACAAACAGGACAGTCTCTGCGGGAAAATTTAGCAAAACTTAGATTAGCAAACAAAACCCAACATGCAGACAAATTTTCATATCTGTGCTTTTTTAAACCCTATATCAATCAAAAGAAGTGAATAAAGAACCACCAATTATCCTTATCAGAATCTCAAGAATTTAGTTTCCCCTAAAGAAGAAATTGTGATATAGCATAAAGAAACAGCCACCTTGTGCTCTTTTAATCAAATCACTTTAAAGAATTGCATGCTGTATTGTCTCAGGGCAAGAATCAGTTTAACTTTCATGTCGTGTTGGTTTAAGCCTTTCGTCCAGATTTCGTCTAATTCCATCAAGGTAAATGAGAAAGTGAAAGGGAGTAAGGAGTTTTGGCTGAGATCTTCAGAGTAATTTAGATTCTTCAATGCCATAGATTTCAATGAGAGGAACCTAAATACTTTTGAGAATCTGGGACTTTCTTCCCACTTCAGTGCCTACAGCAAACACTTGCACATGTTTAACTTTAAACTCATTGGTTTTAATAAGGAAATATTTATCAAATACCAAATAAAGAAAGTTAAGCACAGGTGAGTGTTTACAGGATTCAGGTCATAGTCCCTGAGTACAAAGTTTGTGTGAGCCTTGTTCCTATAGCAGAATTAACAGCTTTAAAGGAGATGGAGAAGGGAAGTCAGAGCCTGACCTTTCTTCCACCACACACACAGACTGGCAAAACATGTTGTCATGAGGTCAGGGAGCACAAATTGTACTGTGTGAAAGGGACATGACACCACCATCAACCCCTGTAGCCCCAGGCATTATTGTGTCTGTCTGCGGCACATCTCCCAGAGTGCTGCTGGGCTGCTCACCTCTGGGTATGTAGTCCAAAGCCATGACTGAATGCCATCCACTTTTAAATTTTATTTTCCAGAGCAGCAGAAGAATCTTGAATGAAATCAAACATCACTCGAGACAACAGCAGCACAGTAGGCTCACCTTATTATACTAAGTGTTGCAACTGTAGGAACTCTCATGAACTTCACATAAAATGGAAGATAAATGACTGAAAGGCCCAGGGGTTAGACAGTCAGCATGGCAGACGGACTGCAGATGTAATGGGGACTTAGTTGGAGGAATCAGTTTAGTCGGATACAGAGGGTGGAGGGGAGCATTGTCCTAGAGAGAAGAAAAGACTATAAAGAGTTTGATTGGTGGATAAAAAAGAAGCCTTGTGCATAAAGGCAAATTGTCTTCTTGGTTACCCCACTGCAACTGCACAGATGTTAACAGGACTGCACTAGTGTAACCAATGTGAGAGTTTGGGCCAGAATGCAAAATCTATATAGTCTGGAGACGGTTGGAAGCAGGATGCCTTGGTAGCAGAAGTATTCAGCAGACAAATAATATTTGACAAATACTGTTATCTTTTATTTCTAAATGTGACTTATTATATAAGAGAAAAGTTAGACCTAACCCAATTTATCTTAGGTAACATAATAAATTTGAAGCATACACAAGAAGTTTTGATCAGTTTTATTCCAGATGTTTAGTAATTACATTAGGGAAAGTACATGCACATGAAATTTCCATCCTCAGTGCTGTCAGCTTTTTAGAGTAATCAATAAGATAGAAAATGGCTTTTCCAAGCTCTACGCAACTAACACTTTTAAGATCACTTGATTCTCCAAGCATTTTTAATACAAATTGCAGATGGACTCAGGGGACTGTATACTTTTCTGGCAAAATCTCAATCACGTTTTCCTTCTGCTATGATAAATCCAAATCTCTTCAGCATATCACCCCCTCTTCT
This sequence comes from Pelusios castaneus, assembly GCA_007922175.1. Classification (NCBI taxonomy): domain Eukaryota; kingdom Metazoa; phylum Chordata; order Testudines; family Pelomedusidae; genus Pelusios; species Pelusios castaneus. Next base: position 3,072,446 of record ML685779.1, read on the forward strand.
AGTCTAGTCACTGAGCTGGATTTGACCATCAAAGTTCACCATTTTACAGTATCTGGAGACTTCATGTAACAGGATTCTTTGTAACTATAGTTATCAGCTCCAGGTTGAAATACGGTACTCACAGACATAGTGAAAGGCCATAGATAGAAGGAGCACAGAAAACAGGTGGATGTTGGGCCCAATAGAGAAAATAACAGTCAGAAAGGTGCAATGAAATTGACACCTGACAGATATTTGTATTTACCAAATCTGCATGCTGCAGTTCTTCAAAAGAATTTCCTATTTTACCAGTGGCACAAAGCTTGGACAAATCATAGAATCATAGAATAATAGGGGTGGAAGGGACCTCACGAGGTCATCTAGTCCAACCACCTGCTAAAAAGCAGGACCACTCCCACTAAATCATCCCAGCCAGGCTTTTGTCTAACCGAGCCTTAAAAATCTCCAAAGATGGAGATTCTACCACCTCCCTAGGTAACCCATTCCAATGCTTAACCACCCTCCTAGTGAGAAAGTTTTTCCTAATATCCAACCTTGACCTCCCCAGCTGTAATTTGCAACCGTTGCTCCTTGTTCTGTCCTCTGTTACCACCGAGAACAGCCTACCTCCCTCTTCTTTGGAGCAACCCTTCAAGTAGTTGAAGGTTGCTATCAAATCTCCCCTCAGTCTTTTCTTCGGTAGACTAAATAAGCCTAGTTCCTTCAGTCTCTCCTCATAAGTCATGTGCCCCAGCCCCCTAATCATTTTTGTTGCCCTCCGCTGGACTTTTTCTAATTTGTCCACTTCCTTTCTGTAGTGGGGAGCCCAAAACTGGACACAGTATTCCAGATGCGGCCTGACCAGTGTCGAATAGAGGGGAATTATCACATCCCTCGATCTGCTGGCAATACTCCTACTGATGCAGCCTAATATGCCATTGGCCTTTTTGGCAACAAGGGCACACTGTTGGCTCATATTCATCTTCCCATCCACCATAACCCCCAGGTCCTTTTCTACAGTGCTGCTACTTAGCAGCAAAATGATCCTTTTGGTTTTGTTTCAAATTAAGTTTCATTCCTCTCTGGTTCGGCATGATTCCAAACAGGCTTACTTTTAAAGAATAGGACTGCATGTACTCCTATTTAGAAGGAGCTGTGAATATTTGTAGTTCTCTAGGAAACATTACTATTTGTTGTTGGTACATTATATTTTCCAGAGAAATCCTCCCTCTTCCAGTGGAGCCTATGGTGAAACCACTATGTGAAGAGTAATAAAAAAATTACATTATTCATTCACATTTACATTTATTTTTTGGAGTTCTTCTCAGTGGGGGATATGTAGTTATGGGGCCATGCTGCATTTCACTATAAGAAAAGAAAAGAAAAGAAAAGAAAAGAAAAGAAAAGAAAAGAAAAAGAAACCTTCTCTATTCTGTTTTTATTCTAAAATTTCATGCAAATGAATAATACAGATGGAAGAAAAATACAGTGAATCCTTAAATAGCTGCATAAGACATGATATTGACCAACTCTTCATATCCATAAAGGTCTTAGCTTAGCATCTGCAAGACACAAAATCTATTATTTGATACTTTAACGAAAAGCATGTCTGTCGTTCATTAGCATTTGTAGAAAGTATTTACTGCAAATAATGCACATTCTTCCACTATCAAATAAATCCTTTTAAGCAGCCTTGCAGAGTAATCAATAAATGTACCAGTCAAGGAATAAAGTCTATTCCCATGATGAGGAGAGTGATCAAAATTATGGTATTCTATTCAACCATCAAAAACTTCATCATCCATTTAATGGACATATAGTGTCTTATAGGCTTAAAGGCTCAAAAATATAGTCTCCAAACCTCAATTTTTCCATAATTAATCAGTCCCATAAAAATATTAAAATCTATATTTATTTCAGAAAATAGAACTGTGTTTTTCAGAAAGAGAAAGGTAACTTCATGGTACATTACCGGATTAAAAAAATAAGCAATGATGGTTAAGTTCAGTGAATGATCACTGCAAAAAGCCACTCTTCTCTTCAGAAAAAGAGAAAAGCAGTATGGGCCATTATAAGAAAAATCCAAAATAAAATTAGTGTTTTCTCTGAATACATTTCATTGGCACGTAGACATACAGACAAGACCAAAACATTGATTAAAAAAGAGCTGCATCCATCTGTGTAATTTTACAGTTTTTCCAAAGGAATTTTAACAAAATAAGGAACTCCATTTAACTTAGCCTGAAAAAATGATCGGCACATCATTTCAATCTGGCCAAAATGAAAGTTCATTCAAAGCACAATATATTTTCCTTCCTTACATGATATGATCCTACAACTGAAGATTCTTGGGTAATGGTAGAAGATGAATAATGCCAAAACACATATGTGAGAACTTCACAAAAAATGGTGAATATAAAAGCAAAATTTAGTATTTCTGTTAAAGGGAAAAGATATTTGCCTGTCCCATTGTAAGTAAAAAACTACTCTCTGCCATGCAAATTAGGAGTTTCCCACAGGGAGATGGAGCTGAAGGTCACCAAATACAGCTGGCTGCATCACTTGTCCCAAACTCAATGTCCCCCACTTGATCACCAGTGCTCAGAGTCAGGCGGGGAGGTGTGGCAGGGAAGGGAAGGAGGTAGTGCAGATGTCTAAGAAAAAATTAGAAGAGAAGAATAAATAAAATTAGCACCATTTAAAACATCACCTACTCTATCTGCTCTGCTAAGTCCACCACTGAAAGGAATTGCCACATCAAGGAATTCTTCTCGTCTCATCTACATGAAGGAAAATGTTTGCAACATGACTTGGAAAGGGCAATCTGGGGAGACTGTGGCATTGTAAAGAGAGGGAAAGAATAAAAAGACAGAGAGAACAGAAACATGAATCTTTTTAAAAAGGAAGCGAATGCATTCCAAAGCCTTAATTTCCATGAAAAAGGAGGAAAGAGAGAGACAGTAAAAAATATCTTTCCTTATAATTATGTTTGAATTCAACTACTTCAAACATAATTTTGCAGGATTCTGTCTGTCTCACATAAAAAAGTCAATAATAAATCAAAGATTTGAGCAAGCAAAATTTATCATGAGCATCAGAATGTAAAAAAGCTATTTAAATTTTGTGACAACAAGTAAAAAAGTGAAATGAATCAATGGCCGCATTAGTAAAAATAGTAAGAAAATACCATATATGAAAAATTATTAGAAAAAAGAGATGGTCAAGTTTTCCAGTAGGATAAACTACTTACATCAAAGAGTAATCGAATGAAACTGTACGAGCAGGAATGGTTGAATATTAAAAATAAAATCTCAAGAATTTTATTGAATACATGTATGAAGTTCAGTTCATTACGTTCCAGGGGTTATAGTAAGTTATTCATATGTACTCAGCCAACTCTGGATTTTCATGAAAATGTCGGTAAATCCCAAAAATTTTACAAATTTTGGCTCAATTGATTACTTATCTGAAAATTCACACTAGATAAATGGTTTCCTCTGAATTAATTCATGGACTTCAAGAGAGATATGCCAATTGACACCAGCTGATCTGGTACTCATGCACTATAACATACGTGAATTCCGTTTCCTTTCCTTTCCAGAACTTTGATCATTTGGTTTTGTTTTAGATTTATTTTGGCTTTTGTCAAACAACTATATTTTATATAGTTTTGTTACTTTCCCCAAACTTCAGTAAGTTCAAACATATATTACGGAGTTGTATAAATTAGTTTAGCCACATGATAAACCTCAAATATAAGAAAGAGTGCTGAAGAGAGATGCAAAGTCCAGCCTGTCTTTATTCCAATGTACAGAGCACTATTCTTTCAACAATAACACACCCATCACACAGGATCAGATTAATCAATCAGATGAAGGGAGGAGTAAATTACCTCTTGCTTTTGTTCAGCAAGGCCCCCTTGCTGAGGCAGACCGGCCATCTGGCAGTTCTGGTAAATGCCAGAGGGGCTGGTGCACTCAAGGGCTGGTCAGCCCTGCCTGTAATACAGGTCAGCGACCTGTATTAAAGGCAGGGAAAAGCTGAGTCTTCCCTAAAAGTCACCACTACCAAAAATATAGGGCCATGGTGGCCCCACCTCTTTTCCTGCTAGGAAGGCAGAAGTTTTATGTTCCATGCAGGTTCTCTGGCACCTGGTGCTATCTGCTATTCAGCTTCCCTGGTCCCTCCCTATTTGGACTCCCTCCCAGCAAGTTACTGAGGAAACCAAGAAGCCGAGTAACAGATACCACTGCCTGAGCCACCCAGGAACCTGTATGGAACATATAAAGTTAAGCTCGCCGGGTAGGGACTCATGCAGCAAAAGGCTGACCACCCAGCATTCTCCTCCTCTTAGTTTCACTTCTCTCTGCCTGTGTGATCACCCTCTGCTACAGAATCTGCTTTCAGTCTGCCCAGTGCCCACCCCGACCCTCCATGTGGAGAGACTCAAATTGTCACTCGCTGCTGCAGTGCTGTTTTGTCAGTTCCTTCTTTCCCCTTGCTCCCTACATTCCCTCCACATTGCCGCTCTCCTCCAGCCTGCCATTCCTCTTCTCCTCCCTCCTATACACCATCCCACCCCATTCAGTGCTCCCAGTGTCCCTGAATCCCTCCTTCCTCACTGCTGCTGCAAATCAGGCCTGACCTATCCCTCCTCTCTCCACCCCAGCCACTGCTCCCAGCATCCCTGAGTCCCTAAGCCTCCTCGCTGCTGCTTCTTGCCAGGCAGGTTCCTCCTCTCCTCCCTGTCCCCTTCGCTCCGTGTGCCTCCCCCAAACATCCCAGCCACTGCCCCCCCCCAGAAATCAGCCAGAGGCCCATGCACCTATCCCTATAAAATCAGGTCATCTGCTCCCCTAAGGTTTGTATGTAACTGGCCCTCTGAGCGGCCCCAAACCAGCACCAAGGGTTGTAGCCCATAGCACGGAGCCTGCGGACGGCCTGGTCTCAGTGTATCACAAGGTCTTTAACCTTGCAGGTTGGTCTGCTGCATTACCACGGGCTGGGGCCGGGGGGAGGGGCGCAGAATGGGGAAGGGAAGATGACAGCATAGAACCCACAGCCTGAACTTGGGCGGGAGTGCTTTAAATGTCAGAGCCAATTTTTAGTCTGAATTCATCACAGCGCCCTTACATTTGCTTAGACCAGTATTTCTCAATAAGTCAGGTTGCACCTCCCCTTCCCCCCTCCAAGAAGCCAATAAAGGCAATCAAAGGGCACAAGAGATGTTGATTATTTTAGTACAATCCATAGTAAACTGACTCCTCATATCTCCTTACTATTCAAGGTCAAGTATTCTCTGTCAAATTCTCAAACACCAGCAAATAAATTATGTATGTTTATTGTAATTGTTAAGGGGCTGTTATGAGTACCCCATAAAATGGCCGCCACCTCCCTTGTGATATAAAGTCACAAGATGTTGTTTACCAGACACTCTCCCCAGGTCACATGAGTAACTCATGGCTGCTAGGCTTGTGACCAGCCACAGGTTTCATTCGAACCCTGATTCGCTCTCAGCCAGCTCCCAAAGGGGTGGGTCATCCCCCTCACCCATGTGAGGGCATCTGGAGGGCAAGTCAATCATGGCTTCTCTGCTCTCCCCCCCCCCCCCCAGGGGTGTAGAAGGCTCTGACCCGGAACCTAGAGAGCTGGTGAAAATTCCTTTGCCCAAATAAGGACAGGAGGAACCGGGCAGCCTTTCGCCCCCCTTCCTACTGCAGCAAAATCTGGCCAATCACAGATCTCGGCAGAAAGTGGCCTAGGCCATAAAAGCCACCATGCCGCATGGAGCAAAGAGAGTCTTCACAAGTTAACTGCCAGGCCTGATCACCCTACAGTAGGAGTCCTCCCAAGAGTGCCGGCCCGAATTGATTTCAACCTCCGTCTTAGATATCATGCTGTTGCTGGTCACCTGCCTGATAGTCGTGGTACGTATGTGAACCCAAGTTATCCCCCACGTTTACTTCTCACGGTTGTTTTTCTTCCCTTTAAAATGTATATAGTTGGATATTAATAACGCTTCTACCTCAGTTTTAACCCAAGGTATTACAATTGGAGTAGCCCTGGGAATTATTGTCACGCTTATTGTTTTATGTATTGGATTCTGTCTTTTTATATTTTGTCTCCGGGCTATTAAGAGAGTCCAAGAGGAGGGATTATTCTGAAAGTTTTATTCCTGTATAAGTCATTGTATGTTCAAACTGTTGGATAATCATCTGTGGTTTTCCTGTTACTTGTGAAGCTGACTTCCAAGTCTAGCTCGGCTAGCAGTGCAATTGTTAACCCTTTGCGCCCCAAAGAGGGAGACTAATAAAGTTTATATTTTTGCCACCACTTTAAGATTTCAGGAGTCTTCCTTCTCCCATCCTTTACCTGCTGCGGACAGTAATCACTGGTACAGTTTTCATTCTTCCTTTGAGAAAAAATATAAGGAAGTCATGAAAATTGTTGACTTTACATAAGAAGTACCAACCTGAAACAGTTGAGAACCACTGATTTTAGGCTAGGAAAAGAAATCAAGGTAGCTAATCCTTCCCACTCCTTCTACTCTGACAAACACATGGCACTTCCTAGCTTATACACTAAGGTCATGTCCAGTTTAGCATAATGATGTATGGTTTGCAGACATGTTTGCTAACATAAGTTCATTAACATGTTTAAAATACTACTTAGCACATAGGGACGGCAGAGACTATGGTATTTAAAAATGTGGTAGCTGGTTGGGGTCAACCCTAAAGGTCAAAAGTAAAGGGAAGTGTGTGTCCCTTTCTGCAACTAACCATCTCAGCCTCCAATAGGCACAATAGAGTCTATATACATAAATAAGGTAACTCTAATATTAAGATCAAAATCATTGGGTGAAGTTTAGTGTAAAGAAAGCAGATTAAAGAGTAAGTTACAGAATTATATATTAAATTTAAATCTAGTCTAATACTCTCCCAAGATGGAGTATTTGTTGTGTCTAGGCCACCCAACTCTTTTTGAAACCTCCACTGAAGAAGATTCCTTGTCTTCCCTAAACAGCTTGTTCTGTTATCCTACTGTTCTTACAGTTAGGAATTTTTTCCTGAGATTTAATCTAAATCTGCTATGCTGTCGTTTGAACCCATTGTTAGAGCCCTGCGCAGATACAAATACGTGGATCCGTATCTGATCTGCATCTGCAAGAAAAGGTCTGCGGATATCCGCGTTGTATCTGCGTATTTGCAAGGCTCTAACCCTGCACAGATAAAAATATGTGGATCCGTATCCGATCTGCATCTTCAAGGAATGGTCTGCAGATATCCACATTGTATCTGCAGATGCAGATATCCACGGCTATAATGCGGATATCCATGGATTTGCAGGGCTTTACCCATTGCCACTTGTTCTGCCCTTTCTCCATCTTTTTATAGTAGCCTTTCAAGTGTTTGAAGACTGCTATCATACTCAGCCCCCATCTCCTGGTTTCCAAACTAAACATACCTGTTTCTTCAGCCTTTACTCATATGGCTCACCTCTGTAGATCCTTTCCAGTTTCTGTACATCCCTCCAATACAACAGTGAGCAAAATTAGACACAGCATTCCAGCTGAGGCCTAATGAACACCCAGTACAATGGTTCTAGCACCTCCCATGACTTGCGTGCTACACCTTTGTTAATGCAGTGCAAAACTGCATTTGCTTTTTGGGTTTTGTTTTGTTTTTTTACAACAGCATCATATTGACCCAAGCTCCATGTTCTATCATCTCCCACAGTCATCCAGCTTTTAATTGTTACTTTTTGTTGCTAAATGGATTAAATATGTGATTAGAGGGCCCTGAAGGTAGGGAGAATTTAATTATAAAAGTGCCTTGTTCATATGTCATTTGGCAAGAACTGTGATCCTCTACTACCCAGCAGATGGATGATTCAGAGCCTACTATGTAAGTTAATCGCAAGCTTCCCCAGGAATGTAATTATGTATTGTTTTAATTCAAAGCAATTTACACAAACACTTATTTATCTGTACGGACTGATAGATCTGCATACATATAGTTGCTTTGACACAGTGGCCAACCCAAGTCAGTAAAATAGCTCAGAAATAGGGGCACATAGCTCCTTCTGCCCCCCAGTAATTGGTGGGGAGGCACAGAGCTCCTCCATCCATCCCCCAGGACTCTGGTGAGGAAGAAGTGTGGGCTGATTATTTAATCATGCTTTTTATGTTATGCTTCACATTAGGACACAATCACTAACTGGCAGATGGTATTGTATAAGGTTACAAAGCCTTCCAAGTCCTAATGAGTGCACAACTTAAAAAAATATGTTCAAATGTTACAGAATGACCATGATCATAATGTATTAATATCCATCCCAAATATGGATATCAATGAGTTATTATCATGGTCATTTTGTGACACCTAAATATAATTTTATATTATTATATAGTAATAATATATTTTATAATTATATGATTTATAATATTTATTATATTATATAATTCTATGATATAATATAATAATTATTTTTCTATAAAATAAATAGCAGCAAATAAATTTAAAAGTAAATATTTCTTTAAATAAACAAACATAAAATAAGCAAGAGTCCAAGATTCAATCTCAGCAGCTTCTGTGGAAACTGGCAATCGCTACAAAATCTTTGGGCGGTAATGTTTAAAGAGAGCACTCACCTGCTCAATAGCTGGATCACTGGTTTCTTCAAGGTATTTTTTGAAAGGGTTTGGTTGATATGGCTCCTCTGTTTTTAATATGCTTTTTGCTTTCACTGATCCTGGACGAATAACACCAGGCTTTGTCTATATCCACAGCAAGCACAAGAGAAGGGAAAGAACAGAAATTTAATAACCTGAAATAGTAACAGATTGTAGAAAATTATATTTATTTTGGACATTCTAATTCCAGTCTTATTGAAGCTACCGTATTTTAAAAGATGACATTTTAAAAATATACAAGGACCAAAATCATTCAATTTCCTCATCGACCGGCCTGTTTTTGTTTCAGAATATGGAAAAAGGTGATATCAGTTGTGAGTGTGCAGTCACAGGAAGCTCTTAATTAAGATCGATTTGTTATCAACACAATGTATAGAAACTAGCCTGCCCGTCAAACAGTTGTGTCTGCCACCTCTTGCTAGCTGCTCAAATGCATCCTAATAACTTCAACAAGACAAGGAATATGTATAAGCACAGCTGTTTACAGGCAGCAAATTCCAGTAAGAACTTTTCAGGACATCACAAAAATGAAAAACAAAATAAAGAATGGCAACAGCTGATGCAGGTATATTAACTAATATATTATACCAACATGTTGTAAGATATCACTTGTTAGAAAAGCCAGACTTAAACTCTGGTCAAATATCATGTAAGATATCCCAGCATATACCAGTAAGGAACTTGAAACAGACCACCAACCACAGCAGCAAACAATCATTTGCACAATATCAATAGAATTATGTAATTCAGTACAACATTTCAACTTATTCATCCTTCACTCACTGGAGAGCAATAAAAGGAGGAAATGAATGGAAAAGAATAATTATCTTCTCTACAAAAGTACAGCTGGATAAGAAACAAGCATTCCAGTTCGTGAAATATTTCCAAATTCATACTATATCACTGGGACAAAGGAAGATTCACCCTCTTCACTTAGAGCTCTCACTTGAGATGTAGGAGACTTAGGTTTCAATTCTCGTTCTTCCTGATTCAGAATAAGATTTTCAACACGGGTTGCCAGTATTCCAGACCTAACCACTGGGCTGTTATACAGTTTGTCAGCCTCTTCTCCTTTTCGTCCTCCCCATCTCGAGTAAGGTTGTTTGCTATATGCTTTGTCCACTAGCTGGGTTTCTGCTAGTCTATGGTGGGGTTTTTTGTTTTGTTTTGTGACTTGTTTCTTTCTTTTAGTGGTGGTGTTGCTTCCCTGCCCTTTTTTCCTTAAGGGGTGAAGGGGCTTTCTCCAGGGGATCAACTTCAGATGGCTTTAGTGGTTTGACCCACAAGCATGGGGTTTGGTGTGCGCCTGCTGTCTCTACACTATGAGGCTGTGTTTCTAAATATAGGCAAGGTCATGGGCTGTGCTAAAATAAAATCTGCCTCTTGAATGAGCAAATCTATAGTAATTTTCCTTGTGCTAGAGCAGTTTGTGGGTACAGGAAGGACTCTGTCGCAAGGAGTCTTTTGTTCAAGTATTTCTCTTGTTTACGCTTCCCTCCTAAAACAGTTTTTTTCGAACGTTGCAGAGTAGCTTGCATAACTCCTGTTGACTTCCTAACTCCCCTTCAGCACGGCATCTTCACTGTGCGCACCACTTGAGGGGGTAGTTTTACTAAGTCAATTTCCAGATTGACTTAGCGTGTCTTAACTGACCGCTAAGTTGATCCAAAAAGACCAATATGATGACAGTAACTTTGCCACTGTCAGTGTAGACGTGGCCTAAGACTGAAGTCCAGAAAGCCACTAGAGCATGTGCCCAGAAGTACTGGCAAGACCTGTGCAAGAAGATTCAGATCTGCTTTGAAGGAAGGGACCTTTGTGGTACCTATGAAGGAATCAAAGAGGCACTTGGTCCGGTTTGTAAAAAAATCTGCAAACCTGAAAGCAAAAGATGGTACCATCCTGACTGACAGGCAAAATCAACCAAGGGACATCTCTGCTCAGTGCGGTCAGCAAGGTGCTTGCAAAGATCCTGCTGAAATGACTCCACATCCTTGCAGAGAAAGTTTATCCTGTGAGCCAGTGCAGGTTCAGAGCTGAATACTCACAACTGATATGTCGCTCACAATGCACTTGTTGCAAGAAAAAAGCCATGAACAACAGGCATTTCTCTATGTAGCATTTGTTGACCTACAAAAGGCCTTTGCCAGGATTAGCAGAAATGGCATATACAAGATCCAGTTGAAAATTGGCTGTCCATTAAAAGGGATCTCTCTATTTAAGGAGTTCCATGAGTAAATGGAGGGAACTAGCCAGTATGAAAATGAAACACCATCTGAGGTTAGTATTGCTACTGGCAGGAAGTAAGGATACAACTTAGTATCAACCAGCTTTGGCATCTTCTCTATTTTTCTTAAGCATGCTTTCGGAAATGATCAATCTAGCATACTAATTGAATCGAGGACAGACAACTGTTTCTTTAATATCAGGCAATTTAGGAGCAAAAGACATGTCACTCAACTCACTATTTGCGATCTGTTTTTATCCAGCTGAAACTCTGGATGAAGTCAAGCCAAATACACAGATAGTTTTGGTTGCCCTCAGACAGCAAATTCTTCAAAAAATGCAATTTGAATGAAAAATGTTATCCAGTTCTACAAGGAAAAATTTACCAAAATGAGAGTAAGATTTAAAGGAGACATACCTCTCCAAATCTTACATGCTATCCAGCAATATGTACAAAGTAAAGAAAGCCAGTATGGTGGGTTTGCTCAAGAGGGCACGCAATACATGTTTACAGACATAGTGCTATTGTAAGAACATAAAAATGGCTAGATTTGATCAGACCAACGGTTCATTTTGTCTTCTGACATTGGCTGATTCCAGATGCTTCAGATGGAATGAACAGAAGAACATGGCATGGAGTGATCCATCCCATGACACCCAATCCCAGCTTCTAGCTGTCACAGGTTTAGGGATACATGAAGCACGGGACTAATAGCTATTGATGGACGTATTTTCTATGAAGTTATCTAATTCTTTTTTAAACTCAGTTATGCTTTTGGCCTTCATAACATCCCCTGCCAACAAGTTCCACAGGCTGACTGTGCATTATGTGAAACAGTACTTCATAAAGTATCACCTTGGACAGAACTTTATAAATAATTGTTTAGACTACTTATTTGAAAAAAGATACAACTAGGTCCTTTTCTACACTTGCACTTATGCCGGCAAAAGTTTTTCACACCCCTGAGTGACAAAAGTTTTGCTAAAATAAGTACTAGTGTTCCCAAAGCCTAAGCTAGAGAAAGTAGAAGGTAGGCCACAATCCTGATAAATAAAATGCAAAGATTTTACATATGAGAAGAGAATGACAAAACTGAACTTATTTAATCTTGATGCAAGATGATTTAGAGGTAATATGACAGAAATGTTTAAAATAGAGAAAGATTTTGAAATTAATCTTAATGGTAATATTTGAGATTGTTGATTTGTGGGATATAATTTTAAGTTATGGATGATCTGGAACTAATACTACACATGTCTACATCTACCCCTCCCACCAACTTTGGACCCCTTTCAGAGCTCTATCTAGTTTCAGTTAAAATGGATTATAAATTAAAGAATTTCAGGTGACAGTTTTAAAGAATGAATCATAAATAACCAAATTATATTGAAAATAAGATGTTTCAAATATGGAATTTAACAAGCTAGTGCCTGATCGTGATAGTTAACGCTTAGGAGAAAATGCACATTCTTTCTGAAGGGTCAAGAGGGAATTTATCACCAGTGGTTCTTTTCCCCATTCAAAGTGGCTGTGGAGGATTTGCCAGGGAGTGATTTTGTCTAAATTTCAACGAAAAGCTAAATAAAATAAAATAAAATACAGGAATAGGATGGCACAATTATTATCAAATTACTGCATGGACAGACGTATCCGTGACCGTCTAATGGTCTTACGCATTTATGCAATTAGAAGTCTATTGAGCTACCTGAAATCAACATCTGTAAACCAGTCTAATGCTGAAGCACTGCCTGCAAAAGCATGTTGTAAAAATGCTTGTAGGGCTGTATTTTCCAAGGAACATTGACGTCAAGTACCTTCAGTCAGATGAGTCATACACTGCCAAAAGCATGACCCATATCAACTAGCAGTCAGAATTTCAAATATATTATTAGCTATCTTCCACATTATAACAAAATAATCACTTAAAAAACAAAAGCCTCTGCTAGCAGACAGCAAAACTCACAATAGTAAAGTGCCCATAAACAAGCTGAGATTTTTTTTTGCCATGCAGGGCTGAGTCACAATACCAACATACCAAAATTCTAAGGGTTCCAGTAATGGAGAGGCACTATATGGGTGTGTCTACATTTAAGTTGACTATATGGGTGTGTCTAAATTAAGTTGACTTAAGCTTCCTTAAATTGACTTAATTTACTCTGCGTCGACACTACACTTTCCTTAAGTCGACTTAAGCAGCTGCTTAAGTCGACTTAAGGAAAAATTAAGTTGACTTTGTTAAACCTCCTTTTAAGTCGACTTTCCATAGTTGACTTAAGCTAGTGTAGACGTGGAGTACCGCTAAGTCGACTCTAAGTTGACCTAGGGGCCTCCAGGGCTTCCACACTGCCCTCCCTGCCAGGTGGCTGGCACAGGGAGAGCCTGGCATTCCCCCCCACAGGGCAGGGCAGACCCCTGCCCACCCTGCCCCTATGACCTGCCAGGGCCCCTGTCCCCCTTTGCCCCATTGTACCGAGGTACAATGGGGAAAAGGTTGAGCCCCCTGGCACTTGGCAAGGGGTGCCCCCCTTACCACCGTGGACCAGTCCCAGGTCCACTTAGTCCCTACAAGTCGACCTAGGCATCCAGTGTGGATGCTCTAGGTCGACTTCATAGGGTCCCCTCAAAGTCGACTTAAAATTTAAGTGTGGACATGCTACGTCGACTTTGTTAAGTCGATTTAGCTAAGTCGACTTAAATTAACAAGTGTAGACATAGCCTATGTGACTCTAATAGGAATGGACGTAGGCACATATTCACCTCTGACTTTTTCTTTTATCATTAGTAAATAACAATGCCTCCAAATCTGATATAGTCCTTTTAACCAGTAGATCTCAAAGCAATTCCCAATGGGGAACAGCATCTTTATCCTTATTTTACAGATGTTAAATTGTTAAAATAACCTTTTACTAGATTATATTAGCCCACGGTACAGTAAATGAGGGACTATAAAGTTATACCTAAAGGCTCAGGCAGTCTTTCTGAGCATAGATAAGATGAGAGTTTAGTCTGTTCCAGGAGCTGGTGGCTACTGAAAATGTTGTTTGGGGGCAAGGGGCTGCAGAAAGATAAAAAGCCAAGGAAGCAGGGTTTGAGGATAGGGTGCCATCCTCCTTAATGGCCCAAAGGGTGAGTAGATTTTCAGATTATTTTGACTTCCTATCCTACTAACCTTCAATTATGTCTAGGTCTTTTTAAATTCTCTGTCTCCCTGAGGCTCTGATTCCTGCCTAATCTTTTCTCTTGTCTGTATGCACTCTATCTTCCTCTATAAGCATACCCTCCTCATTGTTGTGTTCTCTATTTCTAGACACTTTGGCTGCGTCTACACTGGCAAATTAAGTCGACTTAAGCAAAATAAAGTCGACTTAATGAAAATTAAGTCGACTTTATTAAACCTGCTTTTTACTCGACCTAAGGCTTAATTCAACTTTCTAAAGTCGAATTAAGTCAGTGAAGTCCTGGGGTAGCCCTAAGTCGACTTAGGGCTACCCCACGACTACACCAATGTCCTCCCTGCTGGGGGGGGACAGGGGGAGCCTGGCATGCCCCCCAAAGGGCAGGGCATGTGGGCATGGTGTGACACTGTCTGGATTTAGGGAAGCATTTATGATATTATTTTCTATGGATATCTCATAAATGCTCTATAATCCATAGGAACTATGTCATGTTTGGTATCAATAGAAAGGTAGTAATTTGCTCGAATGATTATATAGTTTATGTCTAGGAATTCTATTTCGATTAGAAGTTAAGAATTTGATGTTATATCCATACTTTAACTTGTGTCCTTCTGGACAAATGCCTTAGATGGGAGGGTGTGAACAACCATTGTCTCCTTAATGGCTCATCAGGATACTCCCTGGGACCATATCACCTGGCAGATTCCTTTACATTAAGGAGAGAATGGTTGTTCACACCCTTCCATCTAAGGCATTTGTCCAGAAGGACACAAGTTAAAGTATGGATATAACATCAAATTCTTAACTTCTAATCGAAATAGAATTCCTAGACATAAACTATATAATCATTCCCAGCCAATTACTACCTTTCTATTGATACCAAACATGACATAGTTCCTATGGATTATAGCATTTATGAAATATCCATAGAAAATAATATCATAAATGCTTCCCTAAATCCAGACAGCATCACACACAGGGCTCTGCCTTGCCAGGGTCCCTGTACCCCTTTGCCCCATTGTACACAGGGGGTGCCCCACCCTTCCACCGTAGACCTGCCCAAGGTCCCCCTAGCCCCACAAATTCGACCTAGAGCATCCAGTGTGGACGCTCTAGGTCAACTTTGTAAGTTCCCCTTTAAGTCGACTTTAATTTTAAGTGTAGACACACTAAGTCGACTTAACTAAGTCGACTTAAAGTCAACTTAGTTAAAGTCGACTTAGTTAAAGTTGACTTAAAAGTGCAAGTGTAGACATAGCCTTTGTTCCATTATTTTGCTTTTCCTATTTCCTCATTCCTCATTCTAAATATTCCTCCTCTCCTATATTATCTACACTCCTTTTCCTCCTCTTCCCTTCCTAGATTTTGTCCTTCCATCTCCTTATCATATCGTGTCTCTTATTCACTCACACCCCTTATCCACCCAGGACATCATTTACCACCTTCCATGGTGCTTCCTTCTCCTTCAACCTGCCTCATCCAGTTGCCTTCTCTTCTTGCTTTCCCCACTGAGAGATGAGCTCTCAACCACTCTGTTTGCCTCTGTCTGCTGGCCACTCCACAAATGATTTCCCCATCATGAGATCTTCAGCTGACTAAGCTGCTTCCTCTACCTGCTACCTATGCTAAGAAATAAGTTAGTCTACTTTCCTATGATTGTCAGGGCCTGCCTGTAGCTCCGTGTACATACTCCCGCTGTCATGCTGGCTGGAATCTGTGTGGAGACCTGGGGGAGACCCATTCTCCAGGGTCTACACAGATGTTCTATTCTGCTTGCAAGAAATTCTGGCATGATATAACACAAAGCCTTTTCAAAGCAAGTTAGTTTAAAGGGGATATCACTAATACAGTCATTTCAGCCTAATTACTTTTAATCCCATACAAGTAAAGCTTTAAATGGTTGGATGCTGAAGTCAAACTATTAAAAAAAATCTAAAAGATAAAAATGAACTGCTTCCTCCTTAATGATAGTCTCTCTGAAAACAAATCATGAGCTCATTAAAAAAAATCAAGGACTAAATTATGGGTTAATTATTGTTATGCAGTCATCTCCCGATAAATTTTTTTTATCAGTACTAAACGAATATCAAGTGCAATTATTGTTTTATTTTAAACTGACCCACTTCCTTGTGTTCTGCTTCTTACAGCTTTTGCCAGTGTAACATTATGGTATCTAATTAACCTGAACCAATTCCAGAGAGGTTCTGAATAGTCCCTGAGCACCACCACTCCCACTGATCCCAATGGGGCTGCACACACTCAGCTGGTACTCAGTACTCAAGAGTAAGCTTGCACTGTTCATTGTCATATCCCTAGTGTCTCATGTAACAGTGTAGCTAGCCGCAGCCCACAGCCACTCTGCTGAAGGACAAAAAATAGAAAACCCTTCCTAGAGCCGCCTCATTTATTAATTTAGACAACTGAAGCAGACCAACCAACCAGGTGTCAGAATTTTGACTGCGTCTCTGTCTACATTCACTCAATGAGTTATTTCAGTTTTTATTCTTGAGTCCAAACCTGGGTGGCTCTGAATAAATCTAGCTGGGCTAGGCTGTTATAGCACATTATTTCTCACAAAAATTGATGTATTTAATGATACATTTTGTTGAAACATTCTTTTTCCAAAAAATAGCTCTCAGGTCTCCTCTCCTCCCACACAGTCTCACTTCACTCCTCACATGTTCCCCAGGGAAATCTGTTGGTCAGTGTGAATATACACAAGAACACTTGTTAATCACCTGAAGGATTTTTGTGCACGGATGTGTGGTAAGGAACTGAAAAATCCCTCAGGCTGTATCTACACTTGTAAATTAAGTCGATTTAAGCTTGCTTAAGTCGACTTAATTTACCCTGTGTCTACACTACATTGTCCTTAAGTCGACTTAAGCAACTTGCTTAAGTCAACTTAAGGAAAATTAAGTCGACTTTATTAAATCTAGTTTTAGGTCATTTTAGGGCTTAAGTCGACTCCCTAGAGTTGACTTAAGCCAGTGTAGATGTGGGGTACCCCTAAGTCGACTTAGGGTTACCCCAGGACTGCACCAATGCCCTCCCTGCCAGAGGGCACACGGGGAGCCTGGCATGTCCCCCCAAAGCTTGGCATGTCCCTGCCCCTATGCCCTGCCAGGGTCCCTGTCCCCCTTTGCCCCATTGTACCTATGTACAATGGGGCAAAGGCTGAGCCCCCTGGCACTGGGCAAGGGGTGCCCCCTCTGCCCCCATGGACCTACCGTAGGTCCCCCTAGCCCCTAGAAGTTGACCTAGGCATCCAGTGTGGATGTTCTAGGTCGACTTTGTAAGTTCCCCCCAAATTCAACTTAAAATTTAAGTGTAGACTCACTAAGTCGACTTAGATAAAGTGGACTTACCTAAATTTCCAAGTGTAAATATAGCCTCTATGTCTGGTGGTTAGACACCCAAACATGCCAAAAGTAAATAAGGATTGGAGTTTGGTTGCCAGGAACCACCCAAGTAGAAACCCAAAGCTCCTGGTAAAATGCACAGATGCTCCCTCCTGTAGCCTTTTTTGCTTAAAGAATGCCAATGAATTGGGGCTACCATTAGTGAAGCAAGTTCCAGAGGGACCCAGCTGCTCTCTGTCAATTCTCCTGAGCTGAGAAGTGAACTCTCCTAAGCTCCATCTGCTTTTGAAGCTCTCCTGCCCCACTGTCTAGGTCACTGCTTCTTTCCTGTATTAGGGGTGTTTAGAATTGTGGTACAATAATGATGCGGGGCTTTTCTGTGGCTCCAAAGGGTGTGCACTGCTCATCACAGTTATTAACTCCCTTTATTTTTCAGCAGTCTTCCTATAAGCAAGTGTTTTGTTTCCTGAGGCTTCACAGAGGATTACATTTTTGAACATTTTCTATTCATGGCTGTTTTCCATCTATTTGTCTCCAGAACACACTCCCATGTCATCAGACTCAGCGATATTTAACAGCAGAAGAGTGTTAGTCTCTCTCTCTCATGGAGCACAGCGTGCTTGGGAAAATGCGGACTGCCGTAATTATCCCTTAAGGGCTTTTACAATCCAGAGTGGGTTAAGGAAGCCCTGAGCCTGCTCTAAACAATACTGCTGATAGATTTGGTTTAAAAAAAAAAAAATGCCTCCAAGGTAGGGAAGCCACAAATGGCTGAGTTGTGCTCAGCAATTACTGGGCATATATGAGCATTGAATCCTAGGAATGGACGAGACTTTAGGTCATTTTGTACATCTGCATTTTGTACCACCCACACACCAGCTTTGGGGGTCATGGAACTCTGGGCACTGGTAGGGCTGAGTTCCCAGGAGTTTTGCTTAGCTGAGTTCTAAATTCATGTTAAAATATTTCTGATATTGTTTGGTCATGAACTATTTTTCATGGTGGTAATTAAAATTATTCATTTATTTATTTTTATTATCCAAATCTTAAGCTTATAAATAAAATAAGACATTCCATGAAGGTCTAATGGAGTTCTTCCCAAGTGCACTTGAAGTTTGATGGTAAATGCCTGGGCAAGCTATGATTTAGCTTCTTCTGGCTAATTATTCACAGATTTCTGTAAAGGTCTCAAGGAAGGACAATTATTTTGCATGCTTCTGTGCTGGTGAAGCAGCAGGATATATCCCAGAGCTCCTGAGAGCTGGATAGGCACCTCTTTGAAATGCAGGTTGTTGTTACTATTTACATAAAAATATTTGAATTTCAAGAAACATATGAATTTTTCAACATTTGCACAAATGCAAACGATACTTTCAACTAACTCTGCACTCAAAGACTATGAAAGATCTGAAGGCACTTAGCTTCTATACACAATTCAGAGAGGACTCTAGAGTATGTTCCCTAATACATAGCAAAGGACTCTGGCATATAATAGGAACCTTTGTCTCATTCCATGTAATGGCATTTATATTCTGCCTACTTATATTTCCTGCTGTAGTTTCAATAGTCTAAGGCTTTCTTTATTGTCTTTCCTGAACAACCGCATAGTATTCTCAAAAGCAATTGCTACATTTCACCCTAGGGATGGCTACAGTTCAGTGGTAGAAAGCAATCTGGTATAGAAGTAAATGCTGCTTCCTCAGACCTCATTCCCCAGTGCCCAATGCCATGCATTCAGGATGGGCAAATTAATGGCCCAGAAGAAGAATCTGGCTAGCTATACCCTGGAACTGCAAAGTGTTCCACAGCAGATGCTGCAATGGCCAGGGGTGGTGGTAAGAGATTGCTGAATTAAGTTCAGATTGCTTTTCAACAAAGGAGATTATGATGGCATAATCTCAAAATTTAATTGCTACTCTGCCCAGTCACAGATTAATTTATTTCACAGAATTTAGGGCTAAGCAGCTTTAAACCTAGGGAACTCAGTGAGCTGCACCATATATATTTCTCCTCCTGTATGAATTATAGAAAAAGCAATTCAAGTTGTTAAATCATCTTGCAGGATAGCCTAAAGCTGCTATGTATACACTTAAGAGTTATACTACAGCCTTCCACATGAACTGTATCAAGCCGTGCATTATCTAGGTTTCTCTCACTGTTTAATACATGTTTGAAATCTGTTAAGCCTTCTCTTTATCCCACATCTAGAATTCCTGTTAATGTCATTAACCTGCAAGCATGAGTAGTAAATTCTATGGGCCCGTGATGCCCAGGCTCCACCAATACTCAGAAATGTGGGCCCAGCTCCACCAATCTCTACATGGCTGGGGGGCCAACCACAGAGCCTCCAGTGGTGCTCAGCTGTGCAGAGGTAGAGTGCAGTGCTGCTACCCCCGACCCCCAAAACTCCCAGCAGTTGGCCAGAAGCCACTCCAGTGCTGTCCCTGTGCCCAAGCAGCACAGCAGCTGCTCCCCCCTAACAGGCCCACCCCTTTCTCCCACCTTTTTCCCTACCCAATGTGGTCCCAGGCCCCTGGCCAGAAGCCTCTCCGGCCCCAAGCAGCACAGCCCCACTCCTTTTCCACGTGGGCCTGGCCAGCGCTCCCTGTCCCAAGGACTTACAAGGCAGGAGTGGGGGAAGGACTTGGACTCTTCTGGGCACCACTAAAAATTATACAAATCTGGTACCCATGCCTCAAGGACCTGAGCTCAGTGCTCTCTATTTCAGATGTTCTAGTGGCACTTTTAAAGACTAACTAATGTACTTATCGCATGAGTTTCATCTGTAGCTCTCCATCTTCAAATGTCTGGTGAAGTGGGATTTTCTCCCACGGAAGCTCATGCAATAAACACATTTGTTAGTCTTTAAAAGTGACATTAGACTCCTTGGGTGCATCTACATTTACAAATTAAGTCGACTTAAGGAGGCTTAAGTCGACTTAATTTACTTCACGTCTACACTAGGCTTTCCTTAATTCAACTTAAGCTGCTCCTTAAGTCGAATTAAGGGAAAGTTAGTTCGAATTAATAACACCTCATTTTAATTCAAACTACCACTTAAGTCGACTTTATTAAGCCAGTGTAGACACGGAATAGTGCCTAGGTGGACCTTTTTAAGTCAACTTAAAACATTAAGTTGACTTAATAAGGTTGGAAAGGGGGCACATCTACACTTGAAAAATTAAGTCCACTTCTGTTAAGTCGACTTAATAAGGTCCACTTTAAGTCGACCATATGAAGTCAACTTTATAAAGTCGGCTTAACTTTTCAAGTGTAGATATAGCCCTTGTTTGTTTTGCTGAACTAGACTGACATGGCTACCCCCTTGGAACCTGTTTTAGATGGTTATAAACATTGACTGTTCTTCTATTGTTTGGTGAACCTGCATATCCATCTGTCATAACCTGTCCCTGCACACACACGTGCAATGCTAGTCTTGTGGTTAAGGCAGTTGGTTAAGGTACTGTGGGGGGCAGTTGTCATGGTTACTAACTTCCTGTGTCATCACTGCCTAGTCATTTATGGTCAGACTTACAGAGGCATGCCACCATAAGTGTTATGATGGGACGTTCCAGGGACTGAGCACTTTCAAAAATTTGGCCCTAGGTCCTTAAAGAGATTTGAGCTATACTGGCAGTCTGGCCCTGAATTGCTCTGTGGCTCAGTTCCTTATCTGTAAATTGAGGATAAATAAGAATTCCCTACCTCACAAGGCTGCTGTGAGAACAAAACAAATCTGTACTATGTACAAGTTGGGTTTTAGTCTTAAAATGCTTCCTTGGGCCTGATGTTCATCTCACTTTTCACCAATTTAACTGTATTTGATTTAAACAGGTATAAGTGAGACTAAGGCCCCAGAATTCTGCATATGTTTCAATAAGGCTATGTCTACACTTGCAAGTTAGGTCGACTTAAGGAGGCTTAAGTCAACCTAACTTAGTCCCTGTTCACACCAGGTTTTCATTAGGTCGACTTAAGGATTTTCTTAATGAAAGCTTAGGTCGACTTAGTAAGACCTGCCGGTTAGGTCAACGGAACCTTCCTTAGGTCAACCTATCCCCTCTTTAGGTCAACCTAAGCACAGTGTGGACGCTTAAGTCCACTTCATTAAGTCAACCAAATAGGTCCATGGAAACAAAGTCGACCTAACATTTTCTACTGTAGATAAAGCCTAAGAGTTTTCAAACAAAACTGAGATATCTTAAAACGACCACTAGAAGGCAGTAGGCCACCAAATTACCCATTCTTTCTGGTAAATTCCCCATCTTCAAAGCATCTGATGAAATGGAATTTTCTCCCACAAAAGCTCATGCGATAAATAAATTTGTTAGTCTTTAAAAGTGCGACAGGACTCCTTGTATGCGTCTATACTTATAAATTAAGTCGATTTAAGCTTGCTTAATTTAATCTGCATCCACACTACACTTTCCTTAAGTCAACTTAAGCAGCTGCTTAAGTTGACTTAAGGAAAAATTAAGTCGACTTTATAAAACTTAATTTTAAGTCGACTTTGCTGGCTAAGTCGAGTTTAGAAAGTCGACTTAGCCAGTGTGGATGCAGAGTAGCCCTAAGTCGACTTTAAGTTGACTTAGGGGGCTTTAGGGATTCCCCAGAGCCCTGCCCACCCTGCCCCTATGCCCTGCCAGGGTCCCTGTCCCCCTTTGCCCCCTTGTACCAAGGTACAATGGGGCAAAGGCTGAGCCCCCTGGCACTTGGTAAGGGGTGCCCCCCCTGCCACCATGGACCTGTCCCAGGTCCACCTAGCCCCTAGAAATCAACGTAGGCATCTAGTGTGGACGCTCTAAGTCGATTTGGTAGGGTCCCCTCTAAATCGACTTAAATTTTGAGTGTGGACATGCTAAGTCGACTTAACAAGTGTAGACATAGCCCTTGTTTTTTTGGCCATTCACTCTGGTTTCTGTCAAACCCTACAGGTCTTCTTATGATTCCACCTCACTTGTAGGTATTGACACACTTTTGCATTCAAATTCATGTTTAGTATGGAAGGAGCAATATACTGCTTATTACTTTTATCTGGAAGCATGGATTGAAACTTCTTTCCAAGGATGAAGGAGAGCCACAGTAATTTCTTCAGATTTTATGCTTGCAATATGAAAAACTATAGTTCAAACACATGATACATACCAGTTGATTCTCTGTCACTGTAGGTGCCGATAAGTAAAGATTAGCCTGCAAAGGAGTAAAGATATACAATCTTACATAAACCAGCATAATCCATTATAACAGTCATACAATCTGAGATAAAGAGGAATGTTTATTCCCTACAGAGGGGAAACCAGGAAGAGGAATATTTCCATAGATTATCAGTGGTTCCTGAAAGATGGAAGGAGTAAAGTATTTACATATGATCATGTCACTTGTAAGTATTTTTGTGTTCCTAATGGATGAAAGGCATTTGAGCTATAGTATATTTCTTGGTAAGAAACCTTTACATCAGATGTGCAGGTTTGCCTCAGCAGGATGGACAATCAAAACAAGAATCATGAAAATGTATTTCTAATTACAGCCCCACATGAAATTAATCCCTCACTAAAGTCCCTCAGAGCTCATTACTGGATGGACAGCCTGGAGCATTAAAATTCCTCCTATCTTCTAAGGAATATCTTCTCCCACAAGGGAAATCCATTGAATATCACTAGGTTTTAAAGAAATAATACTCTTCCTTCTATGTTAAGGTCATGTGCTCTCTAACCTTAGAGTATTTTTCAGTTAATTAAAAATTCTTCATCTATAATAGCTGGGCTTTGATGCCACAATTACAGCATAATAAGGGGTAGATGGTGGCATACACCTACCACTTGCGCTGGAGGGTACTGCAGCAGCAGCACGAAGGAGGAATACCAATTGACTCAACCACAATTCTTCCTAGCAGTCGCTAGCAGAAAATCTCCATCACCCTGTGGGGTGGGTAAATATGCACACCTCTTGTTCCTGCCAAATTCCATAGTTTGGTGTTGTCAGGGGATAGGACCAGGGACCCACTTTCACTAACCCCAGCCACCAATGGTCATACACCATACACTGTGCCTCCCAGTCATATTGTTGCTAGTTCCTGTACAAGGAAAGCTCCTCGTTCTCTCTCCCACCTTCCTATGCCTGCACAGGGCCAATCACACCACTTTCAGGCCTGAGTTTCCACTTGTACTTTGTATGGCCACTTACACCTATGGAAAATGAGTTCAGAATTGGTATCAAGTGCAACACACAGAAAACCACTGGTAGTGGAGAACTCGGCACTTTCACTTTTAAACACCTTGGAGAAAATATAAAGCTATGACCCAAATAATTTGTACCACAAGGTAGATTAAAATTACCTTAACTAATCGCTGCATACAAACACTAATGTAATGTAAAGAAAGTATGTAAAGTGGCTTAGCCCGGTGACAGCTTTTGCTGAATCTGATTGACTCACAAATTACTATGCAAAGATCATCTATTTTTCTTTTGTAACCAAAAAACTGCATCTCAATAAGCATCCA
This sequence comes from Pelusios castaneus, assembly GCA_007922175.1. Taxonomy (NCBI): domain Eukaryota; kingdom Metazoa; phylum Chordata; order Testudines; family Pelomedusidae; genus Pelusios; species Pelusios castaneus. Next base: position 3,096,382 of record ML685779.1, read on the forward strand.
ATAATAGAAATGATGCATATAAATTAATGATAATTACGTTGTCAAAATACCATGCTAATTTTTCTAAGCAAATTGAATTTCAGATGAACAAACTAAATAGGTATTTCAAAAAACAAACAAACAAAAGAAAACAACAGTGCAACTCCCTTGCCAAAAGAAAAAAAAAATTAAATTAAATTTTAAAAAAGCCTTGCTCCAAGCAAGTCAGCACATAGTGAGCATGCTGGATGAACTCACAGTTTGATATTAATACAATAAACATCCTCATATTGGATGGCAAAATCAGATCTAGCAGGTCCATCAGAGAATATCCTAGCTTTCGACTTCATTAAGAAGAGACGCGACTTTCTTACTAATGTGAAATAGAAACTTTGAACCTAATTGTATGTTATGCTGTCGCCCTTTTATGTGGCATAAAACAGGCAAAGCAAACTACCAGAGAATAACCCTGATAAATGGTGGTTCCTTGGATGGCATAGCACTTTCTTAATGGCTTGGAAGGCCCCTTCCACAGCCTCTCTTATAGGTGGTGTGTTAGGTAGGTATAATGTGACCTGGGCATTGTCAGCTGCCATAGTGACTCCTAGGAGGCCATGGTCTCAGAATGTAACTTAGAGCAGCCTTGAGGATAAGTGATCATGCGGAGAAGGGCAGACAAAGAGGAATTTTGGGCACTCCCGTGGACACATGATATTTGGGGAATGAGCAGAAACATAAAGGAAATTGAGCTTCTAGACACACAGGATTGTGTTGATGTTTCTCCAGGTTTAAATCCTCAACCACTGATAGAATCCCTCAAGGCAGCAACTATTCTGGCTTCTGGGGCAAGCCCCGCAGGTGGCAGCAGACATGGCCTTCTGCACTTCTGAGGAGCAGCCCTCCAGCAACCAGTGCCTCCATTACCTTCAGTCCATCAGGGATGGGAAGAGGTGGGACCACACCAGGCATGCAGTGGCAACTGAACCAGAGAGCACTTAGTTTTTTATTCAGGTCAGAGTAATTTTTTATTATTTTTATTATTATTATTATTCATAATAATGTAATTCAGTGGTATTATTATCATCAGATGTGTTTTATAGGGTTATATGTGTTTTTAGGGATAGGTTGGGGGTTGAAATGGGGTGGGGCACTTGTTTTCCCTAGTGTTAAAGAGTGAGGCTTTCACTCTAAAAGGTTAGGAGCCACTGTTTTGAAGAACCCCATATGTGTTAACACTTTATATAGTCTTTGGTCCTCCACACTCGCCTTCGGTATTAATTTCAAGTAGATTTTGGTAGTGACCATTCCTGCGCAGAGGTGCATGAAGAAGGAGAGGCTTTCGGCATCTTTTCACCCTAATCTGTGCATTTGCACAGGGCTTCTTGTAGATGGCAACCCAAGGCACAACTGTAAGGGTGTATTTGGGCAACCCAGAAAATTGTCTAAAAAGGAAATGGACTGAGATCACCAACTCACACCACATTGAAAAGTCACTGGATGGTAAGGCTTGGGGTAGGATTTGAAATAGTGATGGCAGGTCTCACATCTCATTTCCAAGGCCTTGAACTATTTACTTCTACTACCGCTATAGAGAACTCTTCATGTCCTAGATAGATTTACTCCCTTCCTTCAGGCAGACCGAGTTATTATTGCAAGCTGGTGCTTAATTCTACAAAATAAGACATTTCTGCAGCTAAAATATAGATAATTATAAAGGGACTTACATATCTGGTTTCCCGTCCAGCTGCTCTCTGCAGTGTTGTAGACATCTGTACACAAGACAAATCAATATAACACACACCCAACAGTAATCAGATAATTCCACGGATTTTCTCTCTGTAGTAAGATATTAATTGCTAAAATTCTAAGAAAACATCATTCAGCAACCACTATGAAAGGTTCATCAGATAGGTGAGATGTGATTCTTTAATGTTTAGCTCTCAGTGTTGAGTAATTATTTTACTTATTATTATTTGTCATAAAGCTGTGACTCCGGTATCAGACCTCATGGTGTTATGGTTGCCCTTGGTATCACGACCATGTAATTGCTGGAAAATCGCAAAATGAAGCTGTTAACAGACAGAAGGAAACATATCCGACCACCCAAAAGGATTTCATTTCCATTTGTGTGGGCAATATATTGCAATGATCTTCTATTATGTGCTATTATCAAGCAAAAACTCTCACCTGGTTCTCTTCTGTTATCTCTCTACTCATGGCATTTCCAAGGCACTTAGCCTAACATATCTGTTGTATCTCTCCTCCTACTTCCTCCATTTCCCTTGTCATTACCCTTTCCTCTGGCTTCTTTCCTTCTGGGTCTAATTCTCCATTGTCTTGCACCTGTTATAATCAGGGCCGTCCCTGGGCAGAGGAAGTGGGGAGCAAATGGGACAATTGCCCTAGGCCCCGCGGTTACGTGGGCTCCGCACTGTCCTGCTCCCAGGGGGGCCGTGCGGGGCCCGCGCGTGCTGCAGCCCCTCCTCCCACGGCTGCCCAGGGGCCTTCTGCAGCGAGCTGAAGGCAGTGGGGTGGGGCGGACTGGGAGGGCTATGCCCGGCCCCTGGGCCGGCCCTCCCTGCCCCCAGGGCAGAGCAGGCAGGCCCAGGGGCGGAGCACATGGGGCCCGGCCTCTGGGCCGGCCTGCCCCAATCGCTGGCTCCCCCCCCAAAGGCGGCCTCCTGGCCTGGCTCTGGGGCCGCCAGCTCCTTTCCGCAGGTGGCCGCCAGGGCCGGGACCGGAGCCGACTCTGGCTCCACCCCCCTGCAGGCAGCCTCGGCTGCCAGGCCCAGCTCCCCCCTTGCAGGAGGTCTCCCAGCCCGGGGCCGGAGCTGGAGACAGCTCTCCCCACCCCTCTCCCAACAGGTAGCCTCGGCCTCCGGAACCAGAGCCAGCTCCCCGTGCTGGCAGCCTCAGCCACCCGGTCCAGGGCCAGCTCCCTGGGGGCAAAGAGGGCCAGTCAGCCTGCCACGCTCCCCTCCAGCATGCGGGGTGGGGGTCCCGCTTTGGCCAATTCGCCCTGGGCCCCGCTGCCCCCACGGGATGGCCCTGGTTAAAATTATATACACTTGTACAAAGTAGGTATAAATAGCTATCACATCAGAAATCTCATTCATACCTATAGAAGCATTTTACATCCCCTTTGCTTGGTGATAATAACTACACCAAATACAAGTTCCAAAGGGGTAGCCGTGTTAGTCTATTGTAGAAAGACAACAGAGTCCTGTGGCACTTTTAAAGACTAACAGATTTATTAATCGCATGAGCTTTCATGGGAGAAGATCCCACTTCGTCAGACGCTTTGAAGATAGGAAAGTTACAGAGTGGGAGGAAATTAAATGCAGGGGAGTGTATGACATAACATCAGATCAGGCTGTAACAGCAAATCAAAATAGGTGTTAGGATTCAAACACTGGGGAACAGCACATAGAGGAGGGGGAGGTCAAATCACTTGTTGTAATGCGAGAAAAATCCATAGTCCCTGTTTAACCCCAAAACAACTGAGTCAAACTCGAACTTATATACAAATTTGACTCAGTTGTCTTGGGGTTAAACAGGGACTATGGATTTTTCTCGCATTACAACAAGTGATTTGACCTCCCCCTCCTCTATGTGCTGTTCCCCAGTGTTTTGAATCCTAACACCTATTTTGATTTGCTGTTACAGCCTGACCTGATGCTATGTCATACACTCCCCTGCATTTAATTTCCTCCCATTCTGTAACTTTCCCATCTTCAAAGCATCTGACGAAGTGGGATTTTCTCCCACGAAAGCTCATGCGATAAATAAATCTGTTAGTCTTTAAAAGTGCCCCAGGACTCTGTTGTCTTACACCAAATACAGGTAGAGGAGAATCAGGCTACAGACATGTTCAAGTATCCTCTCTATCAAAAACCTTTTTAAAAAGCTCTATCTTTCCTTAGTCCCACCTATTTCTCTGAGAACTGTCCCATCTTCCTCCTCCTCTTTCTCTTGTGAGGCCTATGACTCACTTCACCATTGCCCTGCAACTGATGAAATCAGTTACACCAGAGAAAAGTCAATACAGAGTGTGTGTAGAATACTTCCATTCCAGCATGGTAATATTTTACCTCCACTTTGCCCTAGTGTAAAAGACCAGACAATGTGCAGAGCAACAGCGAGTATTGTCTATTTATAACAGACCTATTGGCTTCAACAGGCTTTGGATCAGTCCCACTGCCAAGACGTCCCCTTCTCCATCCTCCAGTGTGATTTTGCTCTCTCCACTCCATCAAAATTGCTTTGACCAAGGCCACTACTAGCATGCAGCATTGTTGTAGCTATGTTGGCCCCAGGATATTAGAGAGACAACGGGAGTGAGGTAATATCTTTTATTTGACCAATTTCTGTTGATGAAAGAGACAAGCTTTCAAGCTCTACAGATCTCTCCTTCAGATCTTGGAAAGATACTGAGGGTGTTGTGGCTAAATACAAAATCAAACAGATAATTTAGTACAAGTCCTAAAGGTCTGTTCAAGGAGAAGTGGCCCAATAACACCTCTGCAGTCATAGGACAGAAAGAGGGATTAGTGGGTTACAGATTGTTGTAATAATTATAAGTCAAATTCCATTCCCTTTGCCAAGTAAACTGCTACATCAAAGGGACAGGAAGAGATGGGTCAGTAGGGACTGCTTTAAAAGACTCCAGCAGCCCTACAGAAAGAATACCTCTGCTGCCAACTCTGCCCCCTTTCCCCTGCCACCCCATCCAATATAAATACTCTGATGCAAGTGAACTTAAAGGTTTAATGTCTCTTATTCATCTCACCCGCTGAACTAAACAGTCATAGTCTTCATGGCTTCTCCTATAAGGTAAGTCTGTTCATGCCTCTAATTTTTCCTCACTGCACAACTGTGAGCCCTCTCTATATGGTCTGTATTGAGGGAGTGTAGAAAGCTTTCTGGAGCTTGGCAGTAAGGGAGCGGAGGAGTGCAGTGTTTAGCACCTGTGGCTGGGTTCAGTAATCAGCCTATTGGCCATTTTCTCCGACATCCTCTTGTACGGAAGGCCAAGTATCCTTAGATTCTTCCCTGGCGTATGGACCTTCAAAAGACAAATTCCCTTTCTTCATACACTGCAACTACTTCTGCCTCCAGGTAAACTGTTACAGTCGAGACAAAGTGGCTCAAGAACTGTATCCTCCATCTGTTTTTATGGCATTAGAGAGGATCTGTATGGATCTGGTTGCTTTCAAGATGTTCTGTAGCTTTCTACTGTTACAGGTTTTGTATCTATGGCATATAGCCAAGATTACTCACTTACTTTGCCTACATCTGAATCCACTGATGTGTGCAGGGAAGACGGAGAAGATTCACACCGGCGCTGAAAAATTGGATTCGAAAGAGGGCAGACTTTGTTAATAACAAAAGAAGAAGGAAAACAGAGAAAACATTTTAATTCCACATTAGTGGTGTATTACCATAGGCAAGGGATCCTGTAAGACTTGATCAATGGCAGCACAGAGTTCTTCAGTTTGTTGCCTGAGCTTGGCAGGGGAGCACATCTGGAAAAGTAAAAGCAACAACTGGATTACCATTGGCTTTGTGAGTCCAAAGAAGCATTAGAGAGATTTATTGTGTTTACCTACCTCCAAATGTGTGTCCAAAGAATTGTCCTCAGTCACTTTTTCTGTTTTAGAGGGCTCTTCTAAAGCCTAGAGATAAATAAAAATTGTTCTGATGTTAGATCGATTAAAAATAAAAATATTTTTCAGTACAAAAGTTTCCTTACTTGATATTTCCCCATATTAGCCAGGAAAGAAGATAACACTATACTAAGCTTAGTCAAATGAAAGTGGTTATATTGTGAGACATTAAAGATGATTTTCTACAGCCAGAGCACACAATTCTAGTGATAGTACTAGGAAAGGAGAACCTCCTAGAGAATGAGGTTGTTTTGAACCTGGGATTCACAACAGTGTCTAAGATGACAATTTTCCCCATGTTTAAACCCATTGTCTCCTGACCAAAGGTGAATTTACTTGCACTATCTCACATAACCACTAGATGTCTCTATGTGCCATATAGTAGTACAGGTCAGACATTCAAACCTTCAAAGTTGGTATAGACTTGGAATTCGGGAAAATGAATGTGCCATTACCTAACTTTACTAGTATGTGCTTAGTACCTACGAAAGCGAGACTTAGAGGAGAATTCAGAACATTATTCCTCTTTTCCGTTCTTCTTCTAGTTCTGACATACACTCTAGTTGCTGTTACCCTGCCTCTGCTTTAAACAACTTCCAAGCAGACTCCATGCTGAGATACCATAATTTCCCTGGAATCTGCTGGAGAATGATGCTAGACTACAGAGGCGGGATCTGTGGATTTTTTAAATAGATTGTGCTTGTTCAGTTTCCTTTCATTATTTAATTATTTTAAAGCTATGAGAAAGCAACAAAAAAAAAATTAAATTAATTACCCTGCCCACTGCATGCTCCCTGCTTAAATGGGGGTCTGTGGGAACTGAGACATCTAAGCATGATGCATGTGAAGACTACTATGATGAGATGACTGGATTTGTGGATGCGGGAAGAGCCGTTGACGTGATATACCTTGACTTTAGCAAGGCTTTTGATACGGTTTCCCACAGCATTCTCGTTGGCAAGTTAAGGAAGTATGGGTTGGACGAGTGGACCATAAGGTGGGTCGAAAACTGGTTAGATCAACGGGCTCAGCGGGTAGGAATCAATGGCTCGATGTCTGGTTGGCAACCGGTAACGAGTGGAGTGCCCCAGGGGTCGGTCCTGGGGCCGGTTCTATTCAACATCTTCATTAATGATCTTGATGATGGAATAGACTGCGTGCTTAGTAAGTTTGCGGATGACACCAAGTTGGGGGGAATGGTAGATACTCTGGAGGGCAGGGACAGGATCCAGAGAGACTTGGACAAATTGGAACACTGGGCCGAAAGAAACCTCATGAGGTTCAACAAAGACAAGTGCAAAGTCCTGCACTTAGGACGGAAAAATCCCATGCACTGCTACAGGCTGGGGACCGATCAGCTAAGTAGCAGCGCTGTAGAAAAGGACCTGGGAGTTATGGTGGACGGGAAGATGAATATGAGCCAGCAGTGTGCCCTTGTTGCCAAAAAGGCCAATGGCATATTAGGCTGCATCAGTAGGAGTATTGCCAGCAGATCGAGGGATGTGATAATTCCCCTCTATTCGACACTGGTCAGGCCGCATCTGGAGTACTGTGTCCAGTTTTGGGCTCCCCACTACAGAAAGGATGTGGACAAATTAGAAAGAGTCCAGCGGAGGGCAACAAAAATGATTAGGGGGCTGGGGTACATGACTTATGAGGAGAGACTGAAGGAACTAGGCTTATTTAGTCTACAGAAGAGAAGACTGAGGGGAGATTTGATAGCAACCTTCAACTACTTGAAGGGTTGCTCCAAAGAGGAGGGAGCTAGGCTGTTCTCGAGGGTAACAGAGGACAGAACAAGGAGCAATGGTTTCAAATTACAGCTGGGGAGGTCAAGGTTGGATATTAGGAAAAACTTTCTCACGAGGAGGGTGGTGAAGCATTGGAATGGGCTATCTAGGGAGGTGGTAGAATCTTCATCTTTGGAGATTTTTAAGGCTCGGTTAGACAAAACTCTGGCTGGGATAATTTAGGGGGAGTGGTCCTGCTTTTTAGCAGGGGGTTGGACTAGATGACCTCGTGAGGTCCCTTCCAACCCTATGATTCTATGATTCTATGATTCTACCCATTACATGAGACATTCTGGTTGAAAAAAAGCATGCATTTAGGTAGCAAGGCACAGAATACCCCTCTTTGCCTAGCACAAAAATAGTTTACCTCATGCAGGTATTTCAGTTGTTGTCTATTGTATTACATATTATAATATACATCTTAAAAGTCGCAATTGAAATGAAAGGTCTCCGTCTACCTGAAGTGATCTTTTTTAAAACAGAACTTTCATGGAAAACATTTAAATATTTGGGTTTCATTCGAAATAAAAACAAATTCTGAGATCTCAGAACCCTTCACAAAATAGAATTTCTACCCTCTGCCCAGTTCTAGTAACTGATAATGCATCTGGATATAAGATAGTAAAACAACCTGTTTTATTCAGATGCTTAAATCACATAAACCTTATGAATGTAGACCTAGCTAAGCTTCTTAAAAAATTCTACCTCCATTAGGATAATAAAAAAAAAGCATTATATTATCAGAATGTGCCCAGCAAATGGAACACACTCTGAGATGAAGAAACAATTACCTAGCAATATCTGATTAATCTTTCCACAAGAGGCATGTATGCAAAAGTACTGAAGTGGGCAGTTTAAGAAAACAGATGGCTAATCTTTTCGGAATGCTGTCATGGTGTGATATCCACTTTGGGGACATTTGCGCTGCTTGTTGCCCTTGTATACGGAGAAATGGATAATTTAAATCTTTAAAGTCATTGAGCTTTCCCAAGCATTACGTCACTATTAAAAAAAAAAAGAACCACAAACATAAATGAGTTTCACAACTTTCCAATTACGCTCATTTTCTCTCTCCTTCCTTTGGCATAGTCAGCTAGATTCCCCCAAAGCAGTGGAAAAGATAACAGGAAAATGGATTGTGGGTTTCTAGTGCCTTTACCCAAATTGGTTCATTTTAATACATTAGTAGCATATCAATATAGAGTTGCATCACTTTTTGATCAGTGCAGTATTCTGAATTTTTACATGGTAAAAAAGCACCATGTAGGTTGTCTAAATTATTTGAAAAGTAAGGTATTTTTAAAATTAAAACTTGCATTTCTCAGCCCACCATAGGTGATGTCATATAACATTAGTTTGCAGCATTATTGCTGCTATCAGCTATATGGAGAGAACAATCTACGCTTGTCATCCTGTTTTGCTAGTTTAACAGTATGAAAAACAGCATTCCTACTTAAGCACTTCATCTTTTGCTTAACTATTAAACAGAAGCAGCAATATTTTCAAAGTGAAGTGTAACAGGGAGAGTGTAAATATTGTCCTAAGTACATTGGAATGTGTAAATCCGATACTTTCAAGTCTAGTTGCTTATTTCTCCTTCCAAATGTGAGATTTTTGCTTGCGTCTCATTGAGGTCAGCATTGACAGTATGGTCTCCAAAAACTCCTGTGTTTATTAAACCAGTATTAAAGCAGATAAACAATAGATTTTGAACCTGGATATTTTATTAGAAGAATCAAGGCTCTTTACAGTATAGAATATACAGGAATCACCTACTCATTAGTGAAATTATCTATTTTTAAAGGGCTCGAGGCCTATATGTCTTCTGTACTAGCCAAATTCCATAACAATGCTTCTTATCATACGAATTTTCAGAGTGAGCAAAGCAGGTGAAGTATGGAGGGCTTTTCGTTTCATTTCTCTAGTACATTTTTCATTATCAATACATTTCTAAACCCTCAGCATGTACAAAAAGTCCCATCCACATGAGGGAACTTCAGCTATTATCAGCTTCTTATATAATTTAATTTCTTAAAGATCCCAGGAAATGACGCTGAAAGGATCTGACTACCCTGAAACTTTCATACAGTTGGCACTCAAAAGTCTGCAATGGCTGTATAAAATGGAAGAGGAAGTTCCAAAGCCTGCTTTGCAAAATTGTATATTGACAAGCTCAAGGCAAAACAGATGGTTCCTACCATCTAAATAACCACATGAACTGATAAATCATTTGTTTTCCATTTTATACCTAGAGGTGGGTTTCTAGCAAAGATGTAAATGATTTTTCTCTAGGGTGACCATGATTCTTTGATGCTAAACATTCATTTATCAAATGTATGGTGATTAGGGTTTCCTGGATCATCCTATGTGTCTAAACCCTTTGAAATATGTGTTTAGACTCATTCAATGTTAGCCAAATGATATTCTAATGGGGATAGATAGATCCCTGACAGGCTAAATCCAAACAATATAAAGTCATTCTCATTGTTTCAAAGCCAAAACATGATACCATAGTTATATGCCATTTGTGAACATCGGAATGGGAAGTCATAGAAACAAACGGCAGATGATAAATATTCCTTCTTGAGAGCTAAAGATCAGCTAAAGTAAGGCAGACTTTCTTGGCTTGTGAATTCAGAGTTAAACTGGTAGGAGTGCATCAGTAGGACTATGTCTACACTGGCAAATTAGTTTGAATTAAGGAGGCTTAATTCGAACTAACTAAAGCCATGGCTACACTAATTCCTTAAATTGAACTAATAAGTTTGAATAGGGTATTCGAACTAAGGGGTTAATTCGAACTAACTAGTTCGAATTAACCAATGTGGCCATGTTAATTCGAACTAATTTCGAATTAATGCTTGCTTAGTTCAAACTAACATTCCAGTGTGGCCATGCTAGTTAGAATTAAGCTAATTCGAACTAACTAAAATTAGTTCAAATTAGTTAGTTCAAACTAACTAATTCAAACTAATTTTAGCAAGTGTAGACATAGCCTAGGAGTGTTGCCAAGAGATCGAGGGATGTGATTATTCCCCTCTATTCAGCCACATCTGGAATACTGTGTCCAGTTTTGGGCTCCCCACTACAGGAAGGATGTTGACAAATTAGAAAGAGTTCAGCGGAGGGCAACAAAAATGATTAGGGGGCTGGGGCACATAACTTACGAGGCGAGACTAAAGGAATTAGGCTTATTTAGTCTGCAGAAGAGAAGACTGAGGGGGGATTTGATAGCTACCTTCAACTACTTGAAGGGGTGCTCCAAAGAGGAGGGAGCTAGGCTGTTCTCAGTAGTAACAGAGGACAGAACAAGGAGCAATGGTTTCAAGCTGCAGCTGGGGAGGTCTAGGTTGGTTATTAGGGAAAACTTTCTCACTAGGAGGGTGGTGAAGCATTGGAATAATAGGTTACCTAGAGAGGTGGGGAATCTCCATCTTTGGAAATATTTAAGGCCAGGTTAGACAAAACCCTGGCTGGGATGATTTAGTGGGAGTGGTCCTGCTTTTAGCAAGGGGTGGGCTGATTAGACAAATAAAAGTTAGATATAAGAAGGGAAATATTAGCAATAGAAACAAAATCACTATCACCTTTTTGTCATGAAATTTGGTACATCATATGAACTGTGACCAGATTATAGACTTCAAGGGTCTGGGCAAACACATATCTCTTGACCACTCGAACAATTAGATATCACTGCTTCAGAAGTGAAACAAGGATTGTCTTATTTTTCTGAAAATGCCTATCAAAAAAATAAGAATCTTTGTTTCACTTCTTAGGTAGTGATATCAAATTATAAGTATATGAGACATGCTCAGCCTATGTGCAGTAGTGACTATCATGACAAATGAATGTCTGTGATGGATGTTGCAGAACAGTATTTCTTTTAGTGCATATAACTCTAAGGATATATCTATAATTCAAATTGGAGGTTCAATTTACAGTTCAAGGAGATATACCCGAACTAGCTCTGATCAAGTCATTGTGCTAAAAATAGAAGTGTAGTCATGATGGTGCAGCTAGCCACCCAGAATGTGCACATAGTGTCTTAGGCTATGTCTACACTTACAAAAGTTAGTTTGAATTAGTTAATTCGAACTAACTAATTAGAACTAATTTTAGTTAGTTCAAATTAACTTAATTTGAACTAGCATGGCCCCACTAGAATGCTAGTTCGAACTAGCTATGGCCATGCAGGGCACTTGCTTAGTTTGAATTAGTCAGTTGCATGAAGGTCAATCTGCAGATTAGTTCGAACTAAGCAGTTAGTTCGAACTAATATGGCCACATTGACTTACTTCAAACTAAATATTTCGAATTAAGGGTTAGCTTGAACTGAGCAATCGAATTTATTAGTTCGAATTAAGGAAGCCCTTAATTAGAACTAATGAAAGTCTAGTGTGGCCAAGGCTTAAGTTAGTTCGAATTAAGCTTCCGTAATTTGAACTAACTTGCAAGTGTAGACATAGCCTTAGAGAGGCTTGTCCTCAGGGCATCTATCTCTTCCCACCTTGTGCCCAACCACAGAAGCACTATTTTAGTGTACTAACTGCTAGAACAATCACAGTGAGGTCGATTATGTCTCCTCAAGTGTAAACCACATCTCCAGCTCAATGGGTAGATACCTTAAGACTTTTGACCTAAATTGCCCTTATCCTGACAAGAATTATATACTAAGAAGTGATTTATTTCATTAAAATCTCATTCTCTTGTGCCTTCCCTATAAAAACATTAGATAAAAATATAAATAATGATAGCTGAGAAAAAATATTGGCAATAGCAATAATTATATTTGGATTGACTGTGACTTGAACTATATACTGGCCCAGAAGTAATAAGCTCTCAACCCCCATAAACATTGTGCTGTCTCCCAGGACTGAGTGCCCTGGGGTTTGTAGGTGTTGTATGCCTGCTTACTCCCTCCTGGAGCTGATCAGTGGAGAATGTGCATCAACCAACTCAGCTGAGCTGGATATTGTAATTAGCTACTGATATAGGCCAGGAACAAATTACTCTCCTCTCCTTCTCTTCCCAAAATGAGGGGAAAACAGGGAGGGAGCTGTACCTGGAGTCATAATATTTCCCATCCCTATTTGTGGTACTGTTTATGCACCACCCTTCGTCAAACTGTGCTTAAAGCATAATCTAGTACATTATAGGCTGAATTCTCCTTTAGAGACCCAAATCATGCCTTAGATAATCTAATTTCTACTGATATAACATGGTTTTGTTTTCTTCTCCTTTTCAGAATGTACCAAGGCTACTATTTTCAATAGGAAGGGTGATAGCTAAGGGTTTCTCTCTAAATGCTGGATGGTTTTTTAGACCATACCTTCGTTTTCTTATGGCCCTCTGATCAACTTCTACAAACTCAATTTAATGTATTGGGAATAAGGTGCATAGAACTAGGAAAAGTTGGACATTATCAAGATCTATTTCTTTAATGGAATCAGCCTTGATATGTAATATGTGAAATCAATATTCAAGAAAAGATTGGGCACCCAAGGCTTAAATTACAAAAGAGATAATCTGCAATCAATAAAAATCTTTGATCAAGCATTTTAAAGTTTCTTAAATGAGAATAGTACATGGTTTGATGAAAAAAAATCAAGTTTGCATCTGTTAACAGTGATGTGAACTTCAAATATGCCAATTATTATCTACTAGGCTACCATTAATAATACTTGACCAGGGCTAAAATTCTCAAAAGCACCTATGGGTATGTCTCCATTGCATACTAAGTCCAGGCTCAGACCCAGCAGCACAAGTCCTGCTTCAGTCCACATACAAATCAGACACAGGTCACTAAAAACTCAGGACCCAAGTCCTAGGATCTTGCTAGAAGGTATGGGTCAGAGCCCAATACGAGCTGTAACTTGAGTCCAAGCCCTGCCATTTTGCAGTGTGGATGCAGTTCAAGGCTCAAATCCAGGGCCAGCGCAAGGGTTTTTATCACCCTAGGCCAGGGGTCATCAACCCCCGACACGCATGCCAGAGCTGGCATGCAGGCTGAGCCTGAGGGGCATGCGGCACCGCTCAGGCTCCCCCGCTGGCCCCGCAAACCGCGCGGCCAGCAGCTGCGGCGCGTGGCTGAGGGCCCCTGCTGTATGGCAGGAGGGGTGGGGGGAAGGGGAGCGGGTTGCATCACATCACCCTGGCCTGCCCAGAGCCGTGCCGCTCCCGGTTCCTGGCCCTGGCTCCTGCCGGCAGCAGCGGCTCTGGGTGGGTCGAGCCGACTCGCCTTCTGGCCGGCCATGGCCGGGGCCGGCTCTACCCTGCCTGCAGTGGTGTGGCTCTGGGCAGGCCGAGGTGATGCGGCGCGACCCACTCCGCTCCCCTCCTGCCATCCAGTAGGGGGCGGGGCCAACGGGGCCATCAGCCCTGCACTGCCCCTGCGGACGGGAGCCGGCCCTGGGGTGGGGAACCGGAGGCCGGCTGATGCCGGCCCTGGCCCTGGCCCTGACAGGCAGGGCACCTAAAGCCTGGCACCGCCCCCTCTTGGCCCCGCCCCCAGCACCTGCTGAGGGTGTGGTGGGCAGGGCTGGCACAGGGGCTGGCAAAGGTTTCCGACCCCTGCCCTAGGCAAACTATGACTTTGCCCCCCATCCCCTCTTCCTGCACATTCAGTATAGGGAAAAAAATGAGAACATCTAGAATGAACATATTAATATATGTTTTTAAAAGGAGAAAAAAATCACTTTTGTCTAATTTGACGCCTGCCTGGTTGTCTAGGCGACGGCCTAGATTTTGTTTCTGGTCGGGCCAGCCCTGCTCAAATCTAAGTCAGAAGGTCTGCACAGTGAAGTACAAACACATTAACATGGTTGTAAGACCCTTACAATTTATAATGCAATGTGGATGCTCAAGTGTGGTCTTGGAAACACTGAATCTCAGGACCTGATTGGGCCTCTCCTCCTGGGCTCCCCCCCGCCACTGCCGGGCCCCTGCACCCCAGCATGGTGGCCTGTGGGTGGGTCATCTTGGGGGAGGGCACCTGGGGCCAGCGGGTGCTCCTGCCCTGGCCCCACTCCAGCCAGTCTGCCCCTGGGGAAATGAACAGGTGCTAGCCTACCTTGCCCCTCTGGCTCCAGGGCCACGCCCCACCCAGCTCTGGCAGAGCAGGAGTGCTCTCAGCACTCCCCCAAGCCCTGCCAGCTCTGAGCAGGGTGTGGGGCTGGATTATCACAGAGGTTTTAGGGGCTGCAGTCCAGGGCCCCTCTTTTGGGCAGGCCCTGGAACTTCAGCCCCTTTAGCCCCTGGATAATCTGGCCCTGCTGAGTCTTCAAGCCCAGGTCCCACATACTCAAGTTTACAATGCAGTGTAGCCATGCCCTAAGTGACATATAACCCTAAAACCTATTTTCAAAGGTGACTTGGGCACTTAGGACCCCAAGTCTCATTGGCTATGTCTACACTACAAAAAGTTAGGTCGACTTTGTTAAGTCAACCTAATAAGGTCAACTTTAGGTCGACCTAAAGTCAACCTTATTAAGTTGATTTAACCAAACCATTTCCCTGAACGGGGACTTACTAAATTGACTTAAATGCCCTTAGGTCGACCTAATAATGTGGACTTAAGCATCCACATTGTGCTTAGGTTGACCTAAGGAGTCAATTTAACAGTTAGGTCATCTAACCAGCGGTTCTTATTAAGTCAACCAAAGCTTTCATTAAGTTGACTTAATTTTTTTTTAAGTCGATTTAATGAAAGCCTGTTGCGGACAGGGACTAAATTAAGTCAACCTAAGCCTCCTTAAGTCGACCTAACTTGCCAATATAGACATAGCCATTCAGAGTTAATGGGACTTAGGTGCTTACAGGCAAATTTTTCAAAGACATTTAGGTGCCTCAAGTTGGATTTACAAAAGTGTCAAAGCAGATTAGGTGCTAAATGTCACTGAAATCAAGGGAAGTCTTTCTCTTGACTTTAATACAATACAAAACTAATGCTGGACAAAATTTTTAATGACCTCCAATGGTACTTAGTCTTCTAAATCACAGGTGCTTTGAAAATTTAATCCTTAATTCAAAATTAAAGTTTTCATGTGCATAAAATTGTCTTCAATGGTTGTTTTGTATGAGTGAAGATGGCACAGTTTGGTCTTCATTGTGTAATCAAAATGTAGCACCAGACATTTGCCAGTCTTAGACCTGTGAAAACTTGGCCCTTTGAAGCTTGCAAAAAAGAATTTTAGACATTATGATGTAAACTGCAGTTCACACGAGAGGAAATAATTTACACTGGGAATTTTTATAGAAACTCAGAATAATAAAGTGTCACCTATTTTAAGAAACTACTGGCCATGAAGAATAGTAGCATGTAAAATTTTGACTAGTGAGACCACAGTGTTTATGTTTTGAAATATTCCCAAATCAATATAAGGAAAATCTCGTTTATCAAATGTTCTTAAATAGAATGTGCTTGAATACATAAGACAAGTTTCATGCTCTTGAGCAAACACTAACCTTCTGCTCCATAAGCAAGGTGTTTGTAGGGATTGCTGCAAAAGCCTTGTAGCTTGTCTTGATCTTGTATTGCTAGCCGGGTAAGCCAGAAAAGCAGGAATGGGAATGAAAAGAAAAAAGTATGATAGAATTAAAGATAATTCTACCAATCTCACTGACAAGCTTTCAATAATAAAGTGATTACATTTGGTTTGAAAAAGTTATTTCTTACAGAAGAACATGGTTTTTACTCCATGGTACTAATTTCATGCTTTTATAAATATTTTAAAAACCTATCATATGAATATTTTATATTTACTATATTAAGGAGAGCTCGGGAACTCTTAGCAGCACACAATTTCTTCACTTGACTTGGAAAAGTATCTATAAAGAAAGGTTTGTTTTGGGGTTTTTTTACAACCTTTCTTTTTATTTGAAATGACTCAGTAAAAGGATGAACAAACATATTCCTGCCTCTCTATTTCACATGAACTGTTCCTCATGACTGTAGTCTACTTCTGGACCATTGCAGCTAATGAAAGCTCTCAGTGATTTTAGTGAGACAGACTCAGGCCCGTTGCCTTAATATTTTTTATTTGTGCTCTGTGGATTGGTCAACTACCTTGTGGTATTGTTTTGATCCCTCTCTAGGCCACTCCAGACCCAAGAATACCTTTCAAAACACCTCTGTGGACCTTCCCATTGTAGCTGTACAATATTCAGAGTTTTACCAATCTCAAGAACCTAAAAAGTAATAAATCAGGCCCCCCAAAATAACATTTAAAAAAAAATTAGATTCTTTTTATTTGCCTTCTAGTCTATGAGCCTTTAGGGTTCATACTGCCAAGCTTTTATCTGCAACTCTGAGAGCTTAGAACGTCTTTTTTGTTTTTTAATGAATGCTCAGATTCTCATAAAATTACATGATTTCAAGGGTTCAGACTTTTAGCAACATACCATATTGTAAGGTTTGTAAGGTTGGCACCACTGTTTACATAATTATTTGTGTGCATGACTAGATACTGAAACGATTATTTGTGCCATTTTCCCTTTTCACAACTATTCTGATTAATAAAATTTCACTTTTGTGAATCTTCACAAAAAAGTAAGTTAAAAGTGGTTGCAAGTACTACCCAAGTGAATAGCTTTCTTGCGAACAAATGTTAATGAATTTTTTTTTTGCCATGTTCATCCAGTTCTAGGACTAAAGTAACAAAATTATCAATCTTGCTTTTTTACTGTGTTGTAATAAAGGCAAGTCAGTTATTAGATTAAAGCTTGGGTAACAAGCTATACTTTTGGGTTCTTCAGTTAATACTTTTTCCTGCTATGACACTGACCTCTAGGGAGCCACGCTGAGAGAGCTTAAGCAGGGCAAAATTGCAAAGAAGGGGGCAGGCAGACACCTAAAACTGGTAGTTTTTCCTCCATAAGAAGCTGGGCCTTGCAGCTTGCAAAGTTGTTTAACACTTTCTGATGCAGTGTCACACCCCGAACACGAACTTGGCATTGGTGGGAGTAATCAGAGCTCCTGAATACACCTCAAGGGCCTCCCAGGCATTAGCCACTATTTTTTCTTGATATGAATCATGTTCATACTGAATTCCTTGCAGTGCCAAGCCACTGATGTATGCTTTGACAAACTTTAATTCAGTCACTCCGTAAATCACTTTAGCGATTCGAGGGGCCCTATGTGTTGATTTAGAATAGACATTCATGTTCTCTAGAGTGCAGTCACTATGGGTGCATCTACACTTGTAAATTAAGTCAACTTAAGCTTGCTTAAGTCGACTTAATTTACTCTGCTTCTACACTACACTTTCCTTAAGTCGACTTAAGCAAGCTGCTTAAGTTGACTTAAGGAAAATTAAGTCGACTTTGTTAAACCTCGTTTTAAGTCGACTTTTGGCTTAAGTTGACTTTCTAAAGTTGACTTAAGCCAGTATAGACCTGGAGTAGCCCTAAGTCGACTTTAAGTCGACTTAGGGCTCTCCAGGACTCCCCCACTGCCCTCCCTGCCAGGATGGCTGACACGGGAGAGCCTGGCATGCCCCCCCACAGGGCAGGGCAGAGCCCTGCTCACCCTGCCCCTATGCCCTGCCAGGATCCCTGTCCCCCTTTGCCCCATTGTACCCAGGTACAATGCGGCAAAGGCTGAGCCCCATGGCACTTGGCAAGGGGTTCCCCCCCTGCCACCATGGACCAGTCCCAGGTCCACCTAGACCCTACAAGTCAACCTAGGCATCCAGTGTGGACGATCTAGGTCGACTTTGTGGGCTCCCCAAAGTCGACTTAAAATGTAAGTGTAGACATGCTAAGTCGACTTAAATTAACAAGTGTAGACATAGCCTCTGACATTTAGGCATGAAGGCTGTGAGGTGTTGTGCCTCAATTTCCCTTTTTAAACAACAAATTAGATTTGTAATGACCTTTCTGCTTTGAAAAGTGCTAGGTCATAAACATTAGCTGTGAAAATGTAACCCCACCAGGCTTTTTACCACAAAATGAGTTCTCATTCAGCAGAACTGCATAGCCATAAGGATTTTTATTACATAGCCTCTTCTCATGTACCATTTCTAGCATGTTTAAAGATTTTTCTTCTAAGTCATACACACAGTACATTTTACAAATGTTGACATTAACATTGCATTCATTCCAGGGCTGTCGCTGTGAAGGATGGAGCACAGGGGGTGGGGCAGGCAGCCCAGAGGCTTGGCTCCGCACTCCTGCCCCACCCCTTGCCTTCAGCTTGCTGCCGAAGGCAGCAGGGTGGGAAGCGGGGGGCAGAGCAGCAGTGGGAGGGCAGCAGGGCCCACGGAACCATGGACCTGGGGTAGTCACCCTGCTCACACCCCTCCCCCCAAGGATGGCAGTGATTCATTCCAGGATTTATTAACATCCATAACAACATTGGACCTATCACAGGCATGCTTTCACAAGTGTGTGTGTCACTATGATTACTTTACTTAGTGCCCTTCTCAAATTTTTACACACCATTAGTCAGTTTCTTGTTCACCTCGGTGTTTCTCTTTGCATAATCTTTTAGTTTTAATTACGTCCCTGAAGTTCTGGTGTGTTAACATTGAATGAGGAAGACTGTAAGAATATTCTGCAGGTTATGAGCATCAAAACAAGACACTAGCTTTCAAACACTTAATTATTACCAATTCCAGGGTGGGAGCCTCTGGGAGGCCTCTTCAAAGCCAGGTTAGAAGATTCATATACATTTGAAATACCCTTGTCAATGGGAGGTGGCACACTTTTTTCATCAAATTAACTGTTGCTTTCTACAGATTCCAAAGGGGTAGCCATGTTTGTCTAGTTCAGCAAAACACACAGAGAATCTGGTATCACTTTTAAAGACTAACAAATTTATTTATTGCAGCAGTCCCGGCCAGAAGGGAGCCGAGCGGTCTGGGCCAGAAGAGAGCTCCATGCTCCCTTCTCCCTTGGACCAGGGCTTGCTGTCTCTGGGAGAGCCAGCTCCATGAGGGGCTGGCTCTCCCGAGGACGAGACCCCCTAGCCTGGAGAACCCCCCTGGACCTAACCAGTCCACTTAGAGAGTCAAGTGTAGACTCTTTAAGTCGACTTAGTAAGGTAATGTTTAAGTCGGTTTAAGAGTCCTGTGTGGACTCTCTAAATCGACTTAATAAGGTCGACTTAAAGTCGACTTAGTAAAGTCAACTTAGTAAAGTTGACCTAAATTCCTAAGTGTAAACGTAGCCAGAGGGATTTTCTATCACAAAAGCTCATGCGATAAATAAATTTGTTAGTCTTTAAAAGTACCACCAGACTCTCTGTTTTTCTACAGATTGAGATTTACTCAGAGCTAACTCAATCAAATCACTTCTATACCCTTCAATTGCAGCGAATTGATTGAAGTTACCATACGGTTGTATTCTTAAGAGTTTCCCTAAGGAACAATTTTGTTATCTTGCTCCACAGGAACATTGTTCTGCTGAGTTACCACAATAAATTCTTTCTGAGTTTCACTGAAATCCAGAAATAATTATGCCACATTTGGAAGCTTTATACCGCCCCTCTCCCGCACTGCTCTCCACTGTTGCTGTTGGTATTCTGAAAACATCATGGCTGGTTATTGCATGAGCTCCCAATCGGAACAGAAATCTTATCTGCTGCGTGTCACACAAACACAAAACACCAGATTACTGTTTGCATTCATTGACATTTGCACTTGGTACACTGCTGTTTTGGGGAATGCAAAACAAGTAATGAGTGGTGGAAGCACATCGTTAGACAGGTCTGGGATAAGGACTTGATTTTTGCTTAGCACTGCAGTCTGTCCCATTCATAGCCCTTCTCCTCCATGGCATGAGAAATCTGGTTGTAGATATCATATTGCCTTCAGCTAGAGCAGAGCTGAGACTGCACGGCCTCCTCTCCCCAAATGCTGAGGCTCCAGTGTGTAAGAGTGTTTTGTGTGTGGTGCCAGGTCAGCTGGGAAAAGGAGATGTGGGCTCCCCATGCCAACCAAGTGTAGAATTTCAGAAATTCCCAGGACATTAAAAGGGAGTGGCGGATGGCTGTAGGGCTTCCTGGAGGCTATTTACCACAACATAATTAAATGTGATGTCCACACTGATGCTTTGTCGATACAAGTTGGGTGAAAAAAAGGCTCTATGCCTCTCATCGTGGTGGTTTTGTTTTGTTGAAAAATCAGGGCATCAGTTCAGAAGGGGGTTGTTGTGTGTATACCACCACTGTTTTGTCAACAAAAGCTCACTTTGGAAGTTAAGTTAGGAAGGAATGAGGTAGTTTGGTTGCTTTTGGAAGGTTAATAAGGATCACTTGCATCTGTGGAGTCAGATGAGCTAGTGAAGTAATTGGCTCATGAACTGGACAGCTCAGAAAAGAAAGTAAGCATTATAAAAGGCTCAGCCGGGGAGCAGGAGGGAGGCCCTTCTATCTCCTGCCACAGAGGTGAAGTATAGGGCAAGAAATAATAAAGACAAATGGTGAAAGTAACCTGGTGGAGTGTGTGTGAGAACTATTGAGTCGCCATGAAGGACAGCACAGGATGTGGAACAAGCTTATATATGTACACACACGCCTATTGATATATAACTACATAAAGAGCTAAATATTCAAAACCAAAAAAACCCCTTCATTATTATGGGTGTGCCTTTTTGCATCATTTTGCATGTTTTGGTGCTTAGCGATCTGAATGTACTTGCAAGTCAGATGGGGCATCTAAATAGGTGCATCTGAGGTGCTCAAATTTAACTGCATGTGCAAAATTGTATGCACAATCCCAGATATGCAGCCAGACTACAGTCAGTGTCATTCTATACAAAGAAGCACCAACATAAGGGAAAAAAAAGGCGGCAGTTGTCCTCCTACTAAAGAGAGCAGCATTTTGCTGTTGACTTCAATGGCACCATCAAAAAGGAACAAAAAGGGAGATGGGGACCAAACTGGAGAATGGAGAAAAGGAAAATATGGGAGGGGTTGTATCTTCTTAGTTGATTTGGGGAACAAGGAACAAATATCAAAGTTATTAGACAGAAAAATTGGAAACAGTATGAAGCACTGAAGATTGCATGGGCTTTGGAGCCTACATGCTTGAGTGTGTTTCAGTGGTGGAGTAATATCCTCAGCCAAACACATGCTGCGGACATCACACTGAGAGTCAAATGTGTAGGAAGCAAAGAAAAAAGGTATGTTTAAGAGAAATTACTGTTACTGAATGTTTCTCTTACCTTACCCTGTGTAATTGGGGCATTTAGTACAGTGTTTTCAACACTACTGCAAAACAAGAAAGAGGAAGGAAAGGAAAGAGATAAAAAGATAGACTAAAAAAGTCAACAGTTTCTGAATGCACTCACCTTCCTCTATGTGCTGTTCCGCAGTGTTTGAATCCTAACACTTATTTTGATTTGCTGTTACAGCCTGATCTGATCCTATGTCATACACACCCCTGCATTTAATTTCCTCCCATTCTGTAAGTTTCCCATCTTCAAAGCGTCTGACGAAGTGGGATTTTCTCCCACGAAAGCTCATGCGATAAATAAATCTGTTAGTCTTTAAAAGTGCCACTGGACTCTGTTGTCTTTCTACAATAGACTAACACGGCTACCCCTTTGTAATTGGCTTTTTGTTTGTTTTGGTTTTCAAATGACGAAAGGAGACAAGTTCCATTAAAAAAAATTAATTGAAAATCCAATTTTTCATCAGAAAAAAAGGATGAAAATATTTGGAGCAGCCCAAGTGAAAACTAAAAATAGGTGTAATTTCCAATAATGCATTCTTTTACTAGTTAACTGAAGCCCTCCTCCAGGTTAGCACTTATATATGTATTAAGATTTAGTCACAGGATCTGAACATCTCTGACTTCATGGATGTTGCAAGGACTCAGCAGCTTAAAACATGGCCCTGTTTTTTCAATCTCTTATTTTAATAGACTGGGACACACAAAACAAGAAGAGGGCAAGGTGCAAACAGTGCTGCTGGTACCTGTTTCTGAAATAAATTTCTCATTCACACAAAAAACGATAGTCCAAGAACAGGTCATGCACTCCCAAGATATAAACATAGAAAATATTTAACTTGCACATGCTGAGAAAAGATACATTAATCTGCAAGTGTTTAGAATTATTAACATAGGTATTAGATGGTTGAAAGAAAATAAT
This sequence comes from Pelusios castaneus, assembly GCA_007922175.1. NCBI lineage: Eukaryota > Metazoa > Chordata > Testudines > Pelomedusidae > Pelusios > Pelusios castaneus. The sequence goes on from ML685779.1 coordinate 3,118,910, forward strand.
TCAGTTTATGCCTGTGAATTGCAGGTACTCCAATTATGACACGCCATTCCACAGTCATTAACACCTGATCAAAAGTGTTTATACAGAGAGAGTAGTATGAAAAGAGTAGACAATAGACAGTGCTGGGGTTTTTTACATGTAGCTGGTGCTTGTGAAAATTGAAATATATGCTTTTTTTCTTTTAGTTGATGAATATGGTAACCAATAAGCTAACAGGATTGACTTCAAGCAGGTACAGGGCATGAAACAAAGAAGCCCTTTGGAGTCAAGCAAAGTCTTTCCATGGACATCAGTTACCTTTGGATCTGACCCACAGTGCAGACAGGTGTTCCATATGCAGTCCTTCATTGCTGTGTCAATGTACCTGCACTACATACTGACTTACTGCACTCTCAGTCCCAGCCCTAAGCAAAGCCAGTCAACTACTAATTATGGCTATGTCTACACTAGAAAAGTTAAGTTGACTTTATTAAGTCAACTTAATAAGGTCAATTTTAAGTTGACTTAAAGTCTACCTTATTAATTCAACTTAAGAAAATCGACAACTTTTCTAGTGTAGACATAGCCCCTTTTAGACCTTATTAAGTCAACTTAACACTTTAAGTCAACTTAATACGGTCGACTTAGGCGCTAATTCCCGTCCACACTGGCTTAAGTCAACCTAAAACAATGTGTTATTAAGTCGACTTAACTTTTCCTTAAGTTGACTTAAGGAAATGCTTAAGTCGACTTAAGGAAAGTGCAATGTGGATGTGGAGTAGTTTAGGTTGACTTAAGCCTCCTTAAGTCGACCTAACTTGTAAGTGTAGATGCACCCTATGTGCTGTTCTGTGTAATATGGACAACAGGCAATTCATCTGAGCCCACCACACTGAGGGTATGATTCTGCATCCCTTTCCATGAGTTCATCTACAACTGACTTCAGTGGCCTACTCACATGAGTGAGACCTGCCACACTTGGGCCTATTTGAGTGAGGCCTGCTGCACTGGGACCTACATTTGTGACCTACAGAAAGGTTTGAATTCAGGAGTGAAGTCCTAGCTCAGTTGGTTTGAAAGGCAAAACTCCCATTCACTTCAAGTGGGTCCAGGGCTTCCCCCTGGGGCCTAGTCTTTACTGTGGGGCTAAGTTGATGGGAGATACGCACTCTGCATGCCGCAGAACGCGTATCTCTTGTCGACTTAGTTACTTTCACTTACCACGTGTCTTTACTTAGCTGCATCAACTTGAAGGGCTCTCCTTTCGATGCAGCATTACTTTACTTGGAGAGGTGGAGTTCCTGAGTCGATAGGAAAGTGCTTCCAGGATTAATTGAGCGGGTCTACACTGGCTGTTCAATTGATCCCACATGCAGCATTTTCATGGTCTCAAGAGGTGAAAGATTAGTTTTAGCATCTGAAATAAGTTATTTCCAGAATGGGGATAAAGAGGGTTGGGGTTATTCTCCCCCAAGAAATTTGTGGAAAATACATGCAGAATGGAGTATTCCAGGGGTAAAAAAATATGGTCTTCAGGAAAATCTGTGGCCAAATCCAGCAACACATTTAAACACATATAAAATTTTAAGCACATGAGCAGTTCTATTGAAGTCAATCATTCAGCTGAATGACATGACACCAGCAAGTCAATGAAACCATTCACATGCTTAAGTCATGTACATGTGTAGATGTGTTGCTGAATATTATGTCTTTTAACAGACAAGGGCAGATGTGCCACTGGCAGGGATGATTTAGAGACATTCAGAGAAGGGGTGACCTTCTCGTGGAGGGTGGGGGTGATTTTCCCCATCTTTCTTTTGATTCAAACACTTATTCATTATATGAATTATTATACAGTACCCCAAAATGACCTACACACTTCACTAAGATGATATAACATGGTTTAGATATTTTTAATTTTTCCATCAAATGTTCTCTCCCCCTTTTCTCACAGAGACAAGGTGAGGTAATATCTTTTACTGGACCAACATCTGTTAGTGAAAAAGTCAAGGTTTTGAGCTTATAAGGATCTATTCTTCAGGCTCAGTCTCTTGCAAGCAGAATATAATGTCTTTCATGTTCAAGTCAAACATTCAAACTCAGGATTTTTGAGTGTGATTGACATTTGACTAAACAAGCCCAGCCAACCCTACATTTTAGAAAGCTGCTGTTCTGTATATTTTCCAGGCTTTGCAGCTTTTGGTAAAGAAGTGTTTTCTAAGCATGGAGAGGGTTAAAAGAGAAATGCTATACACAGTGCAAAGCTGGGTCTGACCGAGTTTTTGTCGATCAATAGGAGGTGAGAGTCCATGAAATCCCTACTGATTGTTTTCAAACTTACTTAAAAATAGACAACATTTTTATTGAAATTTGTAGTTCCAAGGTAGCTAAAAAAATGTGTACATTCTCATTCTAATTTTTCTGTACATTCTCATTTCATTGTAGTTGCATGGTAGCTGAAAATATTTTGAATATAGAATATTAAATTAATACTGAAATTCGTAGTTGTATGGTAGATCAAATATTTCTTTTACATGCTCCTTTCTATTTTATATATACGATGCAAATTGCAAAATAAAAACTCACTTTTTAAAATGGCTCAGCACCCAAACATGTCATGTTACATTGAAACACTTTTTCTGTAAACAGCACTCTGCTGATGAGAAAGCATTATCACTTTGATTTTGTGTTAATGATGGGTTTTCTGAAAGCTCATCAGATAGTTAAGATTCATATTTAAAAATGCAAAACTAGTGTTGATGCAGCAATAAGGATGCAAAATCAAACACTCAGAAGTCAACAAATTCTAAAAGTTGTTTTTCCCTCAGTGTTAGATTAACCACATTTTACATACTCAAATATATGGTTTATGTTGTGCTCTGCAGTAATGATAATCAGCCACTACAGTCTCTGTGCAGTACTTTGTGCTAAAATCAAGTTGATTGAGGCTAACAAGACCTGTGGACTCTGAATATTGCTAAAGTTTTCTCTCCTCCAACCTTCTAAAAAAAGGGAAGATTTGAGACCGGATGTTAACCAGCATGAACAAATGAGCAAGAACCAAACCATTGAGTCTGTGGAGCTCTTGGCCCAATTCAGTGCAAACGGGGGAGGGAGACATTGAATGGATACTGTTATCAACCATTAAAAAAGTCATAGATGTTAAAGCCAGAAAGGAGCACTAAGATCATCTAATACGACTTGCTGTATAACACAGGCCATGGAATTTCACCCAGAGATTCCTGCATCCAATCTAAAACCAACAAGGAGTCTTGTGGCACTTTAAAAGACTAACAAATTTATCTATTGCATAAGCTTTCATGAGAGATCTCACGAAAGTTCATGCGATAAATAAATTTGTTACTCTTAGAAGTGCCACAAGACTCCTTGTTGGTTTTACTGAACTAGATTAACATGGCTACCCCTCTTGCATCCAATGTGTTACTTTGGGTTGCACTAGAGAATTTCTTTTGGAAAAACATCCAGTCTTAATTTAGAAGAATTCAAGTGATGGAAAACCTACATATCCCTGGGTAGGTTAATTATTGGTAAATATTACTGATAAAAATGTGCCATATTTCTAGTCTGAATTTCATTAGCTTAAGCTAGTTACAATTGTCAGAATGGCTTGGACATTAGGAACATCTGTCCAATGTACCTTGATCCAGGAAACCATATTGTAGCTGATTGTGAATGATTCAATAAAGTGTGATATTGTTTTGAAGATAGTAACTCTCCTTCAAATATATAAGGAGAGCTGAGAGATAAGAAAGAAGAGGAATAAAGAAAAATGTAGAATGTAGAATAATGGCTAAGGAAAAAAACCCAGGAGTTCTGTTTTCTTCTATCATCATCTCTTTTTGTGTGTTTTCTAGTTCCCTTTGTTCTTACATGTACACTTCTATTGCATCCTTTTTGACCTATTCACCTTCCCCTTTCTCTGTTCTCCCCCCTCCCGCCCTGCCATTGGTTCTTTCTTACTCCACTGTCCACATCAAGTGTTTTAAAAAGATGTCACGATGTCCAAATCCTCTTACAGAAATTGCCTTTACGATTTGTCCTCCTTCTGCTGGTACTCCCTATCCCTCTCCCCCTTCTTTTGAGCGAGGCACAGCTGATTCAACAGATAGCATGGCAGACATATTTGCAGCAGCAAATCTAGTTGGGAGGTTTCTTTTTTTCAAAATATAGAATTTACAAAAAGGACACAAGAATCAAGTCAGCACTTTACCATCCAAGTTAGTGGAGATGACATATCTAAAGGGTAGTAGAAGGACAATTGGGGAGAGGTGATATCTTTTATTGGACCAACTTTTCTTAGGGAAAGAGACAACTTTTCAGCTACACAGAGCTTCAAGTCAGTCAGTATATGGACACAGAAGAATGACGCAAAAGGATTAGGACATTGCTGCAGAAGATCTGGGAGTTTAGCCAAAAATGTAACAGGCTGCCAAGACTGGGCATGAGAGCAGCAGAGATCAACTGTGAAAACTGAGACCACAGACAGATTCTTTCTCTGCCTTTCTTCGGTTGATATAAATTGGTGCACTCGCGTTGTTTTCAGTGGGGAATCATGCTGACTTGCTGCTGAGGATCTGCTCTCTTACCTTGCACAGAATATGTTTAATGATTAATATTATATCCAGCAATGTTTTATCTGAGTTTTAGAATAATTAAAGATAATCAACTCTTTTGCCAAGCAATGGCCAACAAGTCAATCTCCCTCCTCCTCCCCCCTGTTGACAGTATCTTTTTACACTCAGAACTCTTAAAGTGGCTGCTTCCATAACAGAAAATAAGCTAACAGAGTCCTGTGGCACTTTTAAAGACTAACAGATTTATTTATCGCATGAGCTTTCATGGCACGAAAGCTCATGCGATAAATAAATCTGTTAGTCTTTAAAAGTGCCACAGGACTCTGTTGTCTTTCTACAATAGACTAACACGGCTACCCCTTTGGAAGAAAATCAGCTGTTAGCAACATGTGATGTTAGGATTTTGAATACACACCATATACAGTAAGCTCTTTTAAAAAACCTACCCAGCTGATTAATTTTACTATCACCATATAAAATGGGCGTACATTTTGAAAGAAGATAAAGGTCTATTAGAAAATAAACATGCAAGACAAGTACCTTAGGTTTCAGGTTTTCATGGTCAGAAGGCAAGGAAAAAGGCTTTGGTGAACTCAGTTCCCTGGATCTTGACAATACTGTACAAGGTGACCCAACTGGGACAGGAGATTTACATGGTGTAGCGGGCAACTGCTTAGGTCTTGCATCTGAGGAATAAGCTCTATATTTTGGGTGCCCTGAAGAAGAATTACATTGTAGTGAGTGGGAATGAATATTATAGAGTGGGGGAAGAAGGGATGGAGAATTAGCAGGTGTGGAAGACCAACAGGTTGAGACCTTTGAAGGGGTGGGGGAGATAGGATTCAGTTCCTGACCAGGCAGCTGGGATGAACCTGCTTTTGATTTATAGGCTGACTGCAAAATATTTGGAGAAGAGGAGGAACATTTTTCCAGGGTAGGGGAGAATGTGTCTCTTTGGTTGGTAGAAGAGGACAAAGGATATGATTTACAAGTGAAAGTGGGTGAATAGGTGCGGACTCTCCTAGACTTTTCAGGCCCATGGGGCTTGTGGACAGAGTAAGGCTGACGTTTGGTAGGAGAAAGTACAGGATTTAGGGAAGAGGAGTGTCTTGGGGCAGGGGGAGGTATTGAAGAGGCTTTGGATGGTGACAGGGGAGACAAAATTGTTTTCCTATAGGAAGAAATGTTGGATGACAGAGGACATAAGGAGTCAGGAGAAAGCGTTCTGGCATAAAGGTGCTTTTTAGAGGAAAGGGATCTAGCCCAAGGAGCGGAAATGGGCTTTGAGGACAAAGGCACATGAATGGGAGAATGAGAAAATACTGAAGGCAAATGCTCCTCTTGGCCTGGGGAGTTTGACCTAACAGATAAACTTGAGGCAGATTTCTTAGGAGTAGGGGGACTTGTTTTAAACTTTTGATCTATTGTGAGTGTTGAGGAGCAAAGGGAGTTAAGAGAAAAGGTAGGGGGACAGGAAGCAGGGGAAAGTGGTCTTTGCTGAGATGAGCCTGACTTCAGAATAGCAGTTAAAAGAGAGAGTCTGGTTGGCAGAGGGGATGTAATTCCTGACTTCACTAGGTTTCCACTAGATGACATTATGCTACAAGGCTCATTTACACTACATATGGTTGAGGAGGAACCATGAAATGGGGAGGATAGTGGTTTAGGACTAGGTGTTAAAGGATGTGTTGTGATGTGCCCAAAAAATGTGTTAAATCTCTTAGAAGAGCAGGGAGATACAGGCTGATTTGGTGAACCTGGCATTTCTGCATATGAACTGTGAGCTGTGGCCTGAAAACAGGCAGATGAATCATGTTTAGAAGACCTAGTTGCAGATTGCCACTTCTTATGGGATCCTTCCAGAGAAGAGGCTTGATTTGGATTAACCATGTCTCGTTCTACTTTCAGTTTAGTCGGAGAAATTAAGCAGACAGCAGGTAATTTATGAGAAAGATGATCAGAGGCAGAAGGAGAAGTTAGCTGGAGAAAAAAGAAAGAGTAGTTTTAAAATAGGGGGAGATCAGGGAAACTGTTGAAATCCTACACATCAGTTGCAAGATCATGCATAAAGTGTTTATATTATTACTATATTGTGGGATAATGGCACAGAGATTTCTTAAGGGTGAGTGATACAACCTGACAGAATGCTTTCTATGGCTATGTCTGCACTAGAAAAAGTTAGGTCGACTTTGTTAAGTTATTAAAGTTGACTTAACAAAGTGGACTAAGTTGACTTAGCTTTAAGTCCACTTAGTCCACTTTGTTAAGTCGACCTAACCACCCTTAAGTCGACTTAATAAAGTCGATTTAAGGGTTACTCCATGTCCACACCATCCTTAAATCAACTTAAGGAGTCGACTTAACCCTTAAGTCAACCTAATGAGTGGTAGGTATAAAGTCGACTTAAGCTTTCATTAAGTCAACTTAAGGAATTTCTTAAGTCAACTTAATGAAAGCCTAGTGTGGACGTGGCTTAATTTAAGTCAACTTAAGCCTCCTTAAGTCGACATAAATTGCAAATATAGACATAGGCCATGAGACATGACTTAGAACAAACAATCTGTGCACATAAGTTATTCTGATGGAAATTTTGTTTTGTGAATACAACTAAGTTACCATTTCACTAGGTTCAAGGCTATTGTTTTTTCCCATTTAAAGCACACTCTGAAGCAATTATGCTATCAGTAACATATGATTCAACTAGACGTCATGGTAGCTCAATAGTATGTATATAAATATCTGTGATCACAATAACAGTTACATTGGTATGAGAACAGAATGTGGCCTTAAATATGTATAATATATTTAGTGCCCAGTTCTGTCTCTCATGAAATAAGGTCCTAATCAATATAAATAAAAGGGACGCATTATATCTTGTAATATCATAATTACATGTGAAAGACATCTCCCTCCATTTAAAATACATTAGAAGCCCTCTACAATTTATCAGAACAAACAAGGAGTCCTGCGGCACTTATAAAAACTAACAAATTTATTTATCACATGAGCTTTCATGGAGGAAAATCCCACTTCATCAGACACTTTGAAGGTGGGAAACTTACAGAATGGGCACTACAATTTTTATGTAGGAGTAAGTATGGAAGCCCTTAGTCAGACAATGATTTTCCTGATTAAATACTTCAAGATTTCATCCATATGATTTAGAATTTGTAAGGTAATTAGCTGATACATTGCTGGGCTTGTGACTCAGATAAAAACTAGTCCTTTGCATCACACCATACTTGAATAACCACAACTGTGTTACATTTGTGTCAGACAAATAAGGAAGAAAATGTTTGCAGGTTGTTATTCAGTTCTTATGACCAGGCCCATCCTTAGGGGTGGATGAGCAGGGCGCACGCTGCAGAGCCCATGCTGCTGCTCCCCCACTGCCACGCTGCTCCCTTCCCCAACCCCGCTGCCTTCGGTGGCAAGCCAAAGGCAAGGGGCGGATGGGGAAGGGGATCCTAGCCTCTGGGCCAGCCCACTCCGCCTCCGGGGGTGGAGCATCCACTCAGAGGAGGGGCAGGAGCATGAGGCCCTGCCTCTGGGCTAGTCCATCCCACTTCCCCCCACTGAGGAGTGCGGAGGCCCCGCACAGGCTGATTGGCCCTTGGCCTCACCTCCCCAAGGGACGTCTCTGCTTATGACAATTTCTATACCTTACTCATCAACTTTTACATTTTAACAAATACTTCTAACTACTACTACTGTCTGAAGTTGATTTAACAGCTTTCATACCAATGGTTCCAAACATTAAAAAAATGCAGGCATGCTTGACTTCAGGTGTTGCTCCCACTGAAGTCAATGGAACAACCACCTCTAGATTCATACAAGCAAGTGCAGCGAGCACCATTTCTTGGTTATTGATGAAAAGAATGAAACAAAACCATCATGTGTAAAACAAAGCCAGCAATTTCTAACAGTTATTGTACTCCCTATTTTACGTACAGGGAGAAACTGTGACTGTGTGGTAATTGTTCGCAGTTTAAAAGACAACCATTGAAAGTGTTTATAGATCATGTCGTACGCTACTGAAATGCAGCTTCATCTCAGGTAGACTGCATCAACTGTCTATCAACATCTAAGGTTTGCAAGAAGAATAAAATTTACTGAGGAAACGTAGAAATAGAGAACATAAGTACCTACAGGAAAGTCGAGTTTGATCAGGACGCCCAGGGTTAACTCCCCATTTCTTACAGAAAGTACATTTGGACCTTTAAAGATTGCAAGCCTGTTTCTTATTTGCATTATAGCCACTTTATAGACTCATAGGCTATGTCTACACTTGGTAATTTAAGTCGACTTTAAGTCGACTTAACTAAGGCAACTTTAAATCGACTTAGTTAAGTCGACTTAGTGTGTCCACACTTAAAAATAAAGTCAACTTAAAGGGGAACTTAAAAAGTCGACCTAGAGCGTCCACACTGGGTGCCTAGGTCGACTTCTAGGGGCTTAGGGGGACCTAGGGGAGGTCCACGGGGGCAGGGGGGGCACCCCTTGCCCAATGCCAGGGGGTTCAGCCTTTGCCCCATTGTACATAGGTACAATGGGGCAAAGGGGGACAGGGACCCTGGCAGGGCATAGGGGCAGGGTGGGCAGGGCTTTGCCCTGCCAGGTGCCAGGCTATCCCTGTGCCCCCCCCCCGGCAGGGAGGGCATTGGTGTAGCCCTGAGGTAGCCCTAAGTCAACTTAGGGCTACCCCATGTCTACACTGGCTTAAGTCGACTCTAGGGAGTTGACGTAAGCCTTAGGTCTACTAAGAAGGTGGTTTTATAAAGTCGACTTAATTTTAATTAAGTCGACTTTATTTTCCTTAAGTCAACTTAAGCAAGCTGCTTAAGTCGACTTAAGGAAACTGTAGTGTAGACGCAGGGTGAATTAAGTCAACTTAAGCAAGCTTAAGTCAACTTAATTTACCAGTGTAGACACAGCCATAGACTCATAGGGTGCATCTACACTTGTAAATTAAGTTGACTTAAGCTTGCTTAAGTCGACTTAATTTACTCTGCGTCTACACTACACTTTCCTTAAGTCGACTTAAGGAAAATTAAGTCGATTTTTTAAAACCTCGTTTTAAATCAACTTTTGGCTTAAGTCGACTTTCTAAAGTCAACTTAAGCCAGTGTAGACCTGGAGTAGCCCTAAGTCAACTCTAAGTCGACTTAGGGCTCTCCAGGATTCCCCCACTGTCCTCCCTGCCGGGGGGGGGAGGGGTGGCACAGGGAGAGCCTGGCATGCCCCCCTACAGGGCAGGGCAGAGCCCTGCCCACCCTGCCCCTATGCCCTGCCAGGGTCCCTGTACAATTGTACCCAGGTACAATGGGGCAAAGGCTGAGCGCCCTGGCACTGGGCAAGGGGTGCCCCCCCTGCCACCGTGGACTAGTCCAAGGTCCCCCTAACCCCTACAAGTCAACCTAGTCATCCAGTGTGGAAGCTCTCAGTCAACTTTGTAGGGTCCCTCCAAAATCGACTTAAAATTTAAGTGTGGACATGCTAAGTCGACTTAACAAAGTCAACTTAAATTCGACTTTGTTAAGTCAACTTAGCTAAGTCAACTTAAATTAACAAGTGTAGACATAGCCATAGATTTTAAGGTCAGAAGGGACCAGTACGATCATCTAGTCTGACTTCCTGCAAAATGCAGGCCTCCAGACCTCAGCTACCCACTCCAGCAATAGGCCACTAACCTATGACTGAGTTATTTACCTCCTTAAGTCATGATTTAAGGACTTTAAGATACAGAGAATTCACCAGTAGGTGAGCCATGCCCTGTACTACAGAGGAAGGTGAAAAACCCCCAGAGCACAGGCCAATCAGCCCTGGGGGAAAATTCCTTCCCAACCCCAAATATGGCGATCAGTTAAACCCTGAGCACATGGGCAAGTCTCAACAGCCAGTTACCCAAGAAAAAATTCTCTGTAATAACTCAGAACCCACCCCATGTATTCTCCCCTCTTAGGCCACTTGTATATCCACCACAGTCAATTTCCAAAATAGGCTAATCATACCAACCCCTCCATAAATGTATCAAGCTCAGTTTTGAAAGGAGTTATTGTTTTTGCCCCCACAACTCCCCTTGGAAGGCTATTCCAGAACTTTACTCCTCTATTGATTAAAAACCATTTTACACCGCTTTACACCACTCTGATTTTGTAATCAGGTCTTAAAGTGTGTGGAGATGTAATTTGCTCCCCCGTTAACACCTCTCTACAGAGCCAGCCAGGGCTGGATTAAGGCAGGATCTGTAGGGGCTGCAGCCCCTCGCCCTGGCCTAAAGAGGGGGTGCATAACCCCCTCCCCCTCACAACATTCAGCCCTGGCCTGAGTGGCTGGCTGCTGGTGGTCACTTTCAGCCCAGTCTGCCTGCCCAGACCCCTCTGGCCTGCCCCCTCACCCCCCACAGCAGCGCAGGTTCATGGGGCCCCTCACCTCCCCCCACAGCAGCACCTAGCCATGGCTCCCCTCCACTGTCCCCACCGCAACTCCCCTACAGACAGCTACTCCCCACTGCCCCCCATGCAGCAGCACCAGCTGTGGCCCCTCCCAACCCCCCCTTGACCCTGCCCCCCAACACAGGGGATGAGTGGGCACACCCAGGCAGGGTGCTACAGCAATGGAGGGGGCACAAGGGTGGGGAGCCCTGGGCTCCCCCAGGTCTTGATCCAGCCCTGGTGCCAGAGCTACAGAAAGTGACCTTTGTGCAAATGAGAAGCAAATCCTAGAATTGGTTAGGTTCCAAATTTTAATGTCTCATGTTAAAAAAAAAAAAAAAAAAAAAGCACCTTCTGCAGCACTGAGCTAGCACCGCAATAAGGAATTAGTTGAGTAGGAGTTCGGAGGGAAGAATGCCATCTGGCAGGCTCAGTCTGTTTGCTTCTTAATATTCTTATCTTCTATTGATCAATGGGTTTGGCAGTTCAGAAACATAAGCTGGTACGTCCTCTACTTCTTTTTTTAGGTTTCTCATAATTATGTTTATAACTGAGTTTTAAATATACACACCTAGACATAGAAATGGGATATACATTTACACACACACACACACACACACACAATCTCCTTAAAGAAAGATTGCACTAGATAAGCTATGAACATGCAAAAGTATTGGTGAGACGTCCAGACCTGAAATCCAATGCCATAAGAAGAATGAATCTTTTATTTTAGGTGTTTGTTGCTGTGAGGTGACTGTACAATGTGTAGCATGTAAGAAGTATGTAAACAGACTATTCTATTTCTGTTTATGATCAGTAAGGACATAAAACATTGGGCTGGATTCATTGAAAGGTTATAAGTTTTAATGAATATCTTTCCTGTTAGCTATTTCTTCATATTTCAGGTCCTAATAGGATCCGAAGAAGACCATCTGGGACATCCTGCCTCATATTCTGGGATTTGCAAGTAGGTCACCCAAAGGCAAACACAGAGATCTGATATTACAACTCTTATAAATTTCCTTTAAAATGTGAGTGTTTTTCTAAATTTCATGGGATCTGTGAAGTATGAGCCAACATGAAAAGCAGATTCTCAAAGATACCATTAGAGCAGAATCCAGAATGCTGATCAACTATAAATTATCATAGTTTATTTTGTCCAAGAAGGGCTAGATTCTAGCCTGAAGTGAAAACCTGTACAAAGAGAGAGTGCACCATTCACTCCCATCTCTAGATCACCAGCTTCATGGGCAAATGCAGAAAGGATTGAAGGGAAAGCCAATGTCTCTAGCCACAAAGTGACGGTTTGCGTAGGGGCACAAGGGGAAAATGAGAGAATGCTTTCTCCGAGCCCTCCTACACAACTACAAAGAGTAAGCTACCCTGTGACCTTATATGCATCTGCCATCATTAATCAGCAGAATCATAAACTTACATATGCCATGTTTTAACATGGAACATTATTTGTTTATTCCTCCCTATTGACTAACCTCAGTAAAAACTGAATACGGACATCAGGATTTTGAGCCTGGGACATCAAGAATTATTCATTTAGTTAGGCAGAAAAGCAGTTGGTCTTATTTTGTCTTAAAAACATTGAAGGACTGGAATTTCAGATGGTGCAAATCAGCATAGTTCTATCAAAGCAAAGGGATTTACACCAGTTTGCACTTACACTGAGGAGCTGGCCAATCTGTGCTCTTTTCAGAGGCAGCAGAGATCAAGTTTCTGAACATGGCTGCAATGTATTTACTCTAGTTTAAATTCCAAATAAATAAATAAACTCTGAGCATCATTTGCTAATTTTTTCTTTAGAGCCCTAAATTTTGCCTAACAGAAAATCATGTCCCATGTATAGGATAACAGAGGGTGTAAATTCACAGTTGGGGCCATCCCTAGTGGGGCTGGGACCCAGGGCCAATCAACTCCAAGCTCCCACCCTGCCCTTGAGCTGGCTGACACACCTCCATGGGCCAGGGCCGGCTGGCTTGCTGTATGGCCTCCGGTGCAACTTTCCAGGGCCTGTGGCCCTTGGAGGGCCACACTAGAAGCTGCACCATGTGCCAGGCAGCCCTGTAGGGTTCACCAAAGGACAGGACCTGGGGCAGTCACCCTGGCTGCCCTCCTCCTCATCCCCCATCCATTTGTAACTCCAAATGTGGTTTTGAAGTGGACTCAAGCACAGTAACTCAAATGGGCTTTGAGTTGTCATTTACACCTGTGCAAGGACAACACAAAACGGTACTAAGTCAGAATAGACACATTTACACCCTCTTTGCACAGATGTAAATGATGGGATAAGGTGCAAACAAGTGAAAACTCACAAACCAGATCCTCATCTGTAAATCGGCATAGCTTCAAGATCCACCGATTTCAATGGAGCTGCACCAATCTGCACAAGCTGAGAATCTATTTCTCTACATTTAGATTGTGTTGTGATGAGTAGATCAGAGAGGGAGAGATGAAAAAGTTTAACTGTTCTGCACCAGCTATTCACTTCTGCTAGCATCATCCTTTATACATTATCTCTCCTGGGAGACACATACCACCTTTTAGCTAGAAGTGTCAATCTATTAACTGTGGCAAAAGAGAGCAGTTACTAATAATCCATAAAAAAGCAGCCAGGAATCAACATCCAGCCGTGAACTTAACAGAATGACCACATCCCAAAAGAGATGGCAAGGAAAATTTGACATGCTCACCCACACACCTGCACCTACAGAGGAGAGTTAAAATAACCACATACCTGCCGTTGTTTTGGGGGGCTGGTAGCGCTGTGAGACAGGCCAGCACGTTGTGACTCAGGAACATTCAGGTCACCAAGAGGTTTGCTTGAGTCACCACCAGTAGAAATGCGGGATAACTGGCATCTTGCATGCCCATTGCCAGGACATACAGCAGGCTGTTGAACATTGTTTCTGGAAATAGCCTCTTCATCTCCTTCATCAGAGTCCGTAATAAAGATAAATTCAGCCTTGAAAAGGTCACTCTCCTGCATTTCTCCTTTGCTCATCGTATACCCTTTTGGCAGGAAAATCTTTTGTCTGGTGCCTGTGTGATAGGTGGATTCACTGTCTTGCCTGATTCCACTTTTTAAGGTCAGGTCTTCAGAGCCTATGTTAGACTGTAAAACATATTAAAATGAATTCTAATTTAGCTGAACATTATTTGTTCTCTATAAAAACTGAAGGAACCTTTAGCTTGGAGCACTAGCTGGTACTGTGCTACAAACTTCCAGAAGATAAGCCAAGATCCTCAGGCTGCATCCTAGGCTGGGTGTGTCAGAAGATGGCTCTTCTATTGTTCCGCCTGCATGCTTTCCCACTCTCAGAACTTCCCCTCCCTCCAGCACTCTGGCCAGACATGAAATCTGTTATAAAGGGAGACACTTGTCACCTTTCTAGCTACATAACCCAGAAGTAAAGGACTAACATCAAAATGATAGATTGGACTTGATGTTATGAATAACACTGGAACTGAGAGGAGGGAAGGTGCAGTCAAGCAGAATGAGCTTTGAGGCCAATCTAAACCAGATATGATGGGGTTCGAATTCTGACTGCAGGATCCACAAAAACAGACAATACCTCTCACAACTATCTGACAGAGAAATCTGGAGCAAAACCCATGCATAGCAACAAAGGAACAAAGGATCTGAATCCAGGGCATTCCCTGAAACAAAAGAATCGGAGGTCAGGGAGCTTTACTGTATGATTACGGGTAAGCATTTTTGCACAAAGCACAATTGTTCTTTTTATAGCAAATAATATTCTGGGTTTGTTTTGGGGTTTTTTTCAGTTTTTAATATTTAATCCCGCAAGTGTTCTTTGGGTAAAAGCAGCACTGGTTTTATCCTTTGCACATGTCATGTGCATTGCTGAGTCCCCCAATATTTGAAACTATTGATGTATTTTGTTTCCCGTGAAGCAGTATCAGACAGAAGAATGGACATCTGAAATAAATCCTACTAATAGAGCATGCATATGGATCCTCCGAAGGGGCATACTATAGAGTTAGATTCCCATTGACTGCAATGGGAGTTACAGGGAAGTCAGCTCTCTGAAAATTCAGACTTTATTTAGATGCTACCCATGAGTTTGGGTGACTCACTTGCGAAAATCTTGGCCATGCTTAGTTTGAAAAAGATAATAAAATTGGATATATGAAAGACTTAATGGTGTTCAGCATATAGGAGTACTGCCTGTATAAGATCATACTGAAACAGGACAGACACACACAAAACTTAGGGGTACCTGATTCTGCACTCCTCGTGGCAGCTGCATGGCCAAAGAAAAGAGCAACTAACTGACTATTTGCATTCTGAGGATCACATTTAAACTCAATCTCCTCAAACATGCTGAGGAGAAAAATGCACACATTCAAACACTTTTCTAATGCTGTGCTCCAGGGAGAGGATGTTCAGAGTGCTTGAGATGTCCATGCAGACCAGGTTATTCCTAGTGCCACACCTGTGTAGCTTATGTTTTCTTAAACCTGAGTGCCACCAAACTGCATTGCCTGCTATGCAACATACAAGGACTTGGAGGGTCAAGACCAAAAGGAGTGTGTAAAGCAGTTATGGAAATTGATCAGAGGATCATATTTATGCTGTCAAATTCCACAAGAATAAAAGAAAAGCGAAGGGACTGTTTTCCTATGCAGCATAATGTCAGCCTGGGGAATTAATTACCACAGGAAATCACTGAGGCAAATAATTTTTTTAAAATGCTGCTGAACTATTTATACTTGTTCAAGAAGAACATTTGTAGTCACACTAGCTAAATCCAAAAGTTACACAGGATATTAGTCTGCAAGAGATAAGAAGTCAATAAGCTCAAGTCAATAAGACGTGTCCTCTATAGGTTTCAAAACAGAAGAAACAAATTTCACCACAGTATTTTTGCACAACTAGAATAGCTATGGGGACTAAATGTAGAGCATCCACTGCTGTCCATTGCCAAAGGCAGGATTCTGTGACTTGCCACTGATGTGTTCCAGTATCATCATTCACATGCACCATTCATGTCCCCTTCCCATCCTCATCACGATATATCATTACATAATTGGCAGAACAATTATGAAGATAGGGAGTGGTTTGCTTCAGTCATAAACTCTGCCAAAGGCAAAATATTAGACAGACCATCAGTCCGCTCCATAACAGCAACTCCAATGTTTCTATGTGTATAGCATGGTTGCTTCTTTGGTGATCCCAGAATTTACAGTCAAACCCAACAGGGAAGAGGTTAAGGAGTAAAAATACAGTTGAATGATTATCAGGAAAACTTTTCTATACCTTTAAAATAAATGTAAAACTAATTAAATATAAAATCTTACCCTATTTATTATTTCCTGGTGGCTTTCACTGTTTGGTTCCTCTGAAGTTCTCAAAAGGAGTTTAGAGACATCTACACCCTGAAAGTGAATTGGAAGTCGTCCAATAGATGGAACAAACGTGAAGGTCAAAGGTTTGGTTCCAGGTTCTCCCAAGAAGTCCTTCAAAATATAAAAAGAATACACAGGTTTTAATCTTGATGGAGATTATTTTGCCCAAAGAAGAAAGAATTAATTTAATGATACCCATACATCTTTATGTTTCTTTCCCAAGCTTTACTAATGAATGTGTTTTGTAGCCTAGCAAAGTATGTATTTTTAATTGAATCTGAGAAATTCTTTTCACAATAGCTCACACCCAGACCTATCATATTGTGTAACTCCACTGCTTTCAGCAGAGTGACAACAGCTTTATACCAGTATGACTAAATGCAGGTTATGACTGAAAAATCTTCAGCTTATGTGACCACAAATTGAAAAAACTGTTTGAGAAACAAGACACTTTAACATTAGTATATGACATAAGAATGGATTAGTAGATCGCAGCTTAATGGAATCATGCAATAATTTATCATGTCTTATTCTTAAAACCATTACATCCTATCTAAAAATCAACCCTCCAAAGTGTTTACCTGTGTGAAAATAAGTCAGGAAATAGAAGAAAATCCAAACTTGCTTCACTGCATTTGTCATATCACTACTTTGTGCAAATGACACACTTTCCAAAGTAAGAGTTTCAATAGAACCATTGCCAGCCATGAGTGAGTTTGGGGCTGAACTCTGTTTCCAGGACAGCCACTGGAAACTAGAGGTTACAGTATACCTCCTCCCTCAGCTCCACTCCGAACAGGCCAATTGTCTGAGTATATAGGACGATGTCATGACAAGGAATGATCCTACCTCCTTCTCATCCTTTCCTGCCAGTTTGGGGTATCACTCATAAAGACTTGGGGAGAGTGCACAGTGGGGTCAAGAGGGTGGGTTGGGCATTTTTATCCTCAGTACATAATAGGAATTCTACCTAAGACCACACAAGACTTTTCCACAGTCCCTTCCAATCAATGAAATCCCACTGCACAGGAGGTCCTAGAGAGGAAGGGGCAAGTGTTGTCAGAAGAAGCCCTTGTAGTGAAGCTGCTAGAAAGCTACCAAAAATTGGAGAGAGGAACTGCATGCAGCCTTTCTTGTGTTGAGCCCTACCAAGAGCTCATAGCAGATCTGGGGAGAACTATGGATCAGGACTTTCTTTTATGGGTGGGTATGGAGTGCAAGTCTCATCATCCTGATGGAAGAATATGAAAGGAATTCATGGAATTTTGACTTCAGGTTAGGAGTTAATCTAATTTTCAAACAAAGTAGTAACACAGGACTCAACTGAATTGAATTATGCTGTAACAGAACAGCAACAATCTATGGGTTTTTTCCCATGTGGTTTTCTCGTTTCAGTGAAACAGGAATTTGAGCAACCTGCTACTATTTATGCTCCTTTGTAATTTGCATCTCTAAGCAAGTAGCAGTTTTAGGACATGGAGATGAAAAATACTCGTATAACTCAATGCAAAGCTAGCCTTATAGCTTCTGCAATGTTAAAAAGGAGAAACACAGATTTTCAGATAAAAGAATTCAAGTCAATGCTGTTTTCATTATTGGAAAACAGCCTACAAGAGGCAATCAGATTATTTACAGGGGCCACTGAATTTTGCTATACAATTTGGGATAAGAGCCTTCTTCTCCAAGACAGAGTCAAGAACAATTTTGTATTTCACGAGATCTAATTATAAACTAGCAATGTTTTGAGATCTTCCTAAGTAAAAGCACTGAACACCCAGGTGTACTGTCATCTCAATGCTTGTGAACAATATGACCTCACAAGTCAAACTTGTCTTCTTTGTTCCCCCATCTCCCTGAATAACATTTCAAGGGCTAGAAGGATAAATGTGTAAAACAGTATATAGAAACTTACAGAAAGACTTATCACCCAGACACTTTTCTGAGTAGATATTTATGATGGTGTTTGTGATCACCCTCCCTCAAGCTGGGGCATCCATCATATTAGCTTGCTCTTGAGTGAGCTTTGTAAAGGTGACACCATCCATCACAGTCTTTAGAGCCCCTGGGTCTTCCCTGCAATCTGTTGCAGGCAGCCTTTCAAATCCTCTTTTAAAACAAATATGAATTTTTTATGGAGCTGTGATTGCACTTGGACCTGCCAACTCTAGTTAAGAAATGCAAGTACTGAAGCACCCTTGCTAGCTGACACATTTGCTAACACTTTCTCTTGTTACCTTCCCATTTGCAATGCAGTCATTTGACACTTGATATTTTATATGATCAGATATGGAAGTAATATTAATATTTAACAGCAGTTATTAGCTAGTTTTCAGACTACTACATTTTAAAAGTTCAACGAAGCAGAGAGAATATCAAATACACACAGCGTCAGCATTTGTGGAGATAAAAATCAAAAACATTTTGTACAATTATTTGTAAGCATACTTTCAAAGTGGGACTACAAGCAAGAAGAAAATATGTAAGGACTGGTGCATTGTACCTTATGGTATTAATATAACCCAGCTAAGATTCCCTGGGTCAGATTTGCCACCTTACCACCACTGGAATAGCTCCATTACTTTGATATAAAAACTGGAATAAAACAGGTGAAGAGGCCTTATTTTAAACTTAAATACCTGATGGAATTAAGCATCAACATTAAAAGAAAAATAAAATTATACTTGAAAAATTAAATTTAAGAGGTGTCTGCAAGAACTTTATAGATTAGACGGCATCCTCCATCAATTACTACATGACCTCTCTGTTCACCACCGTTTTCTTCTTTTGGAGAATGCCATTAAATTGATAATTGTTTGAATTCAACATATTTTTATTTTATTAAAAAGTAGACTGTGTCCATGTTCCAATAAGAATTTCTTCCTGTGTTACACAGGTTCAGGTTTATTTTTTAAAGTTTTTTAAGTCAAGAGTTTTAAGTAGCCACATATTCCATTGGACAGTACGAAGTGCCACACTTCCTGTAGATTTGCTCGGATTTCCAAACAGAAACAGGAATTCATAGCATATACAGCCATAGTCATGCAAATCAGGCTAAGTGATACAAGCCACACAACAAGAAGATACATGATAAATAGCGTTGGTCAGAAACCCAATGCTTTTCAGAAGAAAAATCCCTTTGTCAACTTAAAATTTGGTTTTTCATGGTAATTTTCAAAATGCAGTGAAATTTTTCATTTTTCAAAGCATATTTTAAAATTAATATATTCATTTCTATTTGAGTTAAAATGTGATTTCAGTTTGGATTTTGGAAACAAAGGGTGCGTCTACACTTAGAAATTTAGTCAACTTAAGGAGGCTTAAGTCGACTTAATTTACTCTGCATCTACACTGGGCTTTCCTTAATTCGACTTAAGCTGTTCCTTAAGTCAAATTAAGGAAAAGTTAGTTCAAATTAATAACACCTTGTTTTAATTCGAACTAGCACTTAAGTCAACTTTATTAAGTCGACTTAAGCCAGTGGAGACATGGAGTAGTGTCCCTAGTTGGACCTTTTAAAGTCAACTTAAAACGTTAAGTTGTCTTAATAAGGCCCAAAAGGGGCCAAGTCTACACTTGAAAAGTTGAGTCGAGTTTTGTTAAGTCAACTTAATAAGGTCCACTTTAAGTCAACTTAAATTCGACCTTATTAAGTCAATATCATAAAGTCGACCTAACTTTTCTAGTGTAGACATAGCCAAAGATTTCAGCTTTCCATTTTTGGTTTCTAGATTTTCAGCAGGTTTCCCCTTCTCCTCTTGCTCGACTTGCTTTTTTTTATTCACTCTCTATCTCTCCTCACCCCCCAGTAGAAGAGGATGGAAATGGAAAGTAACCCACTTTACAACATTTTTTAAACTCTTTTTCCAACTGGAAAAGATTTTCACACACTTCTCTGTTTTGCATTTTTTTCCAGCTGAATAAGTCAATCAAAAGTTCCCTAAAAAAAAAAAAGGAAGATAGGAAGATAGGTAGGCTAACCAGATGACAAATAAAAGATAACATTTGTTTTCTAGAACTGTACATCAGGAAATCATCATCATTCAAGAAAGAACAATCAACTGCTTAATTTTAGCCACTTGTGCTTAAATTTACTTGAAGTTGATGAGACTTAAACAAGTCCCTAAAGATAAGCAGGTGCCTAAGTGTTTTCCTGAATCAGGATTTCATAGTTCAAACTGATCCTGGAAAAGGAAATCAAATGTTCTCTAATTGTCATTTTCTATTTTCATTGTTCATTCAAAACAATTGGGGTAACTGCAAAAAAAGCAATGATGAAAGGAAATGAGATTTTGCTTTTCAGACTAAGAAAGAAAAAGAGGGGAAAAATAATAAAGAAATAAAATAATGGGAGGAGGAGGAATGGAATGGGAAGATATGGATTAAGAGAAAAAAGGAGGTGAAGAAATGCAAGCAGGGCATACATAAAATAAGACACACCTCTTTTAGACAAATGAATTTAATCAACTTATTTATACTTCCTTACTCTGCTGTACTTTCCTGGCAGACATTTCAGATCTCTGAAAGTTTGAAGGAAATGGATAGCATGGCTACTCTCAATATTTACATTTCATTTCTGTTACTAGCTCCTCTGGATTCTATAGGTTACTAATATGAGAAAGAGAAAATAGCTCTGAATTCATGAGAATACCTACAAACTCTACAGCAGGCTGGGGTCTAAACTTCAGAGACCCAAAATAACAGCAGAATAAATTCAATGGCTCTCACTTTCAGCTGGTATAGTTCCACTGAAACCCAGGAATTACAGCAGGAGAGAATTTGGCCCACAATATCTATCCAAGAAAATATTAAATAATCACTTTTGTATTTCTGACTTGCTCTGTTCACAGCGAAATAATTGCCTAGCTTTAATTGTGCCTTTTTATCTGATTAGGCTTTTGAAGACTATCAATGTTTAACACAGTCTGAATAGTTTTTTTCCTGCAGTAATTTTACTGGAAGGATTCAGGCTCTGACATGGCAGAGTGCTTAGCTATTATACAAAAAAGAATATGGTAAATGATTTCTAGGGCTTCCTTTCTTTGCCAGTAGTTTGCAAACATAATGCATAATTAAGATGTTCTGGTTCCCAATGAGCCTAAAGATAATAAATTTAATATCTGTGTTAAATGTCTCTCTCTCTCCTTTATAATTCTTCAGATTGCATTGTTTTAAATTAAGTTTAATCTCTGTGACTAGTTCCCTTATATTTCCTTCATGCTAGAAGACTGTTAATATGAAATTGACCACATTGTTGAAATAATCTTTTCCAGCTATTTGCTCAAGTAATAAAGTTCAGTTATAATAGCACGGCAGTGAACTGCTAGTATGTCAGCAAGTCTAACTATGTGATAACAAACATTTTCTTTTAGGGGTTTTAATACAATTTATTTAATTAAAGGGAAGAGGCAGAAATGCCTGTATGTCTAATAACCAAGTAACAAATATCCAAGACACATTATTAGCTGCATACTTATGTAGAGAAATGTTATTAGATACCTACATTAAAACCTGTAAAAGGATACGTTTGCTATTAAAATAGACTTTCTGACAGAGCAGCAGTGAACTATCAGTCTTATTTATTGAAATTGATTAGCAAATAGCTGGAAAAGGCTGTTATTTCAACAACAATAATCAATCTCATTAACAATCTGCAATCATGAAGGAAATCTAAGGGAACTAGTCACAGACTAAATTGAATTCACAACAATACATTTGAAGAAATAATAAAGGAGAGATGGACATTTAGCACAGACATTAATTTATTATCCTCATGGAGAAAACCACAAATATAGGAGTTAGCCAGCTACTTAGTATTTCTGAAGCACTGCTGTCTTGTTGCTATTGATTAATGTTGGGGAACAAAAACTGAGTATTTTTCCACACTGGGACTTGCTGTCCAGTTTGACAGGACACTGGGCTGGTTTACTGGTTTGCTGTCGGAAATCTAAGTTTTGTTGCTAAGTGTCTGTGTTGAGTAGCCCTGCAGCTAGGTGAGTTAATGCCTGATTTCTTTCAGGGATCTTTAACATCAGAGTATTTTAGCGTTCTTTGAACGAGCCAGCAATTAGAGGCACCTGAGTGAGGTAGGATGAGTCACCATTCCAGCTGTGTGTGGCACCCAGGTTTTCAAAAGCACACAGGCTCTCAGTAGCTGGTTAGAGAGTTAGCATGCTGAGTGAGCATGATAGAAAACAGAGAGGAAGAGGTTTTTTCCCCACACTGCTTATCGTTCAGATATCATACAACGAAGAACTTGCAATGGGAAGAAAATGGCACACACTGCCAACATCAGAGTGAGCTCTTCTTCTGCCTGTATCTGTGAAGGGTCCTGGCCAAATATAGCCATCCTGACCCTGAAAGCTTCTATCCAGGTTCCAGTGTTTCTGGGAATGCAGACTGCATGTCCCTGCTGATGAAAGCCAGGCACAAGGAACTACCCAAAGTGAGACATGACTGTTGGTGCAATCCCTCAGGAAGCAGGTAAGAGAGCTAAAGGAAAAGGTGGCTCATCTTCATAGCCAGAGCTGTCCCTAAGGGGGAGCGGGGCCCAAGGCCAATTGGCCTAGGTGAGGCCCCTGCTTCTCCATGATGGTGGGAAGTGCGAGGGGCCAGTCCTCTCCACCCCCCAGAGACCCTGGTCACCCCCCCGGGGAGCCAGCCTCGGAAGCCAGGGCGGCCTGCCAGGCGGCAGGGAGCCACGGACCGGGAAGCTGAGGCTGGGCAGCGGGGAGCCAAGGCCGCGACCCCGGCCCCGAGCAGCGGGGAGCCAACCCCGGCTGAGGCTGCCACCATCGCAGCCAGGAACCCAGGCTGCCATGGCCGGCACCCCAGCCAGGGAACCGAGGCTGCCGCCAGGGCTGGAGCCGGCCCTGGCCATGGCTGGGGACTCTGCCCAACCACATGAAGCCATGGTGAGGGGTGTTGAGCAGGCTGCAGCTGGCCAGCCCAGAGGCCAGGACCCACGCACCTGCTCCACCCCTGGGCCTGCCTGCTCCACCCTGGGGTCAGGGAGCAGGGCCGACCCAGGAGCCAGGGGAAGCACTCCTGGCCCAACCTGCTGCCTTTGGGTCACTGCTGAAGGCAGCATGGAGGACGGGGAAACGCGGCCATGGCGGGGCCACAGTGTGGGCCCCGCACTGCCCTGCTGGGAGTGGGACGGCGCGAGGGCCATGTAACCGTGGGGCCCACGGCGATCACCCCATTCGCCCTCCCAAAGGACAGCCCTGTTCATAGCATCCAGTTGCATGAAAACTTCATCAGCCATGTGTATATAGAGACATCCAAGACAGAGGATGCTAGTCAGCTGCAGATGAGTGCAGCAATCCCAGAAGAAGAACTGGCTGCTCTGCAGGGAGGAGACTGGCTGACGGCCCTCTTAAGCAGACCTCATTGTTTGAGTAAGATTTCTTATGTTCATGCTAAAAGCTTTAGAGAGGTCACTCTTCAGTCTTAGGGGCCCTATAGATAAAGTCTTACCAGCCTCTCCACCAGGAGCAGGGCCTCCTGGAACAGAAGGTCCTGTGGTTTGTTGGGCCAGAAAAAAGGACTCCAGTCAGTTAAACTCAGGCTATTTATCTAAAAAGTCCTTACTTTGTCTGTCAGTGTCTGAAGAATGCCATTTAAATTAGTAAATGTAAGCCTTCCCAAAATTGATACCTCTCTGGTAATTTACAATCCCTCTGATTTACCTTAATTACCATAGCTTTTTTTCAATTTCTGGTGAAGCTGTGTCCCCTCCCACCGGGACTAGAACACATGCATAAACAATTTATTTTAAATAATGGATCTCAAAGATATGTATGGGGTTGCAAAATCTATCACGTCTCCCACTGAGAAAAGTTGTATGTGATCCTGGACCACAATCATACATAAACTTAATACAATAAAGTATTTAAAAAATATTACAGGAAATGCCGTATCTGTCACAGAGGGTGCATAACAGGCTGAAAGACCATATTAAAAAAGTGTTTATCTGTGGTTCATTGTCAAACTGGATGTATCTAGTACAGTCTCACAGAGATCTGTCCTGAGTCCAGAACTATTTAATATTTTCATTAATGACTTAGATAATGGAAGTAGAGAGTATGCTTTTAAACATTATCAATGATACCAAGCTGGGAAAGGTTGCAAGAACTCTGGACTTTGTTGATGATATTGCACTATTAAGTGATACCCCAAAAAAGCTACAAACACAGTCACCTTGGCAAAAACAGCAGGCCAAGCAGGGCTCAGAGTCAGTTATACCAAAGCAAACATCCTTGAAACCCAGATATCAATTAGTAACATTATATATTAGAAGGCAAAAATTTCAAGAAAATAGAACAGTTCATTTACCTGGGTAGCACCATTCTAGTCAACTGAGACCTCAAGGAAGAATTGATGTCAAGGATTGGAGAGGCATCCATGACATTCTCTAAACTCAACAATGTATGGAAATCAAACATAAACAATACCAAAACAAAACTGAAAATTAGCAACTCAAATGTAATATCTGTGCTAACATTCAGTTATGGGAGCTGGACATCTAGTAAAAGGTTAGACAGAAAACAAGACACTTTTGAAAATAAGTGCATTGAATGGAGACTCTATTGTCAGTGAAAAGATGCAAGAAATTATGAACCAGCAGGTCATGTCTACAAAAGAAGGAAGTGTTGCACATGTTTGGGGCAGGTACTCCAGATTCCAACACACAGGGTGCATCTACACTGGCAATTTAGGTCGACTTAAGGAGGCTTAAGTCCACCTAAACAAAGCCACGTCCACACTGTATTTTATTAAGTCGACTTAAGCATTTCCTTAAATTGACTTAAGGAAAGCTTAAGTCGATTTAATAACACCTCATTTTAGGTCGACTTAAGCCTTAAATAGACTCCTTAAATTGACTTAAAAGCAGTGTGGACAGGGATTAGTGCCTAAGTCGACCTTATTAAGTCAGTTTAAAGCGTTAAATTGACTTAAGGTCAACAAGGGGCTCGATCTACACTAGAAAAGTTGTCAACTTTAAGTCGACTTAATAAGGTCGACTCAACTTTTCTAGTGTAAACAGAGCCACAGAGTCCCTCATGAAATGGAGATTGAGAGTGTGAGGAAACAAGGGCACCAAAGAGAAACCTTAGGAAAGCCCTTCAGAGGGAAAACCAGAGTCAATCTCAGCAGCTCAGTGCAGGAAAAAGCAGCAGCCAATAACAGACAGGGATGGAAGGCGCTAGTTTCCACCCTCTGTACCAGCATTGGTGTCAGAAGGATGTAATGAATAACAATAAAGAGGGACATAATAAAATTTACCTAAATAAAAAGGTGTTGTGAAAATTACGGGCTGTAAAGAACTAGAAAAGAGTTGGGTAATCAGTCTTCTAGGATTGTAATCTATTATTTGAACTGCCAGTGAAATGTTTCCTTTTAACAATTCATTATTTAAATTAGATTTTGCTACAGTATTTCATAACAGTGTAGCTGATGTTTCAGGCATGGATTGAAGGGAGCACACAAAGGGCAAAGGGGTAAAGACGGCTAAAGCACAGGATACAAAGAAAAAGGAACAGGCATCTTTCTCTTGTCTCTACCAAAGACCTGTTAAGTGAGCTTAGACAAGTCACTTAACTTCTCCGACTCGCTTTCTTCCTTGTAAAATCGAGATCAACAGTGGAATTGTGATGTTTCACTAGTGTTGGGAAAGACAACTTTTAAAGACTAACAGATTTATTTATCGCATGAGCTTTCGTGGGAGAAAATCCCACTTCGTCAGACGCTTTGAAGATAGGAAAATGTAGCACTGTTAGCAGAATGAAGAGCAGTCTGACGAAGTGGGATTTTCTCCCACGAAAGCTCATGGATAAATAAATCTGTTAGTCTTTAAAAGTGCCACAGGACTCTGTTGTCTTTCTACAATAGACTAACACAGCTACCCCTTTAGTGTTGGGAAGGCCCTGATATCCTCAGATACTATGTAAGAGTATCCACTAGATAATCCAAAGTCTCTTGGTTTCAATTGCAGTGTGGAGTTTATATATAAAATATATTCATGTGTTTACATATTATGTGTAAGATATTGTGCTGCAAGCAGCAGCACTGAGATCTGTGAACTGCTCTTCATTCTGCTAACAGTGTTATATTTTCCCATCTTCAAAGCGTCTGACGAAGTGGGATTTTCTCCCACAAAAGCTCATGCGATAAATAAATCTGTTAGTCTTTAAAAGTGCCACAGGACTCTGTTGTCTCTCAGTGCTATAGGAGTGAGAGTTTCAAAATTAACTTCAACTGGAATTTTGCCTGTGGGAAAACTGCATGATTACACTCCTAAAATGTAGCACTGCACTTCCAGCTGGCCTACTCCCAAGGTAAGTCACGCAATTTCTAGGACTGCTTTCTCATGACTCTGTATGACATAATTTTTCTTATTTTCCCTTTCTAAAAGCTGCAGATACTATATCTTAAGGAGACATGATTATCAAATCAAGCAGAGAGAACAGAAATAAATCTCTGCTTATATCCCTCATGGTTGAGAGATCAGTCTTCAGGGATGATGTTAATGGGGAATTTTAATTTAATTTGATGGCAGCACACATCAGTCATTTGCACTTTAGTTTCTAAACATGCCTAGATGGTTGGGTGCCAGATGGAGTTCACTCTAATTACTCGTCTCCTCAGTGAAGTCAGTATCAAATCTGCAGGCACCTCAGCACTGATCTCCCAGAATGGTCGTCTGTGATATTCTCACTACCAGTGCTTTCACAGTGGTTACTCACTGCACCACAGCTTCCACACATGTGTAACACACATCTGAAATAATATATTTCCCACCCTCCAATACTAGGTCCACTGAAGGACCAACATGAGAGATACCACCACAATGCTCCCAATAAGGACGAGCACTGCTTCTGTCTGAGGGAAGTGGAGCAGTTTGATTCCCAGCTGAGGCAATGTTTTGCATTTATTTTTAGGAATTACTTGTCCATTGATTATTGGTAATACTATTAAACATGCAACGGTACTTTTATGTGAAGCCCAGCACTGGCTTTGGAAGAACGCATATTCATGTTTGGAAAGGTCACTGTATCCCCAATTCTGTCAGCCCTCTGCTCCCATTGGCTTCTTTAATTTCCTTTCGTCTATGGCTGATATAACAGATACATTTATATTTTTATGGAATTTTTCAGGTTTTGTTTAAACAATTAAGTTTTCAGTTATCAAAATGAAACTAAATAGGTTAGAGGATTTCGGGGCGGGGGGGATAAAACTTGAAAAATGTCGACAAGTTTTTGCTAGAAGTAATTTTTTTAACAAAAAGTTGATACAAATATTCAGCTAGCTCTGCTTTCTGCTGCATGTCTTTCTAAGCCTTAGACATTCTCCCTGTCCTCATCTACAAAGCACCCATTCATGCTTCTTTTAATCCTTCCTTAAAACATAATTTTTTCAACAGATATCTCCTCTCCTTTTCTAACCTGTGCCATGCCTGGTATTTGGGCACTTTGTCTTATTTGAATTACAAATTCTAGGGTTAGTGAAGCAAAGTATATAAAGAGCTGTACAGCATTTATGGCACTAAGGCTTGGAGTTTCAAAGGCATCTCAAGGCTTGCTACATGGGGAATTATACATGAGTAACTCCATGATTAATTCCAGAATAAGAGTGATTTATTCCAAATTAGCTTAAACCAGTGGATTGATCTATAAGGCAAAGCATCAATTGTATGACCAGAGTCTAAGGGTCTGCCCAAATTTCTGCCACACAACCAGGCAGCAGGGAGTGTCTGATACAATCATCCACCAGATGCTCTGTCTTACAAAAGAAAAATTAATATATTAAAGAATATTAATGAGTCCTAAAATTGTTCTCATTAACGTTATTTCAGACTAATAAAACATATTGGAAAACACCAGAGATTAAATTCTTTGGTCCTTAATTGAGTACAAGTGAAGTTAATTGGGACTTTACTACAACATTTATCCAAATGTAATTAACAATAGATTTAAAGCAAGGCTTTTATATTGGGAATAATAATTTCCAAATTGTTATATAAATCCCAATATCTTCTCTGTGTGATATTTTGCCAAGATAAAATGTAGCACTCTAAAAAAAAAAAAAAAAAAAAAAAAAAAAACCTTCTTACCCGTTCTGTACTAAGGAAACTCAGCAGACTCGTGACTTCTGTGTCTCTTTTTCCAAATTGCTGTCCATAATGTGTAGGATGGATCTTGGAAAAAAAAAATAGGACAGATTTTAAACAACACTGTGAATAAGTCTGATAGATTAAGGGAGAGATGATATTTTTCCCTGTTCAGTAATGATTTCTAGAGGGCTTTCTAACAAGATATTTTCTGAATAGGTGTGTGTGGGACTAAAAGAATCTTGGATACAAAGAGACATTGTTTAAGCACCCAGCTACTAAACTGTAACATGGTAAAGATGAAATTATTGTTTGCTTCTTTAACACATTTACAGGGATCACAAGGTATGATTTCTATTTCTTTTTTGATTGCGCTAATCATTAGAAGTAGTTGTTTGTAAACATTTGGTATTTCACTTGAATCACACAGTTAATTTCCCTGCATGCCAAATATACTGTATGCATATCAGTGCTACCGCAGAAGTGATACAGCCTGAATAGATCTATTTTTGGTATGGATTTCCTTATTTACAAGAACAGCTGTTGTATGTGTTTTGATGTCATCCATTACACTAAACACTTTGTTAAAAGAAAAAAGTGATTGTGTCGGAAATTTTCAGTTGTTCGTTCCAAACTTCACTTTGTCTCATTGGAAAAAGACATATTTTCTGTTTTGCAAACTACTTCAATCAGTTCACTAAGCCTAGTCACGCTCCATTCCCCAAATGTTTTAGAATGTGGGAGGGAGAGATCAGATAGCTTTTCAAGAAGTTACTTTTACATTTTATACTGAGAAAAACAATATAATTAGTAGTGGAAGGTCCTGTAGCTACAGAACTGGGCACTGCTGGTGGGTTTCTATTCCCAGCTCCATCACAGGCTTCCCACATGACTCTGGGCAGGTCACTTATCTACCTTAACTATTTTGCCAGTGCATGTATAATTGTAACTCTGTAATATGTCTGCAATTACCTAGCTAGCCACAGGCAAAAGTGCTTGCAATGGCAAACAAGAATCCACGCACGCTCCTGTGACTGCACTTGTTCGGAAGCATGCCATATATCTCAGCAAGGGTGCAGTCAAGCGCTAGGCTAACAGGTGCAATGGTGCTATCGGTTCTCCCTAGGAAATCAGTAAGAGTGTAGGTGAATCACTTCAGTTTCATCTAAAGGAATGTGAAGAACTCCAATCTCTCTGCGTTCCTAACTCTTAAATTCAATAGGTTACTCAGGCAGAATTCCTATTTGAATAAAATGCGGAGGTTTTGATAATTAGAAAGATCCAATTAAGGTTATCATTTTTCCATTGGGCAATACACAGATTAAGCTCCATCTGTGCCCTTCAGCCAGAAAATGCTCCTTAAGGGAAGTCATGTCCCTGTTAAGAATGAAATATTAATTATATCACTTATCTCAGCTGTCAGGTTTTCCTCTTTTCTAGCTTCTCCTGATTGATTGGCCTCATATTCCCAAGTCAGCTAGTTGGTCGGCTGGCTCTCCTGATCCCTTCTTTTATTATACAGCCCTTACTATTTTGTGTGTCTCGTCTGTCCCTCATATACTTCTCTGCAGGGCTTTTTTTGAGCCAGTACACACCAGTATGGTGTACCAGCACCTATTTTTCCCTGGCCGGCCCTGCTGCTCAGCTGGAGGTGGGAGTCAGCAGGGGAAAGGAGCGGATCTCCTTTCCCCTGCTGATCCCGGCCCCTTGCTGGGCAGAGGGGCCGGCAGGGGCCAGGACCGGCAGCCACGGGCCAGAATCCAGCCCGCCGCATCCAAGTGCTGGAGTCTGGCCCATGGATACCTGGGAGCTGCGGCCAGGCTACAGCTTTTTCAAATCTCCCGGTCCTGCCCTGAGCCTGCTCAGATGCGGCCATGGCTCAGGGCGGGAGCAGCCAGTGACTCTGGCCACCCCTGCAGCTCTGACCAGGTAAGGGGGAGGGGACCTGGAGGGTCAGGGAGTGGTGGGGGGAAGGGTCAGGGAACCAGCAGGCAGGGAAGGGGCCCCAAGGGGGCCAAGAGGAGCAGGGAAGGGGCCCGGGGGGCCGAGAGGAGTGAGGAAGGGGGTGGAAGGATTGGGGAGCTGGTAGGGGGAGCAGGGATGTTTGGAGAGGCCCCGGGAGGCGGTGGTGGTAGAGGGCTCTGACATCTACCCTCCACTGCTCCTGCCAGCATACTGGCACTTTTTTTTTTTTTCCAAAAAAAAGCACTGCCTCTCTGTCTTCTCTTCCCCTTAGTCGTATTTCCTCACAGTTCTCTCCACCTCTACTTGTCCTTCCTTTCACTGTGTCAAGTACATCTGACCCCTAAAAACATCCTACCCATTTTGCAAACTATATATATAGTTTTGCTCCATAGACCTTTCAACACATAAAGCAGACCTGTAGAATGCAGCCCAGTTGATGAAAGAAAGTCTGACCAAGGACGTAGCCAGGTTTGGTTTCGATATGCTACTGGTGGCATTCTTCTACTGCAGATATTTCCAAAAATGAGTCCAAAGTGTAGAGTTTTGAAGTTCAAAAATGATTTTCAAAAATAATCTAATATACTACATGCCTTTAGTACTTGATGTTATTTAGTGTTCCATCGGTAGGAGGTTTCTTTTTATTTTAAGCAGTGGATAGAGTCAAATATGAGTCTTTAAAAAGGCACCAGAAAAATCTTAGCATTTCATACATAGTTACCTCCAACCACCCAATGTTCTTATCCAGTTCTGAAAAGTAGCTACTTTGTAGGTCAAGTAAAATGTTGTAAAGACATGAATTGTACGGTGCATCTGGAATGAATCTTAGCTAGATTACAATTAAAATAGTATGATTATTATTTCCCTGAATGGATCAAAACCAATTCATTATTATTTAATCAAGGAATCAAAATTCCTTTACTTACCTTATCCTTTGGGCTACCTGCATCTGTAAATAACATTATCCAAACAGGATGTTAACATAAGCTAATTAAAATAATGACTGTTGATAATAATGAGTGATATATTCACCCTGTGAAATAATTGATGGCTGTCATTTGATTTCATATTCAGATTGGCAGCTACATTTTTCAGCTTAATATAAACAATTTAGAGTAAAATGATTTTGTAAGTGGCAAGAGTAACACAAATGCTAACACAGCATTTATTCTCTGTGTATTTGAGCTTTAATTTGACAGTTTTAAAAACTAGTGACAGCTGTGCATTATGGCTAGCTTTATCTGGATAGCTCTCTAAGAAAATTTTAGATTTATGCTAAGTGGAGGGTAGATGTCAGAGCCCTCTACCACCACCGCCTCCTGGGGCCTCTCCAAACATCCCTGCTCCCCCCACCAGCTCCCCAATCCTTCCACCCCCTTCCTCACTCCTCTCGGCCCCCGGGACCCCTTCCCTGCTCCTCTTGGCCCCCTTGGGGCCCCTTCCCTGCCTGCTGGTTCCCTGACCCTTCCCCCCACCACTCCCTGAAAATTTTAGATTTAGATCTGTCATTCCAGGGTACTTGTTTCTTAAATAAACCTTGGTATCAACTTTAAAAAACCTTTCAAACCTCAAATTTCCCACATTGTACAGAAATCCATCCTGTACTATTAAAGTTGTTTCTAACATCAGCGACTCTCTTGTATTGCATGTTTTTATACTGCCGTCATCATCGTGTGTCTCAATGCCTTTCAGCAATGCATTAAGAACGGAAAAACAGAAATGAAGCATTGTTTATTCTCAATCTCTCTCCAAAGAGACCACCATGTGTGCAATGGAGTGTTTTGATTTGGTTGGGTGGGTTGGTTTTGGGGGGCTGTTTGTTTTTAAAATTATACAGCACACTATGTATTTATGTTAGCAAACGCCAAAGAACTGCACTTGGCGTGGAAGCTGGTAAGGTTTGTCATGATTCTTAAGTTTATATGAGTTTATTACACAGTCCTGGACTGGCACCAGAGAAGGCTCTGTTTCCTTTACCCTCACAGCAGACAGCTCCACTGGGCCTATGTGTATATCTGCATTGTAATTGGGGATGTAATTGTACCACATGTAGACATACATGAAGTAGCTTTAATCTAGTTAGCTCAATATACCAGAGCAGTCCATGCCACAGCAGCACATATATCTGCGGACCTGACAGCCCAAGTATCTACCCAGAGCTCCAAGCAAGCTTGTATAGGCTGCACAGAACCCCATGCTGCTGTGGTTTCACTGGTGTCGACACGCAATCCTGCTAGATTAAAACTAGCTCATGTGTACCTACATGTGCTGCAATCTCATGCATCCCCATTTCAGTGTGGACATACAGCTGATCTCTCTCCACCAATCAGCCCCTACAAACTAAATCTATGAGTCTATGAGAGATGCAGATTTGTCAAGCTATGAAACGCTCCCTTTGATCTTCCAATATGTGTAGGTTAAGAGGTAAAACTTTTGGTCCTCTTTTGCAGGAGGCCAAAGACTGTCCCTTGATGGAAATGTTGAAAAGAAACTGTTTTTTCCCATAGTGGAGTTTTTTAGCCAAGCTTTATTAGAAGGGGGAAAATAATACTTCTGATGTCAAGTCCCCAATCTAGATTCAAATCCCCAGCTAGCCAATTTGTCTGGAAGGCCTGAGGTCCCTAGCATGGAGCAGTCTGCAGTGAGGTGGCCCAGGACCCATTGCCACTGGGAGCTGGTCCCAGGATTTCCAGCTTCTTCGCTCTGCAGCAGAGAATTTGGAAGCCTGAGAATCCGGGCTCCAGGAGCCAAAGTGAGTTTACAGCCGAAATTCCTGGAAAGCCTGGCATGGTGGAGCTGCAAACTCCAAGGCTATGTCTACACTTGCTAAAATTAGTTCAAATTAACGATCCCCATTCATTTCAATGGCCGGTTAGTTCGAACTAAGAAATTAGTTCAAATTAACATGGCCACATTGGTTAATTCGAACTAGTTAATTGCAATTAACCCCTTAGCTCGAATACCCTATTCGAACTTATTAGTTTGAATTAAGGAAGCCCTTAATTCGAACTAACTAAAGCCTCATGTAGCCATGGCTTTAGTTAGTTCGAATTAAGCCTCCTTCATTCGAACTAACTTGCCAGTGTAGACATAGCCCAAGAGTCTCCAGCCTGCATGGCAGAGCTTTCTCTGCCTTTTGGGTTTCTGGACCTGCAGATGGGCAGGGATGCAAAACAACCAGAGCTTTCTGTTTTTAAAGTCCTTTGAGAAAGCTTTTGTCAATCTCAGCTTGCAGAAAGTGAAACTGACGAGCCTTGTGGGTGGGCAGCCAGGGACTCATCATTTCAGTTTTACCCATGGAAAATCAATTTTTTTCTAGCAAATATTTAGTTTTCCCATTAAAAAAAATTGTTTTTATGAAAAGGGAATTTGCCATTAGAAAATCTCTCTCACAAGATGTTTTTGGCCACTTCTAATTTTAATCTTCCAATCAATCTATTTCAAGTGCATACACAGAACGGTATATATCTTGGTCTTGTGTAAATTACACGAAAGCGACTGTGCATACAAATGTAGAAGACCTCCGCTTCTCATTACCACCTTCATGTTATGTGCCGACTCCAGCTGTGAGAAATTTCTCTAACACCACTGCAGGCCTTAAGCAATTTGCAAGGTATTTGGTCCCACGTTTCAGCACCAAATCAACTTAACAAATTTTGATTCTGGATGGATCAGTTAGTATTCCAAAGTAGTTTCAAACTGATACTAGGTGACTAACCTTTTAAGATGCATTACACAATATATTATTTCCTTGTTAGTATTGGGGATTCACTTTTAATTGTAGTTCTATACTTTTTCCACACATTGGCTATGTCTACACTTGTACTTTTAAGTCGACTTTAACTAAGTTGACTTAGTGTGTCTACACTTAAAATTAAAGTCGACTTAAAGGGGAACTTACAAAGTCGACCTAGACCGTCCACACTGGATGCTCTATGTCGACTTTGTGGGACTAGGGGGACCTTGGGTAGATCCATGGTGGCAGGGGGGGCACCCCTTGTGTGCAATGGAGCAAAGGGGGACAGGGACCCTGGCAGGGCATGTGGGCAGGATGTGACACTGTCTGGATTTAGGGAAGCATTTATGATATTATTTTCAATGGATATCTCATAAATGCTATAATCGATAGGAACTATGTCATGTTTGGGTATCAATAGAAAGGTAGTAATTTGCTGGGAATGATTATATAGTTTATGTCTAGGAATTCTATTTCGATTAGAATTAAAATTTGGTGTTATATCTATACTTTTAACTTATGTTAAAACCATTGTGTCCTTAATGTTTAGGAATGTGCCAGGACAATGGTCCCAGGGAGTTACCTGATGAGCCATTAAGGACATAAGGAATAACAACAAGCTGCTTAAGTCGACTTAAGCAAAGTGTAGTGTAGACGGAGGGCCAATTAAGTCAACTTAAGCCAAGCTAAGTCGACTTAATTTACCAGTGTAGACGCAGCCATTTAGAGCTCATTTTGATGGAAATGTTCAAAATTGTTTCAGTGATACTTTGGGGGGGGAAAATAACCACACACTGGTGCCAAACCTGACTTGGAATATCTCATGCTGCTTGTAAGGAGATGAAGTTGTGTGACAACCTTTCTTAGGCCTTGTACACACTACAAAGTTATTGTGCGATAATGCTTGTTATCACGCAATAACAGGCACAGCGTCCACACACAAATCCATGTTGTTGCACGGTAACAGCTGTCTTGTAACATGTAAACCACCAAAACAAGGGTGGTAGCGGCTACCGCGGAACAGCTGTTCCACGATAGTTCGTGTGTGTACGGTTGCCGCGCAATATGAAGCCTCCGGAAATGTCCCAGAATTCCAATTCCATCCCTTCTGCACTTCCTTCTGTGCTCTGTGGCTGTGACGTGACTGTACCTGCCCTCCCATCATTCCCGGGAATTTTTGAGTTCTTCACTCTTCCTGTTTGCTCGGCGTGGAGTGCAGCTGTGTTCTCCAAGAGCAATGGCGACTCAATGCCACAAACGTACTCCAGTGTGGACCACAGCCAGGGTGCTTGATCTCATAGGCATCTGGGAGAGAGTCCGCTGTGCAGGCACAGTTATGTGGCAACCGGCGGAATTTCGATATTTTTGGCCAGATTTCTCGAGCCATGGCAGAGAAGGGGTATGAGAGAGACACTCTTCAGTGCAGGTCGAAGGTGACGGAGTTGCGGATTACATATCACAGAGCCAGAGAAGCAAACTGGTGCTCCGGCTTAGCACCGGCTACATGCCGATTTTGCAAGGAGCTGGAAGCAATCCTGAGCGGGGATCCCACAACCACCCCAAAAGCTCATGTGGAAACATCGGCACATCCCCATGAAAAGGATACCGGAGCAGACAGTGACGAGCAACTTGTTGACGAGGAGGTGGAGGATGACCTGGAGGGTGAAAGTGGTGCAGCCAACCTAGGGAGCCAGGAGCTGTTCTCCACGCCACCCAACATGTGCTGCCCAGATTCCTTCTCCATACTGTCTTCGGATGCAGCAGAGGGGAGCTCTGGTAAGTTTCATCAGAAGCGGCTTCTGTGCTTGCTGGATAAGCTTTGCGGGCAAATGAAGAGAGGATGGGAAATGGGCGTTTTGAGTTTCATCCTTTTTTTTTTGGATGGGGAGGTCAATCCCACATTGCACGAGCAATGCATCAACGCATGCTGTAATTGTCAATAAATCCTTTCTGTTGAGATCACTGAAGGTGTCCTCGATGTACTTCCACAGCCTCCTAGTTAAATTCGATGGGAGAGTAACTGTTTCCCCTCCCCCATAGAGGGATACTCTCCCTCGCCAGTTGCAAAGCACAGCAGCGGGAACCATGGCTGCGTACAAGCCTGCTGCATACAGTCCTGGCTGAAAACCAGTGACATGCAGGATATGCATTCTGGCTTGCAGGGGCACTCTAAGCAGCGAGATATTGGCTTCCATGGCAGTGCCGTATGTGAACTAATTGCCCAAAGCACTGCAAATAGTTCACGGAGCTGTGTGTCTTGTCTCGGCAACCCAAACCTCCCTTTGCAAAAGCCCTTTTAGTCCCCGGCAATGACCTATCCCGTGAGCACTGAGGAATGTGGCGGCAGAGCATATTACCAGCTCCTTAACCAAAGTGAGAACAATAGCACTACTTATGATGTTTCATTTTTCCTTAGAAACGACCTTCGCCGGTCGGTGGTCTGCGCCAGCTGACCGGCTGAGACAGATAAGGAGGATGCCTCGCAGGAGCAAGGAGGATATCTTCCAGGAGCTGATGCAGTCCAACGAGGCATCAGCAAGGGAGACTAGACAATGGAGGCAGGAGTGCCAGCAGGAGCATGAAGAAAACAATTTGAGGAGGCAGAAGCAGAAGGATCCTACAGGAGCAGACCCAACTGCTCACCCCCCTCCCCCCCCCCGCCCCGCAGCCACAGCAATACTTTCTGTCCCCCACGCCCCATGCTCCCTCAAAGCAGTTCTTTGAAGCCCAGGGACCCTCCTGGTACCATGTTACATCCTCTCCTGCACCAAGCTATGGCATTGAGACACACACCTACACGCATCTATAGCCCCTTTTGCAGGCACTGCTTACTGTAAATATTTAATGTTTTATAATAATAAAATTGAATCACTTGAACTGTGCACAGTGTCTTTATTGATACAAAATAAAATTAGTTGTTGCATGTTTAGTATTCACTCATTTGAGCATAGTACAGTACACGCCCACCGGCACCGACCTCCTCCCCCTCCCCCACCAATCACCACACAGTAGTGCTTAGGAACACTACTGCACAGTGATGCAATGCATCCTATGAGTCCCCATCACTAAAATGCTCCCTAAGTGCCTCCCTTATGCGGACGGCTCTCAGCTGTGCCCCCCTGATACTCCTAGTGGCTGGCTACTGGAAGGCAAACTCTAGCCGCTCAGCCTCCATGTCCCATGAAGGGGGAAATTTCTCTCCCCTATTTTCACAGAAGTTATGCAGGACACAGCACGCTGCAATGACAGCTGGAATGTTGTCCTCATTCAAGTCCAGCCTCCCGTACAAACAGCACCAGCAGCCTTTTAAATGCCCAAAGGCGCACTCTACGGTCATTCGGCACCAGCTTAACCGGTAATTGAAGCACTCCTTGCTGGGATCCAAATTTCCAGTATAGGGCTTCATGAGCCAAGGCATCAGTGGGTAGGCTGGGTCTCCTATGATGACTATGGGCATCTCCATATCCCCAACAGTAATTTTATCATCGGGGATGAAGGTTCCTGCCTGTAACTTCCAGTACAGGCCCGTGTTCCGGAAAATGCGAGCATCATGCACCTTACCCGACCACCCCACATTTATGTCCGTGAAATGCCCCCTGTAATCCACGAGTGCCTGAAGCACCATGGAGAGGTAGCCCTTCCTATTAATATACTCAGTCGGAAGATGCTCCGGAACAAAAATAGGGATGTGTGTGCCGTCTATTGCCCCTCCACAGTTCGGGAATCCCATGGCCGCGAATCCATCGAAGATCTCCCGCACGTTGCCCAACGTCACTGTCCTCCGGAGCAGAAAAAGATTAATGGCTCTGCACACTTGTGAAAGTGCTAACCCGACAATCGACCTGCCGACTCCAAACTGATTCACGACCGAGCGGTAGCAGTCTGGAGTCGCCATTTTCCACAGCGCGATTGTGACACGCTTCTCCATGGTCAGGGCGGCTCTCATTTTGGTGTCCTTGCGTCGCAGGGCAGGGGATAGCTCCTCACACAGTTCCATGAATGTGGCTTTCCACATTCGATAATTCTGTAGCCACTGCTCATCACCCCACACCTGCAAAATGATGCGGTCCCGCCACTCGGTGCTTGTCTCTCATGACCAGAACCGGTGGTGCACCGTGTGCAGATGCTCTGTGAAGGAGTTCAGCAATGCGGTGCTGTTGTTCTGCATGGCAGTCACCAGCCCAGGGTCATCCGAAATCCTGGTCTGATTCAGAGCTGAATGCATACTGTGCCACCAGCCAAGATGTATTCATTATACTGAAGGCGAAAGTCAAGATCAGAGCTGGATCCGCTCCCTGGATCCCAGGGAGTAAACTGATGAACCATTAAGGACACAATGGTTGTATTCTTTATGTCCTTAATGGTTCATCAGAATACTCCCTGGGACCATTATCCCTGGAAAATTCCTAAACATTAAGGAGACAATGATTGTTCACACCCTCCCGTCTAAGACATTTCTCCAGAAGGACACAAGTTAAAGTATGGATATAACATCAAATTCCTATCTTCTAATCAAAATAGAATTCCTAGACATAAACTATATAATCATTCCCAGCAAACTACTACCTTTCTATTGATACCAAACATGACATAGTT
This sequence comes from Pelusios castaneus, assembly GCA_007922175.1. Taxonomy (NCBI): domain Eukaryota; kingdom Metazoa; phylum Chordata; order Testudines; family Pelomedusidae; genus Pelusios; species Pelusios castaneus. The sequence goes on from ML685779.1 coordinate 3,157,700, forward strand.
CCTATGGATTATAGCATTTATGAGCTATCCATTGAAAATAATATCATAAATGCTTCCCTAAATCCAGACAGCATCACACACAGGACTCTGTCCAGCCAGGGTCCCTGTCCCCCTTTGCCCCATTGCACACAAGGGGTGCCCCCCCTGCCACCGTGGACCTGCCCGAGGTCCCCCTAGCCCCAGAAAGTCGACCTAGAGCATCCAGTGTGGACGCTCTAGGTCGACTTTGTAAGTTCCCCTTTAAGTCGACTTTAATTTTAAGTGTAGACACACTAAGTCGACTTAGTTAAAGTCGACTTAAAAGTGGAAGTGTAGACATAGCCCCAGTTAGTATGGTAACCTTCAAAACTGCAGAGCGTTAGCCTGTTTCACAATCTATACAAAAGCCATGACAATATATTGCATGAGTTTCAAAGTGAGGGGTGGTCGCAATAGAGTATTTGTATTGGTGAAAATATTCTGGCAGGGCCACACAGATGGCACATACTTCACTTTTATACCTTCTTACAGCACCTTCTGCACACTTCCCTGAAGAAGAGCTTTGTTCTTCCATTCTGGCTCATGGGCTTGGTTTCTATTATTGGAGACAGCCATCAAAAGGTATTACAATAGACTGAAATGTCTGGAATATTCACTTTTTTGAATTACGAGTTTTTATATGGTGTTTCAAATAATGCAGCCTCCTAAATGACAATCACTTAGAGCGTTCGCAGCCCATCTGCATACAAATATCACATGAAATAAAGAAAGGGCCCTGATCTGATAAGAGATACAATTCCTGTTGAAGGCTCTGAGCCTGCCAGGCATTGAGAAACCCTAAATGCCCACTGAAGCAAATTACAGCGAAAGTTGACGAGGATGCTCTAGAGTGAAATTACAATTAAGTCCTATATTCTTATCTCAGATAAATGGATGTTTTTATTAAAAAAAAAACCAAACAAACAAACAAACAAAAACCAAACAAAAGCAATCGTGTTCCTCTGAATACATATAGATATAATGGCGAGTAAAGGTGCAAACTGTAGCCTATTGAAATCAGTCGGAGATTTGCAATTGCTTTGAATGAGAAAAAGGTTTCACCCTCAAATTTTGCCTTAAGTGTTTTCATGAAAGTGTGTCTGTCAAATGAGATAGGGATATTGCTTTCTGTTGTGAGCAAAAACCCAGAGGCTGGATTTGGGGTGTGTGGACTAAGAATAGTTTAGAGCCACTTGCATATTTTGTTTTCTCACTTTGAAATAAAAACTCATCACTAGAAACCTACAGAAAATTTTAACAGCTCTTTTCCAGAACAGAATGTCTATGGATTATGAAACAGAAGATCACATTGCTGGGGGATACCGTAAACTCTAAGTGATGCTATACATTTGTACTATTTGACATTTGACACTGATCACATAAAGACATGAGGAAATATTTTGGTCTGCATAGTACATAGAAGACATCAAAATGGTAACAAGTGGGCTCTGTTTTTTTTTTATATCTTGTTTTCATGACTGCTTCTCTTCCTGCTATACAACTTCATAAAAAGAAGAAACATGATAGCCATCACAAGATTTGAAGTCTCCTTGGTAATAGGTGCTAATCGCATTATTACCTAGAAAATCTGATGCTTTTAAGGACATAAACACAGGTAGTTGCAAAATCTTTAACAAAATTGCCCAATAACTTTTGTAATACCTACATGGGTTTATTTGGATAGCAATTGCTTTTTCATATCGAAAGCTCCCTTACTGTCTGGACTAGAGCAACACAAAATTCCAGAAGCACATAAGAGAATATTTTCTTCTCTTCAAGACTATTATAGCTTTTGTGTTAAAGGTAAAATACTACACTGTATTCGGGAAATACTTTAAAGAAATCAAAGAAATTGCCACTGAAAGGCTACAACACTAAAAGAGTGACTTTCTGAATGATGGGTTGTTGTTTTTTTTTAATGTCTAACTTTATGTCTCTTGTAGGAAGAAGTCGGAATTATTTCTTAGGAGTATTATGTATGGCCTCTTTCCCTATTCCATTTTATATTGCTGCCTGACTAAATGCATATAATCAAATCAAAGGATGCTATACATGGAGGTTGCTAACAGCCCCAGAAAGGTAAAAGAGTGACACAGCCTCTCAGGTACCTGCTTCAAAGTTGTTAAGACAGCAATAGCTGTGCTATTTATTGGAGAAAGAACCTACCTGGCTGGCACCATCCAGATCAGGATATTTTCCTTGTCTGGATTTAATAAAGTATCACTCATAGAAAGGGAAGGTGAAGTGGTCAGCTCAGCTAGAAGCGGACAGAGACATAGCGTCAACAGACAGTGAGGCTGACATCCAGACTGACTCTGGAGGCAGGATCTGAAGCCACGTAGCTGTAACTTTGTGCCCAGAGAGAAAGGGGCACCCCAAGGCTAAAGTCAAGTCAAGCTAGAGACTTGAGGTGAATGCCAAGCACAGGTAACACAATAGGCATGCAGGTTTCATTGACATTTTTCAATCACTCTACAAGTTCTATATACACTTTGGGCAAATAAATCATATTTTGTTTTAGAGAAACTTTCTGTATCATTGCATGCTATTACTGACTCTGCAGGCCCCAAGCCCAGCTTGACCTTCAAGATAACACAGTTGGCAGGCAAGAAGATATGACCTAGAGACTCAGAGTCAGTGTGTGGTTGGGTTGAGGTATCTCACCTCAAGAGACGTGAAGTCATGGGCTTGCCACTTCAAAGTGGTACACTCAGAGGATTGGAAAAGGAGGGGTCAAGACATCTTTTATCATGACACCTGCTTTGCTTACTTTGTCAAGTTGCTTTGGACCTTATGATTCACTTTGGTGAAGCACCTGGCATATTACAACCATCTCTACTTTATTCCTTCAGCGTTCGGCCCTGTTCTGATTCTGTTACCTATTTCCCCCTATTTTATTCATTTTCCTTACCTTTTGTTCACTTATTTATGTGTCCCACATTCTGCTCATGGTAAGTTTTCAGTGGTGGGCCCATCACTGAGATGTGGGCCGCAGCAACAGAGCAGAGAAATATGGCAAAGAAAGCAGAACTCCTTCGAAAAGGTGAAATGAATTGAAAATACTTCTTGGGACTTTGTTCATGCTTCTATATTAAGGTACCTTTATAAATAGTTTATAAGATTAATAATTAACAGATGCTATGAGCGAGTTACAGATGTGAATAATACGCACTACGAATAGTTATAAGCCCAGCAGTAGAGAGTGTTATAGATGGGTATAATCCATCACACACGAGACTTTATAACCATTTGTTCACCTATAAAACATCTAGCAATCATGTATTAACCCTTAATAAACTAAACTAATTAACCTTAATATCAAGTGTGACCTTTGCCATCTTTATTTACCTCTAAAATGAGACTTCAGATTTACAGTGATCATTGTTATGAAGTAATTTCAGTCAATTATTTTAAATGGTAGCAAAACATATTTGCAGTCCCTTGTGCAGAAAGTTCTGCTGGACTAGAACGCCAGTTACATTTCCTTGCTTCCCTCCCCAGTCCTGTTATAGAAGAGATTCATTTCTGGTGTCAGCAGAGTAGCCATAAAGATACATTTAGTCCATTATCTCCAAATATAGCCAATCTCACACTAAAAATCATGCAAAAAAATAGGTTTTCATAATATTTTGTAACAGACTTCAAAATACCGTATATCCCAGAAAATGCATATGCTCCATAAAATAAATATAATATAATATAATATAATTGGGCTAAAAAGTAAACCTGATTGCATTCTAACTCATAAATTAGTCTATGTATCTGAACCTGACAAAGGAAAAGTGAATAATAACTGGTTCTCTGACCTATTCACCCTGACTTGTAAGTATTCTTTGTCTTCTAAATTATATGTCAAACATTTGATGCAGCTAACAAGATAATTCATTAACCCTGATTTGGAATTTCTTGCTGAGACATGATTCCAGTAATTAAACCCTTTGGGATAGCTAAACCCACTCTGCCTTCATTTGCACAACCCATCAGTCAGTAACACCATCAGGGTTTAGCTGCTTGCTCTTTCCCCAGGCAAGGGTGATATACTGGGTTGGAGGTCATTGCTTCTTTAGAAGAGCCATATTTTATGACTGTTAAACCAGCTGTTACAGGAATAATGTGGTGCAATGTTGAGCTCATTTACTATTTATGCCAAAATACTGTCTTTTTTCATTTATTTTAAGGTCTCAAATTATACCAATAGTACCAATCTTAAAATAACCCTGAAGTTGTTTCATTTAGAGGGAATTCAGAGAGGACAATGAACAATTTTTACTTTGATGGGGAAACTTAAAAAAAAAATTACAGTATGACTGACTTACTCCTATAGGATTGGGGCATGGGTGCTTATTTTATCTGAAGACAAAAACACAAAGATGAAAGAAAATTTGTTGCTGGTGATACAAGCAAAGCCGAATTAATTGGCCTGGGGGGGGGGGCCCAGGCTGCTCCATTCCATGGGGCCCGCACCCGCCAGCATTGAGGCTTGTCCCTAGGGGCTGGGGCAGGCCAAAGTGCGCTGCTGCCCCAGCCCTGGCCCCACTCTGGCCAGTCTGCCACGAGCCCTGAGAGGCTGCGCTGTGCACTCTCCCCTCCCTCCGAGAGGAGCAAGCAGGCACTGGCTTGACCAGCGGACCCAGAGGTTGAGCAGGAGCACATATTTCTGCCTTGAAACATTTTGATATAGCCCATATTCCCTTTCTAAACATTGATAGTATCTGAGAGCTTGCCATTACCTTTCATTATCATAGTATGAATATCAGCCTTAGACTATTTATGGCTTGTGTGATTCTACAGGCATTTGTAGAACTGAGTTACTTTTTCTGCCCCACAAGCAGCGGGTGAGGTTCTCAGTGGCAAGGTAGGTAAAGGTAAGTAAGTAAAAGTAACATGGCTGAACTGTCACAGCTGATACTTTCTTCCTTTACGTGTGTGGAGTTTAATGCAGGGTGTTTTATTTGCAGAGTGTCTGAATGGATTTGTATCTGAAAACACTGCCTGTACAATGACACATATGGGGTGCATCTACACCTGTAAATTAAGTCGACTTAAGCCTGCTTAAATCGATTTAATTTACTCTGCGTCTACACTACAATTTCCTTAAGTCGACTTAAGCTGCTGCTTAAATCGACGTAAGGAAATTTTAAGTTGACTTTATAAAACCTCGTTTAAAGTCGACTTTATTAAGTCGACTTAAGCCAGTGTAGACGTGGCTTAGCCCTAAGTCGACTTTAAGGGTCCCCAGGGCTCCCCCACTGACCTCCCTGCCAGGGTGCCTGGCACAGCCAGAGCCTGGCGTGCCCACCCACAGGGCAGGACACAGCCCTGCCCACCCCACTCCCGTACCCTGCCCCTGTCCCTGTCCTGCTCAGCCCCCATGTACTTTAGTACAATGGGGAAAATGCTGAGCCCCCTGGCACTTTTAAAGGGGAGCCTCCCTCCCACCATGGACCACTCCCAGGTCCACCTAGCCTCTAGAAGTCGACTTAGGTGTCCAGTGTGGACGCTCTAAGTCGATTTGGCAAGGTCCACTTTGGTCGACCTAAATTTACAGTGTGGACATGCTAAGTCGACTGATTTTGCCGAGTGTAGACATAGCCATGCAGTCCTGCTGACTAGAATCTGACAGCAGAAATGCAAGCTTCATGGATTTGATTCTAAGCCTAGACTAGACCTTGATGTCTCCTTACTTTGCACTATGTATTGACTTGTTCCGGGTGATCCTGAAGCTCTACCACCAGTGTGAATAGAGAATTTCAATTTGGTATTGTTTTATACCTACTTTGCACACTGTGCAAAAGAAGAATAAATGTAAGATATTTTGTACCCGATGTGTATATAGTGTCTGGCTAGTATTAACACTTGTCCTAAAATGGGCCTTACCTTGTTCAGGGACCCAGCTTTCTAGAAACTAGATTTCTTTTAGAATAAATAACCTAAATATAATCTTTATACCATGTTGCCATCTGTGATCCTTTGATATATTGCTCCTATTTTATCTTAAAATGTGTAGCACCCTCTTAGGGACTTCTTTATTCCCAAGAGGAAAAAAATCAAAAGCAACATGATCTCCTGAAGCAAATCATTCTGTGAACATATGGTGTGAGGTTAGAGGCACTGAACACCTCCATCTACTACTAAACTCAAGGGGGCTTGAAGGCTTCCAGCTGCACTAGCCGCAGGCCCGTCATTTTGGAAAACACATTGTGATAATGGTAGTGGGTCCCTATCTTATACCTAATTATTCTCACTAGACCATACAAAGAAAAGACTGTGAAATAGTATGGTAGAGACTATCATTGGACAGCCTAAAACTAATGAATGGAATCTGGTATGTGTTAAAACATCAGCAGGAGCTATGTCTCCTGCAAATAACCAGATCAAAATCCTCTGAGCCTCCCATCATAAAGGATGATAGAGCTCACTGTTCCATGTGATCATTTAGAGCAGTGGTTCTCAACCTTTTTTCCATCACGACTCACCTGACAGATGATGTTCCCCTGCGTGACACACTACAATCTGCTGGTGGCCGTGGTGCTTGGGCTGGGAGCACTTGGGAGGCTGCGGCACTCTGGAGGATGCAGCACTGGGGAACCTGGGTGGGGGCAGAGTCAAATGAGTGCAGGCTGGTGCCCTGGCGGTCTGGCTCGATGGGGCCGGGTTTATTTTTGTGGGGCAGGCGGTGCCCCCTCTTCCCAGCTCAGGATCTCTGGGTTGTAGCCCCTAAGTCCCTTTATTCATCTAGCTCTGCCTAGCAGGAGCAGGCTGTTGAGGGCAGTGGCGAGCGGCAGGAGCCCCAAGCTCAGCTGCCAATTTTCCCTGACACACATCCCAGCTCTATGCAACACACTTCTGCGTCCCATACAATAGTTGAGAATCACTGATTTAGAGCCTGTTTTATGCCCTGGCCTTTCTTTCCCTTTTGCATTTAAGTCTTTTGTTTCTACTTCTGAAATCTGCATGTTGAATTAATTAGAGATGTTTAACTTAGTAAGGCTCTGATCATGTCACCTTTTATTCATGCAGAGCTAGGCTGTGAGCCACTTACTCATACAGGTGAGCAGTTAATCTTACAAACAGTCCTACTGACCCCAACGCGGTGAGGATGTAGGCTAAAGGAGCAGGATCCATATGCGCTTTGGTTCCTTTCTTTCTGTACTTTGGGTTGGTTTGTTTTTATACAGCAGTGGCCTCTGTCCCTACCCAGCTCAGTCCGGCTAGGAGGGAGCGCGGGTCTCCCTTCGGCCAGGACTGCTCGGTCCCAGCTAGGAGGGAGCCCCGTGCTCCCTCCTAGTCGGGGCCAAGCTCCAGCTCCTGGGAAGCCTCTGGAGGCTTCCCAGGAGCTGGACTGCAGCCGTGCCGGCAATTGCCAGCGCTCCAGCTGTTTGGGGAGGCCCGGGGGCTTCCCTAAACAGCTGGAGTGCTGGCAATTGCTTGAGACCCAGGGAGAAGGAAGCCCGCTCCAGCTGCCGGCTGCTGAGCAGCTGGAGCACTGGTCTCTCACTCTTCCTCCTGGTCGGGACCACTCGGGTCCTGGGGAAGTGCTCTCCAGGACCCGAGAGGTCCTGCCTAGAAGGGGAAGAGAAACCTCTGAGAAACTCCCTTCAAATTCTTGCATTGAGTAAATGGGTCTTCCTCTTTCCCCACAGAAGAAGTCAGGGGTCCAGTGTCTAAGCCCCACAAATACACCAGACCCCTGTGGAACTTGTGGATGCACTGGAGACATAAGACAATCAGGGGAGAGGCCTCACACCTCCACACCAGCACCAAATAAAACCGCTTCAATTTCACGATTTCCAAAAGTGGCAAATTGCAACTAACCATTGTTTAGCTGGGTCTATGTCAACTCAGTCCAGCTTATCTTCATGCTAGAGCTGCAGTTACTCACTCCAAAAGAATTTAAAAATCAAATCAATCTAGTGATCTGTGTGGGACTAACCTGGTGACAAGAATATGCATCCTCTTCAGACTGCACCAGGGATATTTGATGAATCTTCCCATACTACTTCCTTTCCATTTCAATTAGAACCTCACCAGCACAAGTGACATGCTTTGGGTGACGTTGTCTTTTCCCAATAGTACTTCATATAGTCTGTCTTTGCACAACTAAATTGTTCATGAGTAATGCAGTTTTTCCCTCTGCACCGTGGGAACATGATTCTGGAAAGTAGTCTATTACAAGAAAGAGTACAACCAAACACTCCTGATTTTTCAATAGAAGAATTAACTGTAGAGCAAATCAGACAAGTTTGAGTTAAGATACATTGATGCCAAGAATGAGGTAACTGTGTTATATTTTTGCTAAGCAGATTCATCTGCTATGGTAACATTTAAAGGGTGTGTGCATCAGATCTCTGAGCAAGAGAGAAGGAGACAAGATTCCGGGATTTTATTCCTGCCTTTGTCACTGGCTCATGTCATAACCATAGTCCAATGACAACCTCTCCATGCCCAAATTTCGCCATTAGGATAATGTATTTAATCATGTGTGTACTTAGAGAGTTAATTAATATTTGCATGCACTGAGAGATCTTGTAAGATGCTGTGTATGCACAGCACTGTCTAACGAGGGGCTTTGATGGGAGCTGTTACTGCATCACATGCCCTAGATGCCTTCTCAGCAGGTCACTCCCTTGTTTATTATTTGTAAACCCAGTACCCTGTGTGCAACAGAAACACCTTTTATCAAAGGCATCATGTTTACTGGAATGCTTTCTGCTTTCACATTTCTCTCTGTAAGTGTTGAATTGCTCTGCATTCCATTTGTATAACAGAAATGGAAAATAAGCCAAGAATAATGAGGCAGGATCTCTGATGGCATAATTCCATTGACTGAGAATTTGGTCCAACATGCCTTCCAATGCACGGGTTTTTCATTTCACTGTTGGACTTGAGGTATAATTTAATTTAGTGTAAAGAGCTGAAAGCCTCTAAATATCACATCTTTCTGTTCCCCAGATTTATGAATGATACCAGATTCTTCTGCACCATCTCTTTCCAAGGAAAACAGAGCAATTGATCCAGTTTAGGAATGTACTTTTCTTATCTACTTTGATAAGTTTCCTTATGAAAATTATTACTGGGAAAGAGTTTTATATAAGCCATTTTAAACACAGCATCAGGATTTATTCTTTACATCTCTATTTCCAACTCCTAAGAACAGAATGTAATTTCCAAGTACTAACAGGAAGCAGAAAGCTCCCTCGGCCCCAAAACTGAAAATTTTAGGGAAAATACTTGAAAATGTGATTGCATAATCTCAAAAGTACAGCTCTTTGCTGAACACTTTTGTTTTCTCTTCACTGTCTTCACTGTCTAGTTGGCATTTAGTTGTGCTCAACTAAAACCTGGATAGGTAAGAATTCCCCTATTCAAGTAGTCAAGTTCCAAAGGAGTAGCAGTGTTAGTCTATTGCAGAAAAACAACAGAGTCCTGGGCACTGAATACAGCCGTTTGAAGTGGAAATCCACCAACTTCATGAAACAACTCACACAGATCCAGCATTTAATTTCCTCCCATTATGTAAATTTCCCACCTTCAAAGCATCTGACAAAGTGGGATTTTCTCCCATGAAAGCTCATGGGATAAATAAATCTGTTAGTCTTTAAAAGTGCCACAGGACTCTGCTGTTTTTTTGCAATAGACTAACATGAGGTTCTCCTGTCCGCGGAGTGCCAGCGAAGATGGCCACCGGCACTCCACAGACAGGCAATCTCCAGAGGTTCCCCTGTCTGTGGAGTGCCAGCAGCTGTCTTCGCCGGGACCTGTGCTCCCTTCTCCAGGTCCCAGCAAGAAGGAAGCCCCACTCCCTTCTCCAGGTCCCAGCGAGAAAGGAGCCGCGGGTCCCTTCTCAGCAGGGACCTCGGCTCCCTTCTCAGTGGGGAGCCAAGGCCCTGTCTACACTTGCAAAGTTAAGTTGACTTAATAGAGTCAACTTAACTTTTTAAGTGTAGACATAGCCTTTGTGCCTTGGTAAGGACTGGATGGCGGTGACCCAGGCCTCTTTGATAATACCTGCTCTTCAAAATCTGAGTGCTTATCTGCTCCCCATTAGCACGGGAATGAAGGTGAGCAGTTAGGGTCACTATATAAATTATTTGCCTGGTGAAGTCAGGCAGCAAACTGGGAGCTTTGGAGAGCATGTGAGATGCTCTCCTCCTGGGTGCAGCGATACATTCAATAGTGTGATAGTGGGACATCAATGATTGTGACCCTAGGTGCCTAGGGTAGCCTACTCTGAAAATGCCAACATCAGCCAGACTGCAAAAAAGGAAGCAGATTCTCTCAAAACTGGTGATTAACACCATAATTAGATTCACCAACCAGTTACAAACTGTGCTCCTGAGCCCCCATGCCAGTTATCAAGAAACTGGGGGGGGGGGGGGGCACACAGTTCACTTTATTGCATTCCAGTCTGTCTCCCAAATCAGCAAACAGTAAAATGAGAAGTTATTTAAAACTCTATTCGTTATACAAAGTAGCTTGCTGATCCCCAGGGGGGCAGGCTTATTATCAGATCAATACTAGTTTGGAATTTATCTTATCCAAAATACCATGCTGCCAGCCAATCCTCTAAAGCCAAAAGAAAAGAACAAGAAAAGAGTTGTTAAATGGTCAAAGCAATCAGATACATACATATGACTTCGGGGTCCATATATCAGATTCTTAGCAGCACTGGTGAATATGCTGGCTTGTAATGTCCCTCTGGAACACATCCAAAGCTTGGCTGGGTCTATCAGACCTTTGTTTAAAATTTCAGTATGTGTAGAAGAAGCAGGATTGAAGACAAAATGGAGGTGATGCAGCTGCCTTTTTATAGCCTCGTCCACGTGGCTTGTATATCCTTTGTCCCAGACACAAACTCACAGTTCACGGACATAGAAAAGTATTTGGAGTCCACTGTCCATAGGCATGTCCCTACATGTCCTGCTGACTCACAGGCATAGCCCCTGGCTTCTTTCAATGGGTTCACTGTACAGTGATTGTCTTTGATGGGTCACCAAGCAAGCTAGTTAGTGCTATGCTAATCTATCTGGGGGTGTCCCTCAGATACACTGCACATCTGAGATAGCAACACCTATTCATAACTCACAGTACAAAGATTCTGAAAGTGGCTACGTACGTGGTGAAGGGTTTTGGTTTTGTGGAACATTGATCCAACTTTTATGGGAAAAGGGGTCAGTATTGTTTGGATGGCCTACACCTCTGCAGAAGGGAAAGCAATTTGTAGGAGACAGGCTGGCTAGATCAGTCAAGAAAACTAATAACAAAAGGAGAGAGTGAAATGAGCATTCATTTAGCAAAAAAAAAATCAAAATGAGAACTGAGTTAATCATGACACTAAAGGACATGAAGAGAAGAAATTCTTTACTTGCAGGTGCACTAATATTAGGAGCCTTGGTAATAATCAAGAGGAACAGTAATTGATCTGTTATGAGTATAAATTTAATATAGTTGGTCTTACTGAAACTTGCCAGGAAGATTTATGTGATAAGAATGTTTAAAATCAATGTTTATAACCTCTTTAGGAAGGATCGAGTGAACAAAAGGAGGTGTGGAGGGCACTCTATTTCATAAATAACATCACCTGTTTCAGAGTCAATGACAACTCATAAGAAAATGATCTTGAATACTTATGGATCAATGTCCAAAAAGATGAAGTACAGGACAGGTGGTGTATGCTACAGATCACCAAATCACACTAGGGTTAAGGATGAGTGACTTCTTAAAGACACTTTATATTGTGTAGAAAAAAAAGCTGTGTTATTATAAGGACAGATGCTGAGAGACAAATGTTGAAAGTCTCATGCTGCCAATACTAAAACAACTTTAGAATTATGTGTTACAGATGACTGTTTTCTTACTCAAAAAGTGTTGCATCCAGCATGGGAGAATTCAGTATTGGACCTCATCTTGATAGACAAAGAGGAAGTGAGCATGGAACTAAAACTAGTAAAGAGCTGAGAACAAGGAAATATGCAACTGAGACATCAGATGGGCCACCAAAAGGAAAAGTGATGTTACTAAAGATGAGTGTGAGAGTTAATGAGAAGAGAAGGAAAGACAGAGCCAGGAGTTGAAATCAGAGAGGAAGGGTAATAGGGAGGACATGGGAGATATTAAATGACAGAAACAAGGAGAAGGAGAAGAGAGCAGGTTTGTATGTGGTTAAAAAGAGGGAAAAGAGTAGGAAGAGGGAGGTTGGACAAAGCAGGAACAGCAGAGAAGCCCAACAGTCTTACCATGATCTGACCTCTGGTAGGGAGTGTGAGAGAAGGAGAAAGCAGCTGCACAGATTATGTCAGACAAAAGGGATGATATTGACTTTGAGCATCACTACATTGATGGTGGCACAGTGTAGCATCGATTATGTGAGGTTTGATTGAACTCCAATAAAGAGACACAATCAAACTGGAAGTAGCTGGAGGTCGATTTATTAAGACCTACCCAGTAAGTAGCATAGTGCTGAGTCAACAGGAGGGCATACCCCGTCGACTCAGTGCAGTGGGGACACCATGGTAAATAGGCATTAGGAAGTAAATGGGAGATACGCAAGTTAATGTATGTAGCTTTTATCACCTGGAAACCTAGCAAGCAAAAAGTATGCCTAGTGCTTAAAGGAAATGAACAGAACAGGGAATCATCAAGTGATCCATCCCCCTTTCGCCCATTCCCAGCTTCTGGCAAACAGAAATCCCTGATTATCCTGGCTAATAGCCATTTATAGACCTATCCTTCATGAACTCATCTAGGTTTTTTTTAACCTTATTATAGTCTTGGCCTCACATCATGAGCTGGCAAAGAGTTCCACAGGATGACTGTGTGTTGTATAAAGAAATACTTTCTTTTGTTTGTTTTAACCTTAATTTCATTTGGTAAGCCCTATTTTTGCGTTATGAGGAGTAAATAGTTCCAGTTTTCATTTTTCTTCATATGAAAGCTGTTCAATACCCCAAAATCATCTTTCTTGCCCTTTTCTGTACCTTTTCCAATTCCAATATATATTTTTGAGATAGTGTGACCAGGTCTGCATGCAGTATTCAAGATGTGGGCATAACATAGATACAGAGGCAGTATGATATTTTCCGTGTTTTTATCTCTCTCTTTCCTAATGACAAACAAGCAATCCTGCGGCACTTTTAAAGACTAACATTTATTTATCGTGTAAACTTTCATGGATAGAATCCTACTTTGCCAGACACTTGAAATGGAAAACCTACAGTATGGAAGGGAATAAATAACTTCAATGAAGTCACAAAATCAGTTTATTTAAATTATGGCACCAACATTGTTAGTTTTTTTGACTGCTGCTGCACATTGAGTGAATGTTTTCAGAGAACTAGCCACAATAGCTCCAAAATATTTCTTGAATGGTAACGGCTCATTTAGACCCCATCATTTTATATGTATATTTGGGATTATGTTTTCTAATATGCATTACTTTGCATTTATCAACAATTAATTTCATCTGTCATTTTTTTGCCCAGTCACCCAATTTTGTGAGATCTCTTTGTAATTCCCTGCAGTTTGCTTTGTATTTAACTATCTTGAATCATTTTGTATCATCTGCAAATTTTGCCACCACGCTGCTTAACCCTTTTTCCAGATCCTTTATGAATATGTTGAAGAGTACTGATCCCAATACAGACCCCTGGGGGATATCATTATTTACCTCTCTATATTCTGAAAACTGACCATTTATTCTTACCTTTTGTTTCTGATCTTTTAACCAATTACTGCTCCATGAGAGGACCTTCCCCCTTACCCAATGACAGCTGGTCCCATGACCCACTTTTGGACTGGGATCTCCTATGGTTACAACATCCTGAAATTTAAAATCTGAAACCATGAAACTGACTAATTTTAAAATGCTATAGCTATGAAATTGACTAAAATGGACCATGAATTTGGCAGGCCCTAGAAATAAAACACCATTTTTGAACAGTGAGAAATAATTTACCAAAGTATTTTTAAATCAAGAGTGGATGTTTTCCTATAAAATAGATTAAACAGGAATTAATCCAGGAGGTCCTATGCCTTTGTTATGCAGGAAGTCAGGCCAGCTAATCACCTATGTCTACACTTACTAAAATTAGTTCAAATTAGTTACTTCAAACTAATTTTAGTTAGTTCAAATTAGCTTAATTCGAACTAGCATGGCCACACTGGAATGTTAGTTTGAACTAAGCAAGCACTTGCTTAGTTCGAATTAGCGATCCCCATTCATTTCAATGGCCGGTTAATTCAAACTAAGAAATTAGTTCGAATTAACATGGCCACATTGGTTAATTCGAACTAGTTAGTTCGAATTAACCTCTTAGTTCCAATACCCTATTCGAACTTATTAGCTCAAATTAAGGAAGCCCTTAATTCGAACTAACTAAAGCCTAGTGTAGCCATGGCTTTAGTTAGTTTGAATTAAGCCTCCTTAATTCGAACTAACTTGCCAGTGTAGACATAGCCATTGATCCCTTCTGGTTTTATAATCTATGAATCAGGCCATAGTACAATATGTAATCAGGTTATATGGGAAAAAGAGTACAACTACCAGCATAAATTATTCTAAAATGTGAGGTTCATAAATAAGCAATCTAAATAGTAACTATAATAAAATTATGAAATAAAATAAATATTCAACACATGAAAATAAATAGAAAAGGATAAAAAGTTTCAGGGAAATTTATGTAAATTATTAAATGCCATTGATGTACCTATTGTGACGTCGAAGTTTCAGGTCTTCCTGAACTGATTTAAAGCCATGGTATTCGTCATTAAAAATCATGGCCATTGAAAATGTTAGCACTTTTCATGGCAGAAAGAATATTTCCCTTGGTGCCCTGGCCATATTTCAATCTAAAATTTCCCTGGAGGTTCATTTGTCTATAGTATCCTTGACTTCCCATCTGAAAGGTCATGCACATGCCCTGTTAAACAGCTGCCACTCACATTCTAATCCAAAAGTAGCTGTATTTCAGTTATGAATTAAATTCTTTTATAAACAAGCAATAAAAGTGATTGATAATAGCTATTTATGGGCCAGAGTCTCTGCTGGTATAAATCAGTGCAGCTTCATTTAATGTGTTCAAAGCACTCTACAGACATTTACTAACTACTCATTAATAACACCTTTGTGAAATAAGTGGTAAGGATTCCACTATATGGAAAGGTGAAATGACTCATAAAAAGCCACACCCTAAATTAGTAATAGAGGCAGGATTAGGGTTAGGGTTAGGCATGATCAAGGCCTGGGGCTGCCCACCTTTGTGGACCCCCCAGTGGCCCAGTGCTGAAGAGCAAGATCAGGGGCTGTGGGGCCCCAGTGGCTCTGTGGAGGGGACTGGGTGGGCCACAGCCCCTGCTGCTGCAAGCCAGCGCTGCTGGGGTGGAGGAGGGCCATGGAAGAGGGGCGCTTCTGGAGGTGACCATGGGGGGGGGCTGCACTTCTGCATGGGAGGGCCATGCTTCTGGGGGGCTGGGGCTGCAGGCCGCCATAAGCCAGCACTGCTGCTGGAGACAGCCTGGGCAGGGGCGGACCAGAAGTTGGGTACTCCTGCCCCGCCCCCTGGCTGGCCGGTGGTGACCATGGCTATGTCTACACTGGGGAATTTAGGTGGAGTGTACTAAGTCGACTTTAATAAGTTGACTTTAAGTTGACCTTCTTAAGTCAACTTAGAGAGTCCACACAGGACTCCTAAGTCGACTTAAGGTGGGCCATACTAAGTCGGCTTAGAGAGTCTACACTAGATTCTCTAAGTCAACTAGTTAGGTCCAGGTGAAGGCGAGGCTCCTTTGGAGCCTCGGCTCCCCAGGCTAGGAGGGCTTGTCCTGGGGAGAGCCAGCCCCAGGCAGCAAGCCCCAGAGTGGTCTAAGGAAGAAGGGAGCATGGAGCTCCCTTCTGCCCCGGACCATTCAGCTGCCTTCTGCTCAGGACGCCTCCGCCCCCCCCCCCCCCGCTGGAGCCCTGGCTGGGGAAAGCTTCTCCCCAGGACCACGGCTCCCCTGGCAGGGAAGCCACAGGTCTGGGGAGAAGGGAGCAGGGGCGCCCCAGGACAAGGGAGCCACAGTGGCTCCCTTCTGCCAGGGAGCCATGTGATGCTCCCTGGTCCCCCCCTGCCCTAAGTCGACCAAGTCGACTTAGGGCATCCACACTGCTGCAGTAAGTCGACTTAAGCAGTAAAGTCGATGTAAAACTAGGTTTTACAAAGTCGACTTTACTTTTCCTTAAGTCGACTTAAGGAACATTTTAAGTCAACTTAAGGAAACTCCAGTGTGGACACAGAGTAAATTAAGTCTAATTAAGCAGGCTTAAGTCGACTTAATTTACAAGTGTAGACGCACCCCGTGAGCTGACCAGCCAACCCAGCACCTGGGCAGGCAAACTGAAGCTGAGCAGAAGCTCGCTGTTCAGGCCAGTTGGGCTGGACTTTTTGGGGCTGGGGCCAGGGGCTTAATCCAGCCCTAAGGATTAGGATTCATGACTCCCAACACTTTAAGTCATTCAGCAAAAGTTGGAAAACACTTTGGAAACCTTGGATTAAAGATACCGTATCTATTTAAACTATTATCATCTCATTAGTGGTATGCTTGAGATGATGAATACAGAATACTTGAATTATAATGATTTATTCATAATTTAAAAAGGCCCCCCAAACCAGAACAATAGATCCAGACTATCTTCAACTTTGGATCTAGATCTGGTCTTCATGGTTCAAATGTTTCTCTACAGGATAGACCCAAACTGGAATTCTGGTAATTTGGATAAGTTCTAGATCAGACTTAGACCCGTATTTTGCTGTGGCAATGAATGTTCAGACATTACAGTGACCAAGCTATATAGAAATGACTATGAATAAATAATTTCACTCTTCTTTCTTTTGGCGGCAGGGAAATCATTGGTACACCAGTATATTCTACCAGAACTGATTTCCTCATCAGCTGCTTAAGAGGCTGCCAACACCTTATTATCTTTTAACAAGAACGCTGGAGATTCTTGGATGCTTGCTGAATGGCTATTCTGACCACGGACTAACTTATTACAGACTTAAATAATTTTTTCCTCTCCCATGTCTTAGTTTGAATGAATTAAAGTGAAAATGTCATTCCTATTAACCTAGAAGAACTTAAGCAACTTGGGATCGGTTAAGACTTGACATCAAAATGTAAATTCATTGGCAAAGCAGTAGGTAGCACTTTCTGCCAACCCATTGCTGCAGCAATTAATTCTGCTGCCATTACAGAGATCAAAGTTTTGTAATGGGTTTGAGTCATCAAGCTCAGAGCTAAAACAATGCCACCACGGATTTTATAAGCTAATATTCTCACTCTCAGAGGCAGAGACTCGCCTTCTTTTTATTCTCTTGCTAACTTATCCTTTCTGGTCCATTCAGCAGCATCTGCCTCTGTGGATAATGTTCACCTGCCATCCTGCTGAAGGGTAAGGGACAGAATGGCTGCCAATAATAGGGACAAAAATAGAAAAATTAAAAGGAAGGAGGGAACACATACAAAAAAGGAAGCATTAATTACAAAGTTCTCTGTCACCTTTAGAAAGCAGCTGTACTTAGAACCGTGTTTAAATTACTAATTAAATATTTAAATCTTCCCACAAATGGGCTGCCTGTGAATAGTGGAAGAAGCTCAAAGTCATTTGAAAAATATTAGCTGGGTGAAACCTCATTATAGGTTTAGTTAAAACCTTGTTAAAATGGATGTGTGAACACACCCTTCACTTTAAATAGTTGTAATCGCACTTAAGGTGACAACACATAAAACCAAGCCTAATAATGTCTGCCCATAAACTAGCACCATGCGGGCAGAGAGATTGAATGGGTACTGTGACTGGGAGGGAGTTGCTTTTGTGCCAGCATTTATTCAGTTGGATATTGTGACAAGGGGTGAGAAAGACAAGTCGGAAAATAGGGGAAGAAAAGAAGCAGGAAAGAGTCAAGCAGCTGTCTTTTGCAGCTGTCTTTTGGAAAACCTAGAGTGCATGCTTTTGGGTCTGTTGGCTAAAGAGACTTTGGACTGTAAGCTTAGAAAATGTTTTTGGTTTGGTGTCACAATTCATGGAAACTGTGCCTCTATGATCCACCAAAGACACCCAGTGTGAGGATTCTGGCTCCCCAAATGTCAGCAGTTCTCTTGGGGAGACCAGCATGCCTCTTCCTCCTGACCAGGTTATTTCCAGGTTTCCCCATTCCCTGGGTGCACTGTGAATTCCCCAGTAAATTAACCCACCCAAAAGGCCAAAGTCAGCACTTCGTTTTCTCTTCAAAAGCTCTGACCCATTGTAATTGTTCACAGTTTTAAGTTACCACACCACTCTTTCTAAGAAAGCACTCTTACTCACAAGGTGAAAGCATTACAGAGAAAACATATTCAAAACAAAAGAACCTATACTCATGCTAATAAGCTTACCAAAAAATCACACACTCCCAATTCTAACTAGGGCTCTAGTCAATCTTAGTCCTTCTAAGCCTTCCCAAAAGACTGAAGTCCTCCCCTGGGACAGAAACCATGCTATTTACCAAGAGTTCTTTCTGTGTCTGTTGGTCCCTGGAGAATTCAATTTGAACTAGTATGTAAATAGGAGTCTCCCCAGGAAGTGGTACTTCTCTGGAAATGTTGCAACCTGAGTGATATTTCCTAATTACCCCCTGGAGTGCTTAAGCCCAAGAGGAAGCTGTGTTGCCCTTCCAACGCTTCCTTAAGTCGACTTAATAACTACCACTCTTTAGGTCGACGTAATGCCTAAGTCGATTTGTTACATCGACTTATAGTCAGTGTAGATGCCCTAAGTCAACCTAATTGGCCTCCAGGCTGGGGGATGGGCTGGGGAGAAGGGAGTCGTGAGGAGAAGGGGTTGCCAGCGGGCATTTCCCCATGGCTGGAGCCCCAGGGCTGCAAGGGTTTCCCTGTGGCTGGTGCTTGTCTGCCGCACGGGAGCGGCAACCCCATACAACTGAGCCCCGGGCCCTCGGGGGTTCCCTGCGGCTGCAACCCTTTGCGTCTGGAGCTGCGGGGGTTCCCCCATGGCTGGGGCTCCTCTGCCGCGTGGGAGCTGGCAACGCATTTCCCCAGCCACCGCTCTCCATTTCCCTAAGCCCCATCTCCCCTGAGCCCATCTCCCCCAAGACATGGCTCCCTTCTCCCCAGCCAGGGCTCTCCTCAGCCCTATCGTCCCCAGCTGCAGCTTTCCTCTGTCGACCTAGCACCTGCCAGTGTGGACGCAGGCAGTCAACTGGAGTGTTCTGTGTAGACGCTCTAAGTCGACTTAACAAGGGCAACTTTAATTTGATCTTAAGTCAATTTAACAGAGTCAACTTAGCTTAACAAGTGTAGACATAGCTAAAGAGAATAACAAACTCCACCAATTTCTACTTCCAGCTGGAACATCCCCATGACTGACTGTTGATTAGCTGCTCAGGTTAAAAAGAGGCAACAATATTTTTAAGCAGAAACTAAAAGCCATCTAGCTCCGTTTCCACTGGTTTAAGATGGATGAGTTTTCATTGTCAGTTATCTCTCTGCTGCATGGGAAGACTAACGCTTTGAGAGAATATATAGCACCTGTTCCACACACGCACTTGAAACTAACAAGTGAGACCAAAAAGGAAAAACAAGCCACACTAAAGACTCCTTTAATAAAATGGGATTCTCCTAATGTTGGCTGCACCATCTACTCTCCAGGCTGCCTGAGGAGGGCTTGATTTCCTGATGCATAATTGCTTCCTGGGCCAATTCATCTCCCAAACAGGGCCAGTGACTAAATGTCACAATTTGGATCATAGTGTGCAAGATTCCACAGTGGTCTGAACCCAAAGTCCCCAAAACAGGGCTATAAGAGGTTCAACATTCCTGCAAAACACAAGTGAGTTAAAGATATTGGGTTCAACACTCAGGTGTGCCCAAAATATGCTTGGTGTAGGACACAAGAGAGAAAGAAGGTGCCTGTCCCATAAGAACATGATTATACAGGAATGGGGCAGCATAAAGCCTGCTACATCTGCCCTACTCCAGCCAGGAATTTCCCTATGCTGAGTTAAGTCTCAGGTAATCAATTAAACTATGTCAGTTCTGCACCAGCGGGAAAACACAAAAGCAGGCTCAACAAAAGCCATGATCTGGCCTTCTGTTACAGCTGTAATGCAGCTTCCCTTAGATTGTCTTGGTTTTCTGCTCCCAGTACCTTCTTTTAGTAGAGTTGTTTACTCATCAGTGTAGTTGGTATAGGAGCCAAACACCTACTTGATACTATCATTCTGTTTGTCATCAACATGTCCCATCATCAACAGGCTCATCTTCCATCCTTTTGGGCACAGGGTGTGGAACTAATAAAAATAGCAGCAGAACTTGACTACAGAATATTTTGCTGGCGTACACTAAAATCTTATCGTGTGACTCACTCTAGTGACTGAATTGCTTACCCAGGGGCCGGATCAATGCAGGGGCTATACGGGCTGAAGCCCCAGGACCCAGCCTAAAGGTGGTGGGCCTGGGCGTCAGCCCCTAAGGCCTCTGCATGATCTGCCCCCAGCACAGAGCCGGCTGGGCCTGGGAGGCACTGGGAGGGCCCCTGCCAGCTCTGGGGGCAAGGCAGGGATCTAGGGACAGAGGCAATGCTCCAGGGTGCTCCTGCTCCATCTCCAGGGTAGCTGGTCCACTCCCAGGGATAGGATGGAAAAGCTACACAGGAGGCTGCACCATGCTCCAGCCAGCTCCACCCCTGGGGGCAGTCCAATCGGGCTGGGGGCAGGTCAGGACCACTGCAGAGAGCAGCTTCTGGCCGAAGGGCCCCCCAGCACCAGCTCACCCACAGGCCACAGTGGTGGGAGGCCAGGGCCCCAGATGGGGGGGGGGGGGCACAATGGTGGGGTCTGAGGCCCCAGGCTGGACGGGAGGGCACAAATCCAGCCCTGGCCTTACTATTAAAAAGGGAGTGGGACAGTAGGGGAACAGTTCTCATTAAAGTGGTTCAGTATATGCTAGAAACTGGCCCAGTCCCCTCCATTTCAAAGCACTGGTGTCAGTTAACCAGGCAGCTTCCAGCAGATTGAATTGCGTTCATGCACTAAAACATCCACAAGTTATTTTTTTAAAATGTCCGCGTATGTTTTTTCTAATAAAAACCAAAGGTCCATTACAAGCAAAGTGAAAGCACCACTCAAGCTTGGATAGAACCGTTTGTGTCAAAAAATATTTAGTGTCGTATCCAGCCTCCTTATTTACAGCATCAGCCATAAAATGAACTGCTGTTTTACAACATCTGTTACATAAGATAATAAGAGAGAAGTCTTGAGACAGGCTGAAAATGGACTCTTTTGCTCACTTTTCACCTTATCAAGCCTTGCAGAGGCTCTATTAATGACTGAAAAGCAGAAGCAGCAGGGTAAACTAGGGGTGGGAATCACTGAAGGGCACTTTAAGTCCCACATTTAGGAGTCATGGACGTTTACAAATCCCCTGCCTAACTGGCGCCTATGCCATTAAAGTGTCCAAGACAAAAGAAGATATTGCAAAATCTGCAAGAGGGGGAAATCTACAGGAATTGACCAACTGTAGGGGTGTGTCTGGTTTATGAATAAAGAAAAAGGATTATTCTGGGATACTTTGGAGTGCAAAGCAACACACTTAATTCTTCCCCACGGAGACAAGCTGAAAGCATGCTTCTCTCAATGGAAGGACATACCAAGCTTGGTTGTAAAACACTACAAGGATTTTGAGTAAGTAATACTGCATGAGACATGAATACCTAATTGATTACGCTGAGGCTCTAAAATGTGTGTTATGATTTTATTTTATATGTAACCATTTGTTTCCAATACCACTTCTTTCTACTACTTGAATCTCTGTGCTTTGTTAAGTAAATTTAGATTTGATTCCATGATAAACATATCAAAATGCCTTAGAGATTGCTAGCGGTAGATCTTCTTCCAGCTCAAGGAAACATTTTAGGTGAATACTTATAATTGTACAATCTGACATTCACAAATATTTTTAAAAGCCCCATAATAAATTAAGAGTACAATGACATTCACTATGTCTCATTTTCTGTTTGCATGACACCTAGCACAATGAAGTGCTACAGCAATACACATGTTGAATAAAATAATAGGAATAATGTGAGAGTAAAAACCTCTGTACTGTAATCAAATATTTATGGCCTCTACAGTGTGCTACTGAGAAATCACCTCTTAATTCAGAATACTTTTTAACTGAGAGTATTAATTTACTCCATGTGCAGTAATCCTGTTACAAACTAATATCTCATTTCTGAATTCCAGAATACTTCTAGACACAGGAGAAAATGAGTAGTGAACATGTCTCCAGTTAAGATTTATTTTATTCTATCAAAATGTGGGTTGTCAAACTCTGAAAAAGTTATGCCCTTTCTTTTGAAGTTAGACTGAGCTCAGATATACCTTACAATATTGCAGACCACCTCTTAACAGCAGAGTAAAATGAGAGCCTGTGAATAAAAAATCTTGTCAGTTCTAGTCACATTTTCTGCAAGCAATTCTCTCTATAGTGACTGCACAGTCAAATACAGAAGAACAATTCTTAATGGATTATATATCTGTATTTTGCCACATGACAATATCTCAAGTGCTTTAAAACTTACACACTATGCTAAATAGAATATCACCTTACTTAATGCAGTCCCTATATGGGAAACAGTCTATACATAATGACAAACTCATTAAACATATCATACGCACACTGAGGCATTGAGTAAAACTTATCTTCTTTTGAAGTGGATCAAATCTTTTTGAAGTGATCAAAGCAAATCACCTTATGAAGCAGTTACATGCAATGGATATTAATAAATTGTTGGGCTATGAACAACTTGTCAGCAGCCATGGGCACAATACTTTAAAAGTCTATGAATGCATAGGTGAAGCAATGGATACAGAATTGAGACACACACCCTCATCATCAAAAAAACATGACAGTTACTGTCCAGTCTTATATAAGAACCTGCAGTATTCCCCTGGATGTAAGAAAGGAAATGTATAAATCTGATCCAATATACAGTTAAGCATCAGATACTTTGACAAAGCAAGTGTTGGCAAATGCTGACTTTTTAAACAGAGACCACTAATGAGAACTTGATTCTCAATACCTAAGAAAAAGAAAAGCAGGCTACTGAAATCTTAAACCTCCGTCTACTTTGCTGACAAGGGACTAATTAAGTGTACCCAAAGTTTAGGTGAAATTTAGAACTCAGATGCACAAGCCAAAAAATTCTAGTAGAAAATCTTACAATTCATTAATCATTTACAGAGTTATGTACAAATAATCCACAATGATACTCACTTTACAAATCTATTGAGAGGCACAGGGAACTTCATACCTCTTAGAGCTATTGTTCCAGATTCTTTGCTCACTCAGGCTGATGTGACTGTATCAGTTACGCTCAAGCCACAATCTTAAGTTTTTTCTTTGCAACCATGAGGGCTAGTTTACTTACCTTATCGAAGCACAGGACTCTAGGTCCTTTAATGCCTATGCTTTAATCTGGTGCTGCATGGTTTTGTTGCGCAGCTTCATAATGGACTATTAGCCCAGTAGAGAAGGCTCTTCAGGAGGTCATCTTAAGGAACACTAGGTGGTGATGACTAGGTAAAGGTAGACATGCAAAGCTTTCCCCTCCTCACTGCATTCTAGCAATTGGCTCTTTTGGCGGTGATAATGTGGCTACACTATAATTAATGGGGAAGTGCTAGGATCCCCATGTTACAGGTAGAGAACTAAGGGATGGGGGAAGCTAAGTAACTTGCCAAAAGTCTCAGAGGATGTCCATGATAGAGCAGGGAACTGCGCCCAGGTCTTCCAAGTCCTAGGCTAAAGACTGGATTACCCTTTCTAATCCAGAGAGGATAAAGAAGGTTATTAAAGAAGTGAATGAGGGACAAGCTGAGCTTAACCAAAAAAAAAAAAGTGTCTCCATTTCTGTCCTATCTTTCTCAATCAGTTTCAATCAATTTCTAGGGAGGAAGTTTGAGAACATTGCAGTCTAAAAATTACCTAGGGACACACATCAAGAGACAGGGAGTGAAATGAGCAAAATAGCTATACAACTCTGAGAAGTTTCTAACGTAGTTTAGAACCAGAGCCTTTAAAACCAAACTTATCCTAAATATCAATTTATTTAAACTTCTCCCAATGGGGATAAAAAGCAGCTCAACATATTTAGGTTTCTGACAATTGCTGAAAAGAGAATATGGAAAATATTTTTAGCACATGTACTGTATGTAATACATGTTACAGTGAAACCATAGTTCTTTGACCTCCCCTCCGCCTCGTCCCTTCTCATTAATCATCTCCCTTCTCTTCTCTGATTTACTGTCATACGTGCTATTTCCAAAAGTTCATTTCAGCAATGTGCATCACTGACAGACTTGCAGCAACTGCTGCTGTAATGCTGAGTGCTTTTAAAATCAAAGGGCGCTTTTGAAAGTGGGGAGATTTGTTTATGCAGGAGCTATATTGAGGGTTTGGGGTTTCTAAAAGGTGTGACCTCTTTATCTGTGGCCAAAGAGGGCTTAGAAATAGAAGCAGGTGATTAGCTATTGGAACAACAGCCTCAGAGCTACGTCTACACTTACAAAAGCTATTTAGAATTAGTTAATTCAAACTAATTTTACTTAGTTCGAATTAACTTAATTCGAACTAGCACGGCCCCACTAGAATGCTAGTTCGAACTAGCCATGGCCATGCAGGGCACTTGCTTAGTTCGAATTAGTCAGTTGCGGGAAGGTCAATCTGCCAATTATTTCGAACTAAGCAGTTAGTTCGAATTAACATGGCCACATTGGATTCGTTCGAATTAACAGATCGAATTAACTGTTAATTCGAACTAAGCAAATCGAATTTATTAGTTCAAATTAAGGAAGTCCTTAATTCAAACTAATGAAAGCCTAGTGTGGCCAAGGCTTAAATTAGTTCGAGTTAAGCTTCCTTAATTCAAACTAACTTGCAAATGTAGACATACCCATGGTGTATACTGAGATACTGACAATTTTTTAATCAAGAATGAATCTTTTTCTAAAAAATCTGCCCTGCCTAGAAATTATTTTGGGGCCGTTCTAAGACCTGTGTTATGCAGCAGGTCAGACTAGTTGGTCACAGTGGTCCCTTCTGGCCTTGAAATCTATGAAAACTAGTTTTTTTTAAAAATGTAATTGTTTGTTGGATAAACCTTCAAAAAGCCAGCACTGGATACAGAAGCCATCATCCTACGTCCAATTTCAGATTCTCTGGGGGAACATTTTGGAAGCACACAACATTTGCCAACATTCTGAATCCTTCACAATCAGGCTGCAGACCCGCACTCTGCCCAGGCTATGTTCAATGCTAATGCTACTCAGGGTCTCTGCAGCTTCATTACAGTGGCTCACAGTGTGTCCCTGATGAGCTTGCATGCCTTCGCTATAGTAGATGGTGCAGAATTACAATTGCAATCATTCCTCACCAAGAAGATCCAGAGAGTGGCAAATATACAACTGCAGATCATCCCTGACACACCTCACCTGAAGGCTCCCTTAGGATCTGACCCACTCCCCTCTTCTTCATCATCTCCTTGAGACCACTTGGTGACAATTCAAGAAACCTACTGCCAAGTATGTGCTGATGACACCATTTGTGGCTCTCCTTTTCCACAGATGCCACCAATGCAATCACAAGGATTTCACAATGCCTGCATATGACTAGCATCTGGATGAAGAGCAGTTGGCTTTAATCCAACTCAGGCAAGAGTGAAGTGATGTGGATCAGAAAGGGGAAACACTTCAAGGACTTGCCAGGACTCACCCTTCATCAAAGGAATCTCCTCATTTTTCAGATCCTGTTTGATTCATCCCTAAACCCAGACAATAGTTAGTATGAGTGGTGACAAGCATTCTGCCACCTGCAGGAAAATTCATTCCTGCCTCTCAGATGATCATCTGGCTACAGTGACCCACACATTCACCCACACAGTGACCCACAACCCTGGGCAGGATCATTTTATCTCACTCTCTCAGGCTGTGTCTACACTTGTGAATTTAAGTCAACTTAGCTAAGTCGACTTAGCATGTCCACACTTAAATTTTAAGTCAACTTAGAGGGGACCATACAAAATCGACCTAGAGCATCCACACTGAATGCCTAGGTCAACTTCTAGGGCCTAGGTGGACTGGGGACAGGTCCACGGTGGCAGGGGGGGCACCCCTTGCCAAGTGCCAGGGGGCTCAGCCTTTGCCCCATTGTTCCTCGGTACAATGGGTCAAAGGGGGGCAGGGACCCTGGCAGGGCATAGGGGCAGGTTGGCCAGGGCCCTGCCCTGCCCTTTGGGGGGCACACCAGCCTGTGGCTGTGCCAGCCACCCTGGCAGGGAGGGCAATGGGGAAGCCCTGGAATCCCCAAAGTCGACTTAAAGCCAACTTAGGGCTACTCCACGTCTACACTGGCTTAAGTTGACTTTAGAAAGTCAACTTAAGCAGAAAGTCGACTTAAAATGAGGTTTTACAAAGTCAACTTAATTTTTCCTTAAGTCGACTTAAGCAGCTGCTTAAGTCAATTTATGGAAAGTGTAGTGTAGACGCAGAGTAAATTAAGTCGACTTAAGCAAGCTTAAGTCGACTTAATTTACAAGTGTAGGCGCACCCTCAGGGACTCCAAGGGGAAGAAATGTAGGAGCTCCAGTTTACGCAGTGCAGCAGCCCACCCTTTTGGTCGGACACAACATTTGAAGCATGACATCTGTGTGGCTCCCTGGAGTCTCAGTCTGTTTCCATTGCCAGCTCAAGCCTTTGGTCCTGATCTTCAAAGCCTTTCAGAGGTATGGACCCAGCTACTGCAATGACCATGTCTTCTTCTATGAGCCACCAAGACCATTGCACTTCATTGGGACAAGGAAGCTCACAACCCCCCAAAGTGTATAGGAACTGCAGATAACACACCCCCAAGTGAGGCGGATGCAGCAGTGATACAAGCTCCCAAATGCGGTCAGAGTGAGGTCGTCTGACCTGCTTTAGAGCAAGCTCCAACTCATTCCTCTCTGATGAACAGGGATGATTTATTCACAAACAGAAAGCTGCACCTAACTGCATATGGTAGCTACTTGTGCACACCTATTTAGAATTTGCTATAGACTGCTGAGACCAACTTTCCATTAACAACCCACGAGAGAAGGAAAGTCATGGGAACAAAAAAATGAACTATCCTAGAAATAAGATCTTTAATTTAATCTCCTTTAAATGTAATGTTCCACTTAAATTGACCCCTGTATTCTTCCAGTTTTCCAGACCACATTTGTACTGTCAACTTTTGTTATATTGAACCTGTCCAACTGACAATGAAATTGACTGTGCATTTTATACTGTGCCCAGGCTCCTTTTCCCTTGCAGTTTTGTATCTGACCATGGCTTAGCTTGAATCCATTAGATTTAAATGTTCTAAAAAAAAAATCCAGATTGATTTTAGGTTTAATTCTTCTGCATCATGGTTCCTCTTCTGATTGTTAATTCCCCTTCTGATTGCTTTGTTATGCAACAGTAACTTAGTGTCACACTGGGATCCCGGAAAGTTGATGGAAAGTGATATGCAAAGTTTAACCAAAGAATTGAGCACTGCTTGCTTTTAGTCCTCAGAGCAGCTCAGTGGGAGTCCTTCCAAAGCATGTGGGATTTGCCTGCATCAGCATAAATAACATTATGATAGCTGAGTTTCAAAGGGGTAGCTGTGTTAGTCTGTTGTAGAAAAACAACAGAGTGCTGTGGCACTTTTAAAGACTAACAGACTTATTTATCGCATGAGCTTTCGTGGGAGAAAATCCCACTTCTTCAGATGCTTTGAAGATGGGAAACTTACACAATTATGATTGTTGGGGGAATACAACAAAAGTCTCTAATTCAAAATCTAAGTACATTTTTTTGCTGGATAAAAAAAATATGGAGGGTTTACAGCACTGAACTGATTCAATACTGCCTGGGCAGCCCCCTAAAAGAAGGGTGACAAATTTAGCCATGCCCAGTCCTGAATGGAAAATGCCAGAATGGAAAGTGCTGCAGTTCTTGTCAAGGAAAGGGGTTCACTGATAGCTCTGAGAACAATATACCCTTTAGGAGATCAAGTAAAGAAAAGCCGACACTGGAAAATGTGTGGGGGAAGCATCTTGACAAAGTGGGATTTTCTCCCAAGAAAGCTCATGTAATAAATAAATTTGTTAGTCTTTAAAAAGACTAGTGCCACAAGAATCCTTGTTTGTTTAACATTGCTTAAGCTCCCCTCTTAAGTCCCAGACCACTAGCACAGAGTGAGAGAAGAGAGTCAAAGGAGAGATCTGATCAGAAAATAAGAGAGAGAAACGTTTTGGCAGAATGATGAGTTGGTCTCCTACACCACATCCACTCCCATCTCTACAGAACAATGTGAGCCTAGTTACGGCCCTTTACAATAACCTGCTACAGGCAGCACTCCCTCCACAGACAAGAGGGAGAACAAATGCAGTGGACGAGCATTGCACAGCAGGACACCCCTCCAACAAAGCTGCCTGCCCACTGATGCAGAAGCAGCCTAGTAGATGGAAACTATGTCTGATTTGCCAGCACTGTTGCATGACCTTGTAATCTCCTTCTTAGTGAGTTACCACAAGCAGGCAGAGCCCCGAGAATGATGACACTGGCATGGACTCAGTAACAACAAAACATATTTATTCCTGGAAGAGACGACAGAGGCAGCTCCCCTCCTGCTCCTGTCCTAAAACCCTTCTTCTTTCTGTGGGCAGAAACCATGCCCCACGCTGATGTTTTTCCTGAGTCAGGGGTCCTTCTCATCTACAAGGAGCATCATATCTTTGAGGGACTGTCTGGGGACGTGCCACACACACAGATGCAGCCAGCGCAGTAACTTGGTTACACGATTTACATTCAGGTTAGATGGAAGAGAAGTTCAAGTGATGGGCCTTTGTACTGATGGCGTACACAGTGAAGAGCTATAGCCTTAAAATCCTGAAACCCTGAGAAACAATGGAGCTTCTTCCACTGCTACCTCTGTGTGCACCCACCTATTAGCAACATGACTAAGGTCCCACTTTGATGTCCCAGGGACAGCAGGGGTCGGGAAGGTCTGCTTAAGTGCAAGAGAGTGAGGAAACGAGGATACTAGCTTGATAATCTAATGTGCTATGTGGCTTTGCTGATGAACCTTTTTACTTCCTCTTCCCTCCAAACACATTTCATCACTGCCTACTCTTCAGATTGCTTCACCAACTCCTCAGAGCACAGAGCTAGCTATCTGGTAAATCATAATGGCTCTCACAGAAAGGTGGGTACCCAGTGCATGAGTCCGCAGGAACACTTAAGACAACACGCAAAAACAAATAAAAAGTCACCACTAATGAATGACTCTCCCATCCTGTTGCCTGTGAACAGAAAACAGTCTCCTTGTGGAGTGGACCAGAAAGAGCCAGGGACCTACTACACAAAAGCCAATGCAACACCTAATGGAATAGCAGTTACAGTTCTGTGGCATTCATACATTGTTTGCCCCACCCTTTTCCCCTCTCAATACCAAACTCATTCATTTGTGCTTCTCAATGCTCTCTTCTTCCCTTCAAAATCCCCCTTACACTACCTACTCCCTTTCACATTAAGGCCCCTCCCATTTCTGCCATTCCTTTTACTCTTCCTCTACCCCCCACCAAAATGAACATCAAAGTAAGTTGAAACTTGTGCCAGTGACCATCTGTATGTGCTTGCTTATCTGGCATGGGATTCTTGAGACTGCAGAATCTGCAGGGCGTGCTCTGTCTCTTCCTGAAGGGAGTCTTTCTTTTCCTGCTACCATCACATAATCAGTGAATGATAATAAATAATCATAATAGCAACTTTTGACTTTGGGGGATTTGGTTTAAACCATTTGATTCTGCACTAGCTAGATCCAGCTATGACTTGTGAAAAGCAAATAATCATTCTGTAGCCTAAATCTCTCACTCCTTTCTTATAGACCGTATGTCATCATTCAATGCGCAATCCTAAAGCCTCATCAAGCAAAACATGCTAATTTTTTCCACTCTGCATATTCATTTGGCTTAATTTGTTGTCCTTCTGTAACTTTTCTTTTCTTTACCATTATTTACGTTACCCTAAAAGTCAAATGTGTTTTATAAACCTAAAAAAAGATAGCTAGTGCAAAGATTGAATGTTCACTGTTAAGGATGCTAGTGTCAATTTACTAACATTGTTCAAATAGGAAATAGATAAAATGTGAAATAGAATAAAAGCCTTTCAAATGGCTGGGAGGATAGTTCTTCCTGTATCAGTGGATGAGGAATCAGGAATAGACACAGGATGATTATTTTGAACTCAGTATCTACTCTTCATATCCATAGGCAAGATCCAGAAATCCCTCTGCCTTGTGAACTTATATAAAATCACAAGTGTAAAAGGATAGCTCTGTGAGTCTATTTAAGCCGGCCAATTGAATATCAATAGAGATAGTTTCTTTAAAATATAAATATACATCTCATTTTACTTTACTGTCCCAAAATAGAACTAGTGTAACTTTTCATGATCATAGTCCCTTTAAAAAAAAATTCTCCCAAAGAGCTTGACAATCAAAATACTTGCTCCTACAAGCCCAGATAAGGGGAGTTCTTTAAAGTTAAGTCTGGAAATTATTAAGTGACATGGCCTGAGATGGAATTGAGTGCCAGGTATTTATGGGGCGCAAACAAAGAACTTTTCAGGGTCTGTGGGGACATATAGGATTGGATTCTCACTGGTCATCCACACTTTCAATATAAACTGATTTACACAGCTGAGGGTCTGGCCCACAGTGTGGTTTGAATGAACAACAATGTCAGATTGCAGAAAACATAAGTGGTTCATAATTCCTGTTCATCAAAGAATCAGAAGGCAATGACTTCTTTACGTACAGTGAGACTGTCCCACCTTGGAGACATACCTTAACTATGAACTAGTCTCTGGTTAATGGTTAAACATTGAAAATTTCTGAGGACTGCAGAAACCTGTGATGAGATCTTTGTTCTAGTGAACATGTGGGCTGAGATAATTGGAACAATCAGCAAAGTATAAGTCAGAATTTAAAATATTGAAGTGTAGTCTAATTCACATGGTATAAAATATAGAATTGGTATTTCATACAACAGGTAGTAATCACAGCTCACACTCTAACTACACACTGAAGACAAATTAATGGAAACACTACCGTAATATTTATACATAATAGCAGATTAAAAACCTGACGCTGCTTCTAAAATTATGTTTGAACACTGAGCTGATCTGCTTGTTTCAAAGAGGAAAGACCCAGATCAGACGAGGAGCCAAGGGAGGATTACAAACGGGAGGGAGTTGGACTGGGAATCAGAATGGGACTCAGTGGAGAAGTCCTGACTGGGAGATAGGAACTGGGTCACAAGGAGATTGGCTCTGGGATGAGGAGATGGGGCATGAGAGAAGTGACTGGACTGGGATCATCCTGAGAAGACAGGAATAGAAAGGGTCAGATTTAGAGGGAACAAGCTGAAAGGTCTGTCTGGGACCACAATAACCCTAACCCAAATAGAATCCAACATTCCTGAATCTCACCATTCCCTCTGCTGTCACCAAATATCTGCAAAACACTTTGGAAAAATCTCTCATTTTTCTCTAGTGTCTGGTCCACAGAGATGATGACCACAGAGTATTGCTATCAGTTATTAGTTAGCTCAAGTGGCAAAGGCTTGTGCTGGGGATAGAAAGGTTCCAACCACACACAGAGGTCAGCATGGTTCCACATAACAGAATTTGTTTTGTTTTTTCAGGTTGCTCTGCTTTTTTTTTAAAAAAAAACTAGGAAAATAAATAGCATAAACTACATTAGAAGAACACTAAGGTTACAAAGTCAAGCCTCCAAAGTGAGAAAATGTCAGAATTAAAGTTGCCTGAGCAAACTTAATTTGGTCCCCTTGTGTCTGTGCATCATGATGCAATCTTTAATTGTGCATACTATTTTTCCCACAGGACCTACACAAAATTAAAACGACTCGTCATTTTTAAAAGCTTTCCTGCAGTTTGTATGAATTATCCTATTGCTTTAACCTCTGATTTTTTTCTTTAAATTTTATGCATCTTACTATAAATGAGATTCACTATTTTTGCAGAGTCTGAAGTGTTAATTAAATCATTGTACAAAAATTTGAACTGTTCTGAGACAGAGAAATTAGTTATTTTGTTTCAAGATCTCCCAGACCAGTCAACCTACCACTGTCTCAGCCAGGCTATATGTGTAGTTACCAGTGTAGGGACAGATTCTGACACCCATATTCTCACTGAGTAACATCACCCCTCATATAGTTTAATTTAATTGGAGTTACTTGAGGAATAAGTTACCGCAAAACAAGACTGAGTGTTGGTCCATTGTGAACAATGCTACAATAGTATTGCATTGGTCTGAGGACCACACATATCACTTATTTGTTTCTTAAAGAAAGATGCCCTCACTTGCATTATGTACAGTTAATCAATTTGCAAAAATCAAGAACAATATGACACTTTGGTGATGTCTGGGAAATGACTTTTAGTAGTAACAGGTTCTGTTTTGCAATAGAGAGCTGTATTTAAATACTATATTACTCAAAAATAAAATCGCATTTTGACCATTCTTTTTCTTTTGGTTACCTATTTCAGCTTATGTTCATTTTCCAGTAAACGAGCTGATAAGATTTCCTAATCAACTTGTCCTTCACTGAAGTATATTTATATAAAATAAACTGCAAGGGCATGAAACTACCTTGATAAGGAAACCGTGGAAGAAAACTGAGTACTAGACATGGATTTGGTTTATATAATTGTTCTGAATTAGCTTTGCACTTTTCAACTACACAAATGTCACTAATGAAATTCCATCATTTCCACTGAAAGATATTATCATAATTAATTTCAACAGACACCACTGAACCTGCTAATCTTCAAGGTCACTGATAGAGGAACCATGGAAATATTATTGGCACTTCTTTAAGCTTCAACAGTTGCTTTGCCTTTCCTCCTCACCATTAAGTTTTAAATGTTTCTAGAATAACCTGAGCATGTCTTACCGTCAGCTTCTCCTTTAAGAACTGTTTTGCTGAAATTTCTTTTTTCTGCTTTTCTAACTCCATATCCCAATTTTTAAAAAGTCTCAGATCCTGGGTAGAAGTGATTTAATCTGGCTACATATTAGATATCACTGTACTTTTCAAGTTGTGAGACAGGACTCTATCAGGCGGTGCTGGTGATAATTTCTGGTTAGCTAGTGTTTCCATTTATAGACCTAGAAACTTCACAAATAGAATCCCAGAAAGAAGGCGGGCAGCTGGCCTCAGATAACAATAAATGTTATTTGGCATCAGAGCAAACCGTTTAACATGAGTACTGTTGTAACAGGGCTTTTATTACCTGGCCTTCCCAGAAATTAGTTTGTATTTAAAAACTCCCTGAAAAGAGACTGCAAAATTCTAGCTAGATGGCAGTCGAACTTATTCATGTGTGCACACCTTATTAGCCAAATAAAATGACAAATCTGATTAGCTTGTGTGATATGATGTTACATACACACCAAGAGTAACCAAAGAAACATTTGAAAAAGGATACATAAGTTTGCCTTTTGATCTTTCTCAGTTACCAGTGTCGGGTGTTGGGCAGTCCCACTAGAATTTAATGCTGAGATGTAGTCTCCTTATGTCCGTCTAATAATAGGGCATTAAATGTCTGCTTGATCTTCTGAAATGCAGAAATAAATCAGAACATATCTGGGATACGAGTGTTAATACACTCAAGAACTGTTCAGTGTATATATAAAATATCACTGTATTTAAAACCCATTACATATCAAGGGAGATAGTTAACTATAAAAGAATAGCATGGCTCAGGTTCCTGATGATAAAGTCACGAGTCCAATATTAGAAACTGCAGTGGGAGGAGGTTGTCTCCTTGGCTGTGGTGTAAATTCCAAGGTTTACAACACAACCACTAGTTGCCACATCAATTAGGTCAATGCTGATTGACATTTGAGTGATTCACAGGAACAGTTTGTTTCGCAATATCTAGGTACTAAAATAGAAAAGTCGAATTGCAAACAGAGTTGTGTAAAATAAAAATATTGTTCAACTGAATCAGAATAGATTCTTTGATGGTCCTAGAACAGATCAGAAAAATTAAACTTTCCTTCATGAATCTAGCACTGTAGGTGTGTCATGCTCTGATTATATTAAAAAAAATTTAGTTACCATTAGAGGACCTTCCTCTTTTGCCTGAAGTACTTGCACTAAGAACCAGAAACAGGTTTATCTAATAAAAACCTAGTTTTGGCTTCCTTGAATTATTACTTGTGTGCCACTGTGGAAGTGGCAGTGAAAGATAAACACATCTTTCTTCCTGCATTACTTTGTGTTACGAACTGTATCCACATGATCTTCAGGTTGGAAGGAAAGAGGAGTGGGGAAAAGTCATACGGCAATATTAAATAAAACTAGCAAAGAAATAGTTGCCAAAAAACTCACTTTTTCCATTCTTGGCTCATAACAAAGAAAACGTTATTTCAATGGTTATCTTTTATTACCTCTCTTATCTTTGCTTTGTAGAAGTGTAAGACAGTGGATGGAAGAGCAAAGGAAGGGAAATGTAAAAAAACCACACAAATTTACAAGGGCAAAACTAACAGAAAAAAAATATAAAATTGCTTAAAACGGGGAGCTAAAAATATATACATGTTCACTGATTCTTCTGAAAAAGATAGGGCAGAAGAAATACAAATAAGTGGCATAAATGTAGGGAAGTTACCACCTCACCCTGCTCTTACTCAGGAATGAGAAACATACTAAGAATCCATTTCTCACCTCTCTTCTGTGAGGATGAAATTCATCCCTGGCTAAAGGGACTAGAACAAGGCTAATGTACCACTTATGCCATCAAAACAGTGCTTAAGTGGGATTTCAAATAGCAGCTTATATTACACTATTGTAAAGGGATGAACATCAATCTAAATCATTAA
Source organism: Pelusios castaneus (assembly GCA_007922175.1). Classification (NCBI taxonomy): domain Eukaryota; kingdom Metazoa; phylum Chordata; order Testudines; family Pelomedusidae; genus Pelusios; species Pelusios castaneus. The sequence goes on from ML685779.1 coordinate 3,192,725, forward strand.
TCCATCCATGGCGAAGTGCCACAGAAGCACAACAATGTTCCTTGTTCTCTTCCAGGCATTTTCTAATTTGAGTATGCCAGAGACAAGTGGATTACAAAATAGTACCATCTGCTTTCTGAAAATTCACATAGCACAGATGAAAAATTGAAAGCTCTATTATTAATAATTGGGCATTTTGAAATGATTTCAAATGACAGAAAGTGAACAAAATCTGTCCCAAATAAAAATATTCTTCTCTGGCATTCTAAAAAACTAAGGTTCAGAAAAGGGCAACTAAAATGATTAGGGGTTTGGAGAGTGTCTCGTATGAGGAACGATTAAAAAGGCTAGGCCTCTTCAGCTTGGAAAAGAGGAGACTGAGGGGGGACATGATAGAAGTATATAAAATTATGACTGATGTGGAAAAAGTGGACAAGGAAAAGTTGTTTACTTACTCCCATAATACAAGAACCAGGGGTCACCAAATGAAACTGATAGGTAGCAGGTTCAAAACAAATAAAAGGAAGTTCTTCTTCACACAACGCACAGTCAACTTGTGGAACTCCTTACCTGAGGAGGTTGTGAAGGCTGGGACTATAACAATATTTAAAAGGGAACTGGATAAGTTCATGGTGGCTAAGTCCATAAATGGCTATTAGCCAGAAAGGGGTTAAGAATGGTGTCCCTAGCCTCTGTTTATCAGAGGATGGAGACGGATGGCAGGAGAGTGATCACTTGATCATTGCCTGTTAGGTTCACTCCCTCTGGGGCACCTGGGCACTGGCCACTGTCGGTAGACAGATACTGGGCTGGATGGACCTCTGGTCTGACCCAGTACGGCCTTTCTTATGTTCTTATGTTATGTTAAAGAAAATAAAGGTGCAGCAATGTAACAAATTCTACTTTGGGGCCACAGTTTATGACTGCAACCTTGGCATCATGGTCAGTTAGTTATTGTTTTCATTATACTTACACAGATGAGAGTCAAATACTCAAAATTCATAAAAGTACATTAGAAAATTTTTTTTCATCCCCAAAATGGAAGAAAAACCAATATGAGGTAGTGGTGAAGCACAGAACAGAAAGTTACTTGCAGAGGGGGAATCTAATAAAGGATGGAGCTACACCGTTTGATATAAACTGAGGATCTGGCTCTTAAGTGTTTATTCTCTGCTTTTTTAATAAAAGGTGGCCTTTTTCTCCTCTTACTTATGTTAGTTTTACACTAGTTGAACTCCATTGACTTTAATGGAGTTACTTCTGATTTCCTTTGTTGAAAGGGAAAGGAGAATTAGGCCCAGAGTGTCAAATAGAGATGAAATAAATTACTGGATTATCCCTGATCTAAAGTCTATTAAAGTCCATGGAAAGTTTCCTGCTGACTTTGATGGCCTCTAGATCAGGGTGATGTGGAGGCAGTCCATACTTTATTAGGGGATCAAGACTCTACGTTATATGTTACATGACAGCCTATACTAAGAGTCAGGACTTGCTGGTGTAGGACAGGCAAGTTATACACATAGTAAATATTATAGCTACACTATTGAGTGAGATATAGTTCAGTTGCACAGGATGTCACGATGTCTGTTGCCCCCTGTTAAATACAGCCAAGAAGAGCAGATGCTTCTTTTTGAGCACATGATCATAACTCCAATGATAATCAAATCTCCCCGCACTAGAAAAATATATGAGCATTCTCTAGCTAAAAAGATCTTATTTTCAGTCCCATCCCCTTATTGATATGATTGTGCATTTTAATATATTACTACTTTTTATAGGGAAGCTAAATTTTAAAAGTCCATCTGAATCTTGCTTTGCAGGCACTGAGGTTTGCGATGTTCCTAAACTTTGCAGAAAGCAAGTACAAAAGTCATGAACCAGCTTCAGAGAAAACTCAGTCCCCTGTGTTTTTGAGGCTTGTGTTTGTTCCAATACAGAATCATCATGAATGGCCTGATGCAAAGGCAAATACATCCAGTGGGAGGCTTTCCATTCACCTCAATTGGCTTTAGAGTAGGCCCAAAATCACCTCTAAGCTGCACAGCACATTGGGTGCATCTACACTTGTGAATTAAGTCAATTTAAGCCTGCTTATAGAATCATAGAATAACAGGGATGGAAGGGACCTCATGAGGTCATCTAGTCCAACCCCCTGCTAAAAAGCAGGACCACTCCCACTCCTCCTGCTTAAGTCAACTTAATTTAATCTGCATCTACACTACAATGTCCTTAAATCGATTTAAGCTGCTCCTTAAATCGACTTAAGGAAATTTTAAGTCGATTTTACTAAACCTACTTTAAAGTCATTTTACTAAACCTACTTTAAAGTCGATTTTACTAAACCTACTTTAAAGTCGATTTTACTTGCTAAGTTGACTTTATTAAGTCGACTTAGGCAGTGTAGACGCAGATTAGCCCTAAATTGACTTTGTCGACTTAAAGGGCCCCAGGGCTCCCCCACTGACCTCCCTGCCAGGGTGGCTGGCATAGCCAGAGCCTGGCGTGCCCACCCACAGGGCAGGACACAGCCCTGCCCACCCTGCTCCTATACCCTGCATCTGCCCCTGTCCTGCTCAGCCCCCATTGTACCAGGGAACAATGGGGCAAATGCTGAGCCCCCTGGCACTTTTAAACGGGTACCCCCCTTCCCACCATGGACCAGTCCCAGGTCCACCTATCCCCTGGAAGTCGACTTAGGCATCCAGTGTGGATGCTCTAAGTCAATTTGGCAAGGTCCACTTTAAGTTGACTTAATTTTATAGGGTAGACATGCTAAGTCGACTTCTTTTGACAAGTGTAGACATAGCCATTAAGAAAGAAGGGGAATTTGTGGTCATGATGCTATTCCATTCAGGCCATTGTAGTATAGGTAAATGATTCTTTGAAATTTTGGTGGGGCTCTAAGGACCCACCAGTTTTTACTCAACTTCAGTGTCTTATATTGTTGCTACTTTTGTCTCACCCAAAGGCAGCTGGATATAGATCTCCCCCAAACCTTTTAGTGTTGCTTCTGAATCATGCTGAAAAGTTACTGAGTAACAACCTCACCTTTAACATCACCATGTCTCACAACTATAGGGGGAGGGATTGAGACCAACGTACAATCCGTATGACACATGTACCCAATTAGTTCATTTTATCATTTGTGTTATCTACTGTCATGGCAAATTTGTTTGTTATTTCATATCTAATCAAAATGTAATGAATAGATTTATAGACATAGAAACTTCACAACTAGACACAAGATTATAGGAGTATAAGATTGACAAGTATTTAGGAGTGTGTATAGGTGTATAAGTAAAATAAGGCCACAATGCAAGCCAATAGGCTAAGCCCTGTAAGATTTCATCTTAGCTTTACTAGGTCTCAGGCTTAAGGAGATTTGACATAAGTAGGAATAACTCTGTGCCAGCAAAATTATAAGATTACTGTAAAGAATGTGCCAATATGTTAAGTTGTGGGAAAATATAATTCAATGAACCCATCTAGACCACAAGACACCTGACTGTAAAATCATCATTACTGCAAGTTACCTCGGGAACATTTTTTATGTAAATGTTAGTAAGAATAAGCGGAACTACAAGACCAACCTATGAGCCACGGGACAACTTTATCCAGGGGCAGACTTAGGCTATGTCTACACTTACCTGGAAGTTGTGGTGGATCACAACCTCAGCATGAGTCAACAATGTGACGCTGGAGCAAAACAAGCAAATGCAATTTTAGGTTGCATTAACAGAGGGATAGCATGCAAGTCATGAGAGGTGATAACACTGATCTACTTGGCATGGATTAGGCCTCAGCTGGAGTTCTGTATTTAGGTTTGGTCACCAATGTATAGAAAGGTTGTGGCAAAACTGAAAAGGATCCAGAGGCAAGGATCATCAAAGGGACTTATCAGCAAAGGCTGAAGGATCTGTGCATGTTTAATTTAGAAAACAGGAGATTAAGAGGGAGACATGATAGTGGTCTTCAAATGCTTGGAAGACTGCCATAAAAATGATAGAGACAAGTTGTTCTCTTTTCCCACAGAGGGCATGACAAGAGGCAATGCATTTGAACTACAGTTTAGCAGATTTAAATTAAATCTCAAAGAAAACTTCCTAACTATAAGAACAGTAGGACAATGGAACAGATTGGCCAGAGAGTTTGTGGAAGCTCCTTCACTGAAGGTTTTCAAAAAGAGGTTGATAGTCATCTGTCTGGGATGATCATATGACAAAACATGGATTTTGCCAGGGGTTTAGACTAACTGACCCTTGCGGTCTCTTCTAACCCTATGGATCTATGATTTTAGGACTGTAGCAGTGACCCTATGAGTTGAATCCCCTATAGATCTAGAAGCACTTTGCCCTCTTCCCTAGGTTATTCAGAGGAGGAGGAAGGAGTACTTAGTCCTTATGATGTAAAGTCATTATTCTAAGGATTTTCTAATATACTGCATCAGCAACTTTCATATTTCTTATTTTTTCTTTACAAAGAACAATACCCCTCTTGTGTTTCTAAATAAGATGTATTTTGTGGGCTTTTTCTCCATAAATTATTGTACTATTTCCAGGAATTCCTTCACTCTGTAATTACTGTACTTCTGACAGTCTCTTTTCTTTTCAGCACATGGCACCAAACTGTGAGCTACACAGCAGGAGGCCAAGAGAACGAGACCCCCATATTGGCGGGGAGGGAGCAAAAATTGTTGCGGTCCCCAAATAGCGGCAATTTATAGCTTGACAATTTAATGAGCTATATTTATTGTACTCAATTAATCTACAGTGCTTGGAAAAAGAAAATAGGTTAGTAACAATAATTTCCACATCACGCTGGACCACATATTTATTCAACAATGCCCATATTTCTTTTATTATTCACATTTGTGTTGCTCCCATCTATGCTGCTACAACTCTGTATCCCTAGGTTGTGTGAAATGTGTGGCCGATGTGTATTGTCTCTGTCTTAACTTCAGGGACAATGTCTTTATAATTGTCCAGTGCCAAAACACAACGCTGTGAGGTCCAATATGCATGCCTTATTTCGGTAATAAGCCATGTACATTAGCTAAGAGGTCTAAAAGAAATGCAGAAATCTTAAGATTTAAGATTTGGGTGGAACATTTTGAGGATTCACTTTAAAAAAATAACTCAAAAGGTTAAAAATCCCACAGTATTCAGATAACTCCACCCATGCCCATCTGACTGCAGTTCATGAAGAAATTATAAAAAGAAATGAGAAATCTTAATTTGACTCTAGAAATTGATCCCCTGCAGTATGACAAGCCAGCAAGCATCTGTATGCATATGCAAGGTCATATGCACATATATGAAACATCAGGATTCCAGATGCCTCTCTACCATATATTTTATATTATGTCAGCAGAAATGAATGTGTGCTGAAATTGTTTGGAGTTATATACTAAGAACGCTTACCTTTCAATTGACATGGAATCTAAGGGTGGGAAGTTAATGTTTGCTAGGGGTAACAGTACACATTTCTGTAACAGCACCACCACCAGCTGCTGCTGTCACTCTTTGGACAACCTGCTTACTCTGTAAATACTACAGGGAGGGAGAGATAAGAGGCATGGCAAAGGAGAGAAATTATTACATGCAGTATATAAATCCTCAGCTCATACAAAGGGAACCAATACTTAAAAGCACGACAAACCACATATAATGTAGAAGAGATTAATATACAAGTTTCATCAGAAGAAAACCTTTTTGAATGCATTTATTCTAGGAAGGTTAGGGAAGGATATTTATTGCACTACATTAAACAGACGCTTTAGAGGTGCTCTTATTCCATTAAAGTCAGTAGCCGTTGAGACCAGACCACTCTGATTACTGTTACTGTCAGCTTACTGATTAAAAGTGGACAACTACAGACAACGGGTCAATGACAACACACTGTATATGCTATGACTGAAAAGTCTTTAAACTCTTTTAAAAAGGTGCCACCAGACTCTGTTTCTTTTGCTGAAATAGACTAACACGGCTACCCCTTTGGAACTTGTCAGAAATAAATATGCCCTTTTCATTAGATATCTGTTGCTTTAACAGAGTGATTGTTCTCACACACATTATCCCCAACATTTATACTTCAAAAAATATTTGTCTCCACGAGGTCTTCAAGCTACTTCACAGTGTGAACCATGTTTACTTGGAGATTATCCCCTACCGCCAGTCCTTTCCTGCATCCATACTACAGACCAACCAGCCACTCTTCTCAGTCACAATCACATCTCTGTGGCAACTATAACAATTGCTTAGAAGGAAAAATGCTAGAGTGGTATTTAAGGCATTCTTAATGATCTTTTAATGCAATTTTTCAGCTGGAAACAAGGAAAAGTCAGAAGTACATGGACAACCAGCAAATGCTCCATAGAGAGCCAGTTTGTGAATAGATGGTCTATGTGCTCATTAACTAGTAGGTATGAGAACCGGGCAATGGTTATAACAATATTGACTGAAGACTTCATTCAAGGCCTGTGTTTGTCCACCCTTTTTCAACATTATTTCAAGTGTATGGCCATAACATAGCACCAGTCAAAGTGGAAGAATCTGACCCTTAATTTTTTTATTTAGTTCCTATGAAAGCAAACCTCTGAATGAAATAAATGGAAATTTTACATGATAAAGCCTGAGCAAAAACTGAGAAAGGGCTTCAAGATCTGATCTTTCATGTATTATAAAGGGCCTTGCACATTTATGGTGTTGTCTAATTAACAAAACAATAGAGCTGAGTGTCTGTAGAGTGGTGCTAGTAAACAGAGTCCATAAGACCACCGCCTGTTAACCTATAATCGGTACATCCATTGGCATGAGAATTATGTCTGTGTTCATATCTGGAGCAAAAATCTCCACACTGCAGTCTGAATTTTGCAAGTTCTATTAAAAATAAATATTTTTTTTTAAAAAAAAATCTACAAATTAGGGTGCTTCTGCTTTGGGGGGGAATAACTTAATCACTAAAGGTCTTATTTTCAGAGGCCCATAGCATCAGCTGAAGTCAATATAGACTCAAGAGATTACAAGATGTACACCCAAAGAATCAAGGCACTCAAAATTAGAAGCCACTTTTGAAAACATAGGCTGAAGTGCACAATATAAACTAGCATACAATCACCCTACCTTTCTTGAATATTTTGGAAAACTGTATCAAAGTTATATCTCTATAGAAGAACTTAAATGTATGACTAGGTAGAGTATTGTCATGAAAATATATAGTTCGCTATAGAATCCCGTTTCATTCCTTTGATTAGTTGAGGTTCATTTCTGAAACCAGTTATTGGTTTAAAACAATATAATATCTATGTTTTCCTATTCCTGCTGTCCAGGAAGACATAATTCAATACTGATAGCGTACATTAAAAAATTGCATAGCATACCCTGGATTGCAAAGCTATTTCCTAGTACAGAGAGCCAGCTTTTAATAATAATTTTGCACTGGGGCTTGAGTAAGGACTATGAAAATTGCTTCTATGGAACAACAATCTGTGTGGCAGAGAAGAGGTTGAGAACAAATGTTACTTTTTAAAATGTAATTTCGTCCACTGATGTCCATACTATGAGTCAAACAAGGAAGACTGTGCAATTAATACAGCCTTTATCACAGCACTAGCTCGTGTCCCAGATTTAATGAAAATTAATTTAATATTCATATCACTGGTAAACTATTTTCATTTTTAAAAGTGTGAAATAAAAGAACTGTGGTGGAAACAGTGATGCAAGATAAATCCCCATATCATGAACTATCAGTGTTATGATCCTAATTTTTCAAATTAAATTTCCTTCACACTTATTACAAGTAATTTGCTAACAATATGATAGCCACCCTGTTCTAGATCAGGCCTGCTAACTATTACGGTGTCATTCAAGCCCTTCTGAGAGCTACATCAGCTGATTGTCCATCTATTTAAATAGAACATGAGACGCTACCACATCATTGGGCTATAATGCATTCACACATTATAAATAATCCATATTTACATATACACAGATATAATGGTCATTAGCAAAACAGGTCTAACGTACATGTGGAATAAAACTCAAATATATTTCTCCAATAGGAGTGGTCTCTACCACTTTAACTAAGGGAGATCTTGCTATTTGGTACCATAGTAGTTAACATTAGAACATAACTTAGCAATCTGATTACACTGAAATACTGGAACATGGCACATATTTGTATTTAGTTCCAATAGTGCATTATTTTTGAGTACCTAAAAATGTGATAGGTGCTTGAATAGTATAGATATTCAGCTTCTGGTGAAGAGAAAGAGGGCTGAATGCTCAGAAGCAAGAACATTTGTTCTCTACCATATTTGAAAATTTCTGTGTACCATTTGGTCTCTGTTTACTTTACTATATATATTTCTGTTTACTATGAGAAACATGTGAAAGTTCAAGCCAACTTTTGGATGTTCTGTTTATATGCAAATTAAAGGGAGGAAGAGATAAGCCATGGAAACTACTCTGGGTTAAAATTTTCAGAGGGGTAGCCATGTTAGTCTGTGTACAGCAAAAACGAGAGTCCTGTGGCACCTTATAGACTAACAGATTTTCTTCAACATAAGCTTTCGTAGGCTATAACTACTTTGTCAGATGCATGAAGTGGAAATCACAGTGGAGTGGTATATATACACATGCCAGGATGGAGGAGGGCAAGTGTTAGCAAAGTCAGTTCGGGGAGAAGATGGGGCCTATTTCACACCAGTTGATCAATGTGTGAACGGAACAATCACTTTCTGTAATGAGCTAACCATTCCAAATCCCTATTCAGACCCAGTCTGATTGTGTCAAGCTTGCAAATCAGCTCCAGCTCTGCAGTTTCACACTGAAGTCTGGTTTTGTAGTTTCTTTGTTGAAGGATGGAAACTTTCAGGTCAGCTACTGAGTGTCCATGGAGGTTGAAGTGTTCTCCTACAGGTTTATGGATGTTGCCATTTTTGATGTTGGATTTGTGTCCGTTTATCCTTTTGCACAAGGACAGTCTGGTTTGGGCAATGTACATGGCAAAGGGGCATTGCTGGCACTGTGATTTCCAATTCATGCATCTGACGAAGTGGGTTATAGCCCACGAAAGCTTATGCTGAAGAAAATCTGTTAGTCTATAAGGTGCCACAGGACTCTTGTTTTTATTCTGGGTTAAGAAGCTCTTTCTGAAACCATTCCCTGGCTCAGGGCTAAAGCAGAGGCCTCTCTAAGATTTTATCTGATGGAATATATACTTACAGGTCCTTATAAAATCCTCACATGTGGATCCCATAAAATATGCACTCAGAGAAACCTCTTCTTTAGTTCTTTTGTGTGACTTGCACATTTCCAAGGTGAATTACATCTATCTACAAAAGAAAGCATCATGCATTATATTGAAGTGTAATATTTTATTCAGATAGAAAACAACATAAAAGGGGACAATCCAACAGAATCTGTAGAGAAAACAGAGGACTGGTCACATAGATGGAATATGTACCTGGGTTTAAAAAATAAATTAAAGTATACATTTGCTTTTATCATGTTTCCAAATAGGTTGTGGTAATCCCAATGAATAAAAATCTTTATCACGGCATTGAGTTGTTGCAAAACACACAAAGTGGATATTTGAAACACCTCACTGGTGACATTCATATAACTTTATACAAAACATTCTATTTCAAGTGTATTAGTTTCAAATGAAGTAAAGTTCAAGGCAGATCAAAATAAATGTAAGTTTGGTTTTGTTTCTTCAATTCAAATTCAACCCATTTACTGGTTTCAACTATGAATAAGGCATAGTGGTTCAAGTACTACTTTAAAAGAAGCAGAACAAAAGTGAAAAAATAATATGAAGTTCTTCTACAAGACTACTTTATTAGGGATGAGCATTATTTAAGCACTCTGAATAGATGTAGCTTTCTTCACTATCCATCTCTTCAGGTTCAAAGTCATCTTGATCTTGAGTTAACTGGTCGGTGTCCTCATCCGAAGTGGAAGGGCGTGTTAGGATGATTCGAGGTATCTTGGGTAAAAAAGAAAAGATTTCAGAGAAAAAGGAGGAGCATTCAAAAACAGGAAAGCACAGGAAAACAAAATTATATTGAATGAAAAGAGAGAACGCAGTCGATGAATAAAATAACGAATGCGATTAAAATATGCAACACATATGAGCAATACAGGAGAGATCTGCAGCAGATGAAAATGTATGAACAATATACTTACCTAGCATACCTTCTACAAAATCCATGCACTTGAAAGCAAGGAAATGAATTAAGGGCCTCAAATCTTTCACTCCCAATATAACAAAAACTATATTCTTATTACATATCAAGAAATGCACACTTCATCATAACACAACGTCCCTTAACTCTGATATATTTTTCAAACCCCAATAATGTATTATTATATTGTATTTATGTGCAATATAATATAATATTTTGATTTTAAAGTATTTGTATTATCTTTTAAAATACACTAAAAAGGGGAAAATGTTAACATACCATAACAATTAACATATTTGTCACTTGACTAAAATGTTTGGTAAAGACAACAGAGTCCTGCGGCACTTTTAAAGACTAACAGATTTGTTTATCCATGAGCTTTCGTGGGAGAAAATCCCACTTTGTCAGACTGCTCTTCATTCTGCTAACAGTGCTATATTTTCCTATCTTCAAAGCGTCTGACGAAGTGGGATTTTCTCCCACGAAAGCTCATGCGATAAATAAATCTGTTAGTCTTTAAAAGTGCCATAGGACTCTGTTGTCTTTCTACAATAGACTAACACGGCTACCCCTTTGGATGTTTGGTAAAGTACTTCTAATTGATGTGCTTTGAGAATTGTTGAGTGTGCTTTAATTTTTTTTAATAATTTAGCAAGTTTTAATAATAGGCAAGTGCATGACATTGTGATTGATGGTAAAATTATGAAGGTATATTCAGTTTCATTTGAGGCTGATGAATGTTTTATTTCGCGCGCTCGCATTGTGTTTCTTTTTGAGAAAGGTGTGTGTGTTTAAATTTTGACACTACTAGTGAAAGTAGTCAATGTGGATAAGATTTAAGGTTGCTCTATAGTGTTGAAATATGCATTTCTTTATGCTTGATAAGAAAGACATGCTTTTTTATTATGTTGGCATTTAGCAACTTCAACTAGTTTTTGAAATGACGTTTTGGCGAAATGACATTTCCCAAGAAATTTTTGGTTCATTGTTTTTCCCCTCTCCTTTTTCTTGCATCTTACAACTTACTTAACCTAAACAAAAGAGGAAAAAAAGACGAAGTGCTTTAATTTAAAAAAAAATAAATAAATAAGATACAGAGGTCACCATGATTTAATTATTAGTCAGTAAGGTGCTAGCCAACCTGAAAATAGGTCCTGAGGAGATTCAGTGTGCTCATTCAGTACACTCATTCAGTGCACCCCAAGAAAAGATATGAATTCACTACATAGCTGAGTTAGTTGTGCACCCAAATACAGAACCACCTACTTTAACAGTGAATGTTGGCATAAGGTGCTACAAATCATAACCAGGGTTGCTTTCTACACTTAACACCCAATCCAGAAGGCATCAGACGGCCTAATAGAGATTTGTACTAATATCAATGGCTATGTCTACACTTACTAAAATTAGTTCGAATTAGTTAACTTGAACTACCTAATTCGAACTAATTTTAGTTAGTTCAAATTAACTTAATTCGAACTAGAAAAAATTAGTTCAAACTAAGCAAGTGCCATTCATGGCACTTGCTTAGTTTGAATTAGTGAATTGCATTGAGTTCAATGGGCGGGTTAGTTCGAGCTAAGCAATTAGTTCGAACTAACATGGTCACATTGGTTAATTTGAACTAACTATTTCGAATTAACCCTTAGTTCAAATAGCATATTCAAATTTATTAGTTCAAATTAAGGAAGCCCTTAATTCGAACTAATGAAAGCCTAGTGTAGCCATGGCTTTAGTTAGTTCAAATTAAGCTTCCTTAATTCAAACCAACTTGCCAGTGTAGACATAGCCAATGAGAGGCATTATGGGCAACTGGGAAAAACCTCCTTCAAGGGTCTCAGTGGCAAAAAAATTATTATTTATATTATGGTAGCTCTAAAGAGCCCCAATCATGGATCAGGATCTGATGAGCTAGACACTGTTCAAAAACAAAACAAAAAAGTAGTTCTTGTCTGAAAAGCTTATTATATCTAACTATAAGACGAGACAACAGATGAATACAGATAAACTGATGAAGGAGTACAAAGAAGCAATGAAACAATATCCATCAGCATATAGGCCATGATATGAGCACATCAGCAGCCTAACTGTTGGAAGATTTTTATAGGCTTCAAAGCAAAGGAAAGTTTTAAGGAAGGATCTGAAGGAAGATGATGAGTTCATTCTGCAGATGTTTATAGGGAGCTCTTCTCTGGCGTGAGAGGCAGCAATGGGAGAAAGGCACAAGAGTCTTTATTTGAAATTTGAACAAGTGAGCAATGGGAGCTAGCAACATGGGCTGATCAGATTCATGAGTCAAGCTCAATAACCAATGACAGAGGATAAGTAGGGAGAGGGTAAGCTGCAAAGGGCCTGGGAAATAGACACAAGTAGTTTATAGTTGATAATGATAAAGAGGAGAGAGTAGAGGGTTGCAAAGAGAGGAGTGACATAGTCAAATGACAGACTAGGAAAATGATCTTTGTAGCAGCATTCTGAATGAATATGAGTGGGATGAAACTGCATTTAGCAAGGCCAGAAAAAAAGATGTTGAAGTAATAGAGATGCAAGCTGATAAGAGCCTGAATGAGAGTTTTAGCTGTGGCTATGTCTACACTGGCAATTTAAGTCAACTTAAGGAGGCTTAAGTTGACTTAAATTAAGCCACATCCACACTAGTAACTACCACTTATTAGGTTGACTTAAGCTTCCTTAGGTCGACCTAAGCCCAGTGTGGACGCATAAGTCCACTTTGTTAAGTTGACCTAAGGGCAGTTAGGTCGACTTAACAAAGTGGACTAAGTTGACTTAAAGTGTTGCCACTTGTTAAGTCGACTTTAATAAGGTTGATTTTAAGTTGACTTAACAAAAGTCAGCTTAACTTTTCTAGTGTAGACATAGCCTGTGTGGATAGATGAGAAAAGCCATTATCTTAGAGATGTTACACAAAGATTCTGTATAACTTAAACATAGCCTGGATGTGAGGATCTGGACCAGGGAGAAGTCTGACACCCAATTTATATGCCTAAATGATAGGCAGGAAGGTGGTGTTCACAGTGACGGAGAAAAGAAGACCAGGGAGGCTTGTGCCTGGGAAAGGATGAGGCTTAAGAACTATTTTACATGTTGATCTTGAGCTGATGGCTAGACATCTAGAAGATGATGTCAGAATAACATCTAGTTTTCAAATAAAACAATGTCTTAAACATTTTAGTAGCCCTGCTTTTGAAATCTGCATTTTATCTGAGCCAATGTCAAATCTAACTATGCTTCAAATATTGTGATGTAGATGTTCTGAAAATTTTTTTAAGAGGAGCCAAGTTTAGATCTTTCAATCACAAAAAGTACTTACTTAATTTAATCAAAAATGTCAAAACATTCTAGTTGTCAATGAGATGTAACTAAAAAGTAAAATGTTGCTCTTAAACATCCATCACTTATTTTAGCCTTAAATTTACCTACAGTCCATACAAAATTGGTTCCCCCTCATTTCTGTTTTGAAAACTGTTTACAACTGAAAGGTTACAGGAAAGATTACTTGAGAAATAGAGGAATGAATTCCACAGCTTTTTTAAATGTCTGGCATGAACAGATTTTTGTGTCCTTGTCACCAGTGAGGAGGAGTTTATCTGGTCCAGTTGTAGCCCAGATCGTGAGGAAGGGTCTACACTCTGCCACAATGCCTCCCCTATTGCCTACCTAGTTTCTGCTTGTCTCTCTAGTCATTTGGTTTCCTGAGCCCCATGTCAGTCCTTTACCATAGATTTCCCCAATCTTTTTGTCCACCAAGCCCTTAATCTTCCATTGCACTCTAGTTTTCCATACAGTGGTGAATGTTACTGTCTCTAAAGGGTGTTTAATGCTATTGCTGGACCTGATCGGTAGAAACTGATGATGAAATAATTCTTATGTCAATGTAAATCTAGAGTAACCTCAGTGAAGTCAATGAAGTTACCCCTATGTAAAACAGAATTGAATGACTGGAAACTCAGGCCCCCTTCTTCTATCCTGGTACTCTTGCCCAAAATGACAGAAGCCATTTGCCTACTTTCTTTGTGAAAAACTGAGGTGAAGAATTCTTTGAATAACTGTAACAGCCATGGGAACCAATTATCATCAGTAATTCACCCAATCGTCTCTTAGAAACCAAAATTTTCTCCTGCACTGGCCTTTTATTTTTCCAGTCCCAGAAGAATATTCTTATTTGAATCTAACTTTTTTGTTGCCTTCCTTTCCTGATCCAGCTTTTCTTTTATCATTTTTTTGCATTCTTGATTTTCATTATATTTTTCTATTTTGCTTTCAAATCCTTATTGATATTTAATACTTTATAAATAACAGATTTACAAATCTTTTGTGCTCTTGTTGCCTTTATGAAATTTCTATGCTCTTCTTTGTTAACCTTTAGCTTCCCTTTACTTAGAAGGCAAACATTGCTTTTGAGGTTACTTTTAATATTATCTTTTACTATATACTCTTGGTATCATTTCCATTACTCTACCCCTACCCATTTGGTTTTATTCACTAATCCATGAATTGTTCCAAAATGTTCCTTGCTGAATATCAAAGTCTTCACTTTCTTATTCTATTGTCATGAAATAATGATCATCGTAACATCAACAAAAGCATCAATCCAAAGTCCATAAATGTATATAAAAGTATATTTTCAGTTGAAGAGTCTGAGAATTACAAATTGAAACAAATTACTGTTATTTTTGCTCTTTTCCTGGAAATATATTTCCATGATACTCAAAGCAAACATCACATTATTTCTATTTCTATTATGTTTTATAGAAAAGTTGCTCTACAACAAATTAAGTTTTTATAGGACTTATTTTTCTCTCTTTCTTCTGTCTTATATTTCTGTCAGTTTGAACAATGAAGAGAAGAGTCAGTTTCACTTTTGTTTCTAGTTGCATCTGGTCAGTTTTATACTACCACACATTCAATGCATAGCTTCCTTCTTATCTCATATTTCAATGTGTGCTCACTAAGCCATTTGTTGTGCATGTTCTAATTATTCTCAAAAACAAAACAAAAAACCTAGTTCATCCTCTTAAATTTCTGTCTCACAAAAACTGCACCTTTCCTGCTGACCTCCTCTCTAGTCAAATTTCCATAGTTAGTGCTCTAGCAGTTACAGAGAGCAAGTGAAATACTGTCCCCATTGAAATCAATAGGACTGGAATTTCATCAGAGATTCCTATCTGCTTTCTTGGCACCTTCTAGTCTCTCCTATCTCCTCGCATCACGAATTTCTAGTAGGTACTCACAAGAATCATTCATCCTGCATATTGACACCATCTGCTGGTGTTCTGTGCATTCCTTCATTTACTGAATAGAGAATGGGTGTGTAGTGGAGTCTGACTATCCTCCCACTGCCAAGTCTCTCTCACCCCTTGTAGGGCCCAACTGTTGCCATAGTATAGCATGGAGATTTGGTCTAGGACATGAAATCAAATCTTTCTGAGAGCTCTAGTTTATCAAAACCCAAACTCAGAAGGAACTCAGATTATTATAAATAAAGGCTGCAGAACATTAAACCCCAATATCTGCAGTTACAAGGCATTCAAAATATAGAGAGACTTAGAGTGTTAATGGAAGTGAGCCCAGAAAAGCTACCTGATCTCACATGAGTATGATCGTACTGCCTTTCTAACAAGCTAGTTACTCCTGATCTACCCTGCTGTAAGTGAGATCAGAATCCATTCATTGTACCAAATAAAAATTTTCTCTGTCTGGGACATATTCTTAAAAACAAAACAGAACAGTATGAGAACAGTATGTTCTCAAGTTGATACATGGCACTAGCGAGACTCAATATTTAAATGTTTTTCACTATGGGATCTTAATTTGAAGGACAAAACTTTGCTAAGAGCCTGGAGTGTTTTGACATTGTGGGAAGGTAGAACTCATATTCGGCTGGTTCCATTAAAATACTGTTTATAAGTTGCTTCTTGGCTTCTGTATAGAGATGGAGGCTACCTAAGATCTATGTCATAAATATGATTCAAACAGCATAAAGAAAATACCCTCTGCTTTATCAGTATGACCCTTGGATGTGCTAACCAGAACTAAATAAACTACTGTTTTTCAGTGCTGGTCTCACCAGTACTGTACAGAAAACAAATGGATATTGGTCATCTTGCATCATGACATAACGTCTTTGCATACATAACCCAAATTCCATTGATCTTTTTGTCATTAGTTTTCCCATTTGAATCTCATTTATTTCCTGCCCATGTTTCCATCTTAATCACTCTCCTCCCCAGCATTTGTAATAAATCTCTGCCCTTTTTCATACTTAAAACCCTTTCTAATTTAGTGACTTCCACAGATTTAATTAACAGGCTGCTTGCTGACTCTTCCAAGTCATGGATTGAACTTAACGCTAGACCCTGCAGCACTTCACTAGAGTCCTGATTCAAAGTTCATTGAAGTCCAATGGAAAAATTTTGCATTGATTTCAATAGGCTTTGAGTGAAGTCTTAAGTACTTACCATGTCTCTTAACACTGCTGATTATCATTAGGTTGCAAGACAGTTGAACACACTCCTGATACTATCGTGCTAGGAGCATTAGTGGAGTACTTCCACCACTATGACACAGTCAGCCAGAAGCAATAGGTCAAAGAGGGAAAATAAAGACCCAGGCCAGCCAGCACTGGCTGAGTCGGGAATAGGAAGAGCCAGGCTGGCAATCAGTAATCAAAAGATGAGAAGAGTCAGGAGAGATAAACAGGATGGGAAAGGGGCATTTGGACTGGTCTGTTGTACGTGAAGTTGGAAAGGTGGGAATTTTTAATCCCCACTTCAGACAAACTGATTTTTAATATGGTTAGGAAAATGGGAAATCGTTTAGCTCAATTTACTTAAATAAAAATTTCTTTTAAAAAAGTTTGTTTCAAGCCAGGATATAACTCCCCACTTTTCTTTCTACGGAAGCAGTGGTGTTACTACCATCTGGTTCTTTCAGACAGGAACATGTTTTAGACAGATTTCTTTTAAAAAGGACACACCTCTCTAGATGAGAACCTTTGGGTTGTATGTGAAAAGTAAACATCACTTGCCAAGTTCAAATCTAAATTAATATCGTTTTCTTATTAGCACTGATGAAGGCAATAGTGCTTAGAGTAACAAAAGTAAGACAAAGTTACACACCTGACTCAGAGAATGAAAATACATATTTTACTGTGTGTACATCAGCAAAAGTTTGGATTTAATAATGCATCTATCTCCATAACAGATATTTTAGTTACCTTTCTTTGCTCTGAGTGAATGAAAGAGGTCATTCTACTAATCCCTGAAAAAATTAATTATATGTAGTTATTTTTTAAAATAATTTTTTATCAGAAAAGTCTAAAAATGTGTCCGAGAATTGTAGCAGTGAATGTACTTATCAACTTTCCCATGACTTAGATAATACTGACATCTGCTGGCTTTTAAATTAATACAAAAGTGATAGTTAAATAAAGACAAGGCAGATGGCGCAATCATTTATCTGAGAGAAAATGTAAAGGAAACACAAAATAAAGATACAAGAATGATCTAAATAAGTTTCCACAAATGTGCATGACTTAAATGCAACAACCAATATGTATTATTCATATATTCACATGTTGTCCATGTGATAAATTGCAGAGCCACTCAGCCATTATTAGTCATGACCTGCATAATTCAAAAGGAGCTTTGCCCATCAGATAAAGTTGATAACTGTGTTATTTGAGCACCAAAATGGCTGGCATAGTAGATTGGACAGATAAACTAGGCAGACATTATGTTCTGTTTCAGATTTTTAAACATATTAAGCACACAACTGCATACAAAATGCACGTGAATCTGCACAACTAAATGTATGCATGCAATATGATTTCTCTCTCTAGAGGAGAGTTTTAAAACATGTTAGCTAAAATGTTCCAGTTGACATGTGTTTTTTAAACAGGCAAGCCCTGAATGTTTCAACAGTTTGCTTTTCCATCGAAAGAAAAAGCCTTAGCCTCAAAATGAGCTGTTTGTGTGTTGAAGAAATATATCAAACTTCAAAAGACAGCCAAGGTGACATGCAAATAAAAGTGTGAATTAATTACAGCCAGAGAGATATGAAAGAGAAGCAAACACCTCAAGCAAGTAACCTGTGCTTGATAAGAACAAACTAAAACAATGGCTGCAGGGGACATTAGCCACCTACCCCAAAATGCTGACATCATTTTAAAACCCTGCCTCTGCCTTTTGGAATCTGCTGCGGTCTGCCCAATGCCCAGCTCCAAACATTGTTGTCAGAGAAAGAGAGGCATAAATCCTTCCAATGCCCTTGGGAACATCCTTGCAGACTCTTTTCTTTACTGGGCTTTTCTGAATCTTCTTGTGTTTGATAATTTGGGGGCAGGATCTGGTGCTTCTCTCTGTTCCTTTTTCTTAACTGAATCAAGATATATTTAAGAGGAGATGGATCCCACTTTAAATATTTTATATATTTTCCAATTGTGTAGTGGTTCTTTAATTGTATATTTCCTGTATTGTTGGGGGCAGAGAAGTCAAGCTTAAAAGAGAATTGTATTTTTTCCTCATTCTTTTTCTTAGTTGATATTAGTATAATGTCTCCTCTCCCCCAAGAAACAAGGAAGCTGAAATGAGAGGAAAAAAATGCATAGGCTCAGATTTAGCAAAAGGCAAAAATGATGGAGAAAGACAAATGCGTTCCCTCATTCGCTCACCATATTCATAATCCCCTTTGGCCACAGCAGGTTTCTGTGGTATCAAGCTGCTGATGAGTTGTCTTCAATCCAGCTCCTTCATCTTCTAATATATCATTCAGTATGGTTTTGTCTGGCATTTCATCACCCTGTGTCACTCATTGTGATTCAAAAGGAGCTTTTCTATATAGGAGGTTAATGCACAATAAGCCAGGGTGTGAATTTACAGAACACTAGCTCCTTCGTACTGATTCCTCACCTGGACATACTTACTGAACACCCCTGAGTTGCTTAGCTTGCTACAATTTCAAGTGTACATTTAGTGTGCAGTACATTTGTCCACCCAGAGAATTAGTGTATGTCTATACAGCAGGCGCTGCATTGGGCTTCGCAGATCAGTGTAGCGGGATTGATTGAGCAGGCAGTGGAGACCCACAAAATTGATCCCAGACACTCCCCAGTCGATGCAATAAATCCACTCCCCCAAAAAGAGGAACACTGCATTGACCAGAAGGTATATTTCTTGTCAATGCAATGCATTGAAGATGCTGTGGTAAGTGAAAGTTAATAAGTCTGCAAGAGATACACACGTTTCAGTACATAGCTTGCATTATCTCCCATTGACACTGCTAGGGCCAGAATAACTGGCCCAGGGGGCCCAGGCTGCCCCCCACTGCGGGTCTGCCCCCCTCACTACTGCCCCCACCCATCTCTGGGGGAGCCTGGGGCAAGAAAGCACTCCCAACCCAGCGCCACTCCAGCCAGTCTGCCCGGGAGGGGGTGGGGGGCATCTTGCGTGCAGTGCATTAGCCCTCAATGCAGCCCCCTAGGGCCAGGACCCTGGAGAGATGCTCCAGGCCAGAGTGGAGGCTGCACCAGCTGGCCCCACCCCTTGGGCAAAGCAAGCAAGCGCTGGCCCATCCCACCCCCGGGGACAGACCAGCCAGCCCAGGGGCAGGGCTGGAGCTCAGAGCCAGGCCTCACAGCACCTCTGCCCTGCCTGTGCTGAGCAGGGTGGGGAGCACTGGATTATTGTAGGGTTTTATGGAGCTGGAGCCCAGGGCCCCCATTTTGGCCAAGGCCTGCGGTTTAAGCCCCTGTAGGTCCTTTGATAATCTGGCCCTGGACACTGCCAGCAGCGTAGACTAGGCTTTAGTTAGAGCACTTTAAATTCACCCCCTGACTTGCTACTCATTTCCTTAGAATCAAAGTTGGCAATTTCTGATGCTGAAATATCAGACAAAATCATACTGAGTGATATGCCCTAAATTAGATACACAAGGACTTGATTCTCCGCCTCTTTCATCTTGTGTACTTACAAAGCAGTTAAAAACATGCATGGCTTTTCTCCAATGAATTGTCCAATTGACTTCACAAGAACTATTCATATGAGCAAACTATGTCTGTGCCGATATGCTTTGTAGGATTGGGTCCTTCCACCTGTGCAGAATGGATGTAAAATGCAATCAGATCAGAATATTTGTATTTTGTGAACACTTTCAGAGGTGTAAATGCTGAGACAAGAGGCAAGGCACTTGAGAAGCAGATCTTGTAATCTCTAAAATTACCTCATCAGAAGGGAATGTTAAAAAACTGATCTGACAGCACTAAGGACCATGTAGGTGTTTTTGATCAAGGATAATACAATTCTTCATATATAACTGTAGGGGCCTGAAAATAATATCAAGCCATATAATGTCAGGATAATAGGTTTCACTTCTGAGAACTTCATTTGTTGTTTAAAACAATTTTAGGAGAAAAATGTGGGCTATCTTTGAAGATTATTAAAGCATTCTGTATTCCATTTAACTGGTCTCTTTTGACTTCTCTTTCTTTGAGCTGAACGTTCAATTACGTTTGCTTCAATAAATGACAAAGATGCAGTGATGAAAGTATTGAGAAAGAAAATTTATCACACTTCAGTGAAAAGTTTACATTTTCCTGCTATAGCAAAAACTACTAAAAAGAATGGAAAGACATTATAGATGTTTACATCTGAGTTTTTAATCAGTCTTGCATCAGGACATTTTCTTGAAAGGCCAGGATTGACTGTAGATGTAAAAGATTTGTCCATTTTTATTCTAAATAATTTAAAGATTTTCTTGGCTCGTAGCTGAGCAATGTAATGAAAGGTAGCATGAGGGATGCCACATGAGGCAGCCCAACTGGTGGAAGGGATGCAAACTGAGAGGCAGATCCACTAATTGGGATATTCACACACAGAGCTTTTTACCACAGGGCTTTTTTTGCTTTGCCTCCCCCCAAAGGAGAACTTTACTCTGCACATTCATTGGCCAGGGCCACCCTCTTTGGGACTGTGATGACCAACTCTAGGACCTCTGTAGAAGTGATGGCTATGAACATCCTTTACCATCACCATTCTTCTGCAGATGTGAGAGAGAATGAACAAGCCCTTAGAATAGCCAATAGTCTGGTAGTTAGGGCATTTATCTGGGGCATGGGAGATTCAGGTTCAAGTCCCAGCTATGCTTCATTCAGGACAGGGACTTGCAGCTGGATCTCCTACATCCCAGCTGTGTCGTGATCACCGGATTATGTGGTATTCTGGGGTGTGTCTTGCACACTCTCTCCTGTTGTATCAGTTCCATTTTTTATAACTAATTAAACATTCATGGAGTGCCAGAGAGACTAATTCTCTAGCCCAGCAGTTAGGCCACTCACCTGAGATGCAGGTGACCAGGTTCAAGTCCCTGGACTGAATCATGTCTCTGTTTCATCCTGATGAAGAATGGGAATTTTTTTTTTTTAATTTCCAAAACTTTCGCAAAACAGAGAAAATGTTTTCCTTACAGTTCTGCAAAACAATAAAGGTGTGATTGATGATTGCAATGACTGAGATGGAGAGAAGGAAAGGCACCTACCTATACGAATAGATGACCCAACTCTCCCTGAAATACTTGTCGGCTTCTTGAAATTCAGCCACAATTAGTAATTTTCAGTGACTATTAATAAACCATATACCAAACTACAACAGAAGAAACCTTTGAAATTTGCAAGTTTCAGAGAGAAAGATAAGGAGAATGAATTATAAAGGACAACAGTGAGATAGTACATGACAGAATTTTGAAATTATATTAAATCCAAACAATCTGGTAATATTAAGGAATCATTAGGTCAAAAGTTGCAGCCAAGATGGACCAGAAAAGAAGCAGAACATGCTGATGAGCTTCAGAAGAGAAGAGTAAAGTGATACTGATAACATTTCGTATTGGAAACAGTCTGCTGGAAGTGCAAACTCAGAGTTGCGGAATAAGGTATGATTTCCTTTAAACTGAGGACCAGTTGTCTAGTCTCTAGAAACAGCAGAAGATACTGAAGAATAAAACAGAAGAAAATCATGTTCTTAGAGAAAGACAGTGCAGCTGGGTCAGGGTCAATGCAGAAGCAACAACTATTACTTCAGGAGGAAGATGGGAAAGATAAAGAAATAGAATCAGATAAAATCACACAGCATCCAAGACAGCATAGTATGAGGCAAGCCTGAGAGATGCAGTCCTTTTGGAAAGAAGTTATGTCAGGATTGGCCCTGACAACACAGAGCTCCACAGTTAGTGATCCGAACCCCATGAATTGTTTGTTTGTTTGTTTGTTTGTTTTTTCCGCCCATCACCAGCAGCTTTTGGTCTTTTGGCTTCTCGGAATTGTGTGCAGACAACTGACGCTGAAATAACAACGTCTGTTTTAATTCAAACCTTCTTGCAAGTCTGAGTGTGGACACTCTTAAGTGGATTCAGCGTGTCTTATTTTTTATGTAGTTTAAATTAGTAAGAAATCAATTTAAACTAACTCTAACTAAGGCACTTTTATTCTGAAACAAGAATGTCTACAGATTTACTCCAAAATAATAAAAGATGTGAATTAAAACTGATGCCATTATTTTCCTGTGTGCCAGTAATTTTATGGATAGCTTTGACGAGTTTGTAAAGTTTGTCAATTAAAACTATATTTAATTGTAATTTAAGTTTGTGACTGTAAATTTCAAATGCTAAATTGGTCAATCACATTTTTTAAAAAAAGTTAGTCTGTTTCTAATTTTTCCTTTGGAAAAAAACAATGACTTCGAATGAAAGAGCTTTTCTTGTGTGTCCAAGTAATTAGTGATAATTCAAAGTAGCATTAAATCTGAAGGCTGGCATTTAAGCATTTGGATTTTGGATTAGTTAAAATCCAAATGAGTCTTTCAAAGTAATCTGGAGGAACCAGCTCTTTGAAGCTTGGAAGACCAGGGAGGAGAAATTGAATCTATGGAGACAACATCTTTTGTCAAAGGAATGATGACATCATTAAGGACAAGAGATAAAAGAGGCCAGGCAGGTTGGTGAAAAAACAGATGATGTTATTATTTAATAAAAGGAAGAGTTTTCCTGACTAATACACACAAAGAAGTGTTTTATTCCTGAATCTATAACTTAATAAATGTAGAGGAAGATGTTCCTCTCTATTTTTGAAGCATGATCAGAAAAATAGGGGAGAAGAGTACTTTGCTAAGGAGA
Source organism: Pelusios castaneus (assembly GCA_007922175.1). Taxonomy (NCBI): domain Eukaryota; kingdom Metazoa; phylum Chordata; order Testudines; family Pelomedusidae; genus Pelusios; species Pelusios castaneus. The sequence goes on from ML685779.1 coordinate 3,216,078, forward strand.
GAAATAACATTATAATATTCCTAGACCTTTAACAAAAGGCTGATTCTAGCCCACCAGAGCTTTAGCAAGGACCTTCTGCATCATTTCCCCACTCTGAATATTAGAGGTCTTTTCTCCACCACCTGTATTGACCCAATGCTGCAATTTTCTCAGGGTCAACAGGAGCTTTGGCTCAGTAAAAACTGAGTAAGAATTTAACATGAGGTATTGACTAGACCAGGGGTCAGCAACCTTGGCCAACCCCCATACTGGCCCCTCCTCCCTCACCTCTTCCCACGGCTGGGGCTTCTCCGCAGAGAAAACCTGGCAGCACCAGCAAATTCGGACGCACCTCAGCATACCACCGCTGGCTTTTTCTGAGGCTGGAGCAGCACTTTCAGCGACAATGCAGAGGGTGCCGTGTGCTGCTTCAAATTATACCAGGGATTGCTGCCCCCTGGACGAGATCCAAAGTCAAGTGGATAATATTTCCCAGGAGACAATAGTTGAAGAGAGTGCTGCACACTGCTGTGAGCCAATGGTAACATTCACAAGTCAATGGAAAGACATCTGTGAATAAGTCTCTTGCAGAGACACATTTCTACAGATTTCAATGGAAAGATTTCTCTGCAGAAGACATCATGTTCTAAAGCATCTCAGCACCCACAACAGTTCTAGTTGCCTCGCTCCTTCTGCGGCTTCGGCAACAGCAGAGTTGAGCTCTTATGGAAATTTGGTCCTGATTGTGGCTGCTAAGTATGTAATAATCTGGCCCCCAGGGGCAGATTAGGGGCCTCAGAGCCCATGGGCCTCCCTCACCAGTGCCCGCCCACCTGAGCCCCTATCCAGCCTAGGGCCCTGCCCCCGATGGGCAGGCCAACCTTGGGGCAGGCCCTGGGACCAGAGATCAGCCCCAGCCCAGCTGGTCAACCCCCAGGGGCAGCAGGGACAACTGGCACTCACAATGCGGCTTTCCATGTGGCCCAAAGGTCACGCTGGAGGCCATGCTGCATACCAGCTGACCCCACCCACGGAGAGGAGTGACTACTCATGCTGGCTCGCCTTGCCCCCATGGGCAGCCCAGCCAGCCCAGGGGCCACGTGGGAGCACAGAGCCCAGCCTCTGGGCTGGCCCGCTCCCCCCATTCCCAACGCTGGCAGGGTGGAGGGTACCCACATTGTGGGGGCCCATGCGGTAATCTGCCCCTGCTGGCCCCCAATGCAGTGTTTCTTTTATTATTCAACTTTTTTTGATTAATTCACATTTTTTGCTAATGCTGTATGTTGGAATGTCGTGGCACCTTTTATAACACAACTCACAAAACGCTTGAGTAAGCATTGCTGTCTGTTAATTTAATTGATCATCTTCACTTACTGTTATGACGTGGTTTAGTGTCTGGAATGGGCTGCTTTTAGCTGGAGCTTCAACAAGATCAGAACCAGGAGTGTTTGGTTCTAAAAGGATGGATCCCTTGGGTGGAAAAAAAAGGCACAAAATGACCATCTTTATTTTCTGGGTACTGCTGAAATAAAAGATGACTAACTCCCTCATACTCAGATCAGTTTAAAGAGTGATTAAGACCCATTTACCATATAGGATTCCACCAGAATTGCACTAATTCCTCTCTCACTGTTCCCTAATTCACTAAACATACACATCAGAGTTGTTAAAAGATATGTCCTGCATTCAAAACTTTATAACTCCCTTTAAACAGGTTTTAAAGTATTAATTCAATTCCTTTCCATCTTGCAAATAAATCTTTTCTCACATTTTATGAATTGTTCTGCTAATGGTGCCATCTTGTGGCATGCACAGAAAATGCAGATACTTGTTGAAGCAATAGCATAATGGAAAAGGAAGGTCTTCCCTTTTTGGTCCTTGATTATACATACTGAGCAATGAAACAATATTTAATAGCTAGCACGTGCTGAGTAACTCTGTGGGTACTAAAAGATTATTGCTGCATGGGGCCACATTGCACCACCGATTTTTTTGGCAGAACTGTTTACTGATTTCAATCAGGAATTCTACTTCAAAATTGAGAGCACAGTAGGGCTGCGAGTGAGTAGAAAAGTAGATATATTTTGCAGATAATGTGCTGAAATAAAATACATGTGGATAATTTAATGTTTCTTTCAAATTTTAAATTTGACACAATACAACTTTTTTCAGGTAATAATAATCCTTTATTCAAAGAATAAGTTTGTATTTACCCCATGGAAAAGTCACATGACATTTAACAAAGAATTATGATGTTTCTCAAGAATTTTTCAACCAATCTGTAGAATTCAACTACAGGAATATAATCCTCTATTAAACTCTACAGAATTGCTTTAAATATTCAAGAGAAAATATTGTTCTGTTGAATTCTATAATTTCTTGGAGTAATTTATCTAGAACCGTTTCACATCTATAGATTCTTATTTTTTAATCCCCATCAAATTCTCTAGGACTTTTCCATAAAAGTGGGCTTTGTAAATCAAGCATTATACTTCTAATGTAGACAGCTTAATATATATACAGTAATCTTTACTGTATCTACCTTGATTCAACAAGAAATGTCAGAATAAATAGTATTAACTCTAGAAATGGATAATAATAGAGTGCTAGTAACAATAATAAAAGACTCCTAGTTTGAGAACCATAGCTGTTAGAGAATAGTAGCACCACTCAGGCAGTCACGTTCATCCCAAGTTAGCCCTGGCACAGCCATTAACCATTAACAAAGGCACTCCATTTTCAAGTTCATTTTAAGAGCACTCTTTTTTCTTTATGAATTAGCCATTAAAGATCAGAATATTTTGTTAAACACAGTAAAAGATCTAAAAAACACACAGCAAATAATGGGAGTTAGCAGAGCAATCAAGGATGTCATTTCATTAACGATTTGCATATTGAAACGAGAAACGGTTCCAAGTTGCAAAGTCCAAATCTGGAGCCAAAATTCTAGAATCTGAGATACTCAGAGTAAGGATTTTAGTTCAAGTGCATCATAGAAAAACAGATTAATCAAGTGTTTATACAGCCCTGTGGGGGAGGAGAAGGGAATTCTGTCATTCACATAAGAAAATACAGCAGTGTATTAACAAATCAAGCTTTCTACCTCCAGCATTTTGTCTCCTGTTTGTACCCCAGCCAAGTCTGCTGGGCCATCTTTGGCCACTCTTGCAATTAAGAGTTCCTGGTAACATAAAATACAAATTTTAGATCCGACAGAGTTTATCCTATTTCTCTGGGGTGTCAAAAAATACTCAGGCAGCAACTGATTTTCAAAGCCTGTCACTCAGCTGCCTCTAAATAAACAGAAGCTAAATGTCTTAATCGGCACATCAACAAAATAAATAAAACCACTGACACAAACAGCAATAAACAAAAGTCATTAACAGTTTATCCAGTGCCATGAGGGACATAACTGAGAATAAGGATTTCAATGATGATAAAGAGTGAAAAGACAAGTACTAGTCAAATAGAGGTTAGTGTGAATGAACAAGCGGGATGGAAGCTGCATTAATGTGTGGCCTGCAAATGGAGTTACCTTGAATTCAGGTGAGAAATAACCAATTGGATATCAGCTGTGAGGCCTTCTTCAGGAACTAATTGTTCACATGATGCTTTTTTGCAAAGATCGTTCCTCAAGGAAGCATCACAGCCAAAAAGCTATCACCAACTTCAGTGTCTGCTTGGGAGGGCAAAAAATAAGGCAACCCTTTGTTCCCCTTCTCAACTGTATTACTAAGATGGCAGCATTACACTGATGAAAACTGCTAAATAGGCTAGCACCCAAAACTGCTTCCCCCCCCCTCTTTCTGAATGATTACTTGGTAAATGTCAGAGTAATGAAATGCACCTCATCATTTTCTTTATATGGAGATGAGCCCTTTCCACCAGCAATGCTAATACCAAGAGTTCCCATTTGACTGCACACAGTAATGGTTATCTGCAAGAGAATTATAGTTAATAACAAGTGCACCCTGTACATCACATAGACAACACTGCTGTAGTTCCCATTCTGAATGCAAACAAACCAGCTAATTCAACACAAAGGAAAAAGGATGTTTGTGGTGCAGTAATCTGGCGTTGATGCTGTACTCCAGAAGCACAAAAACACAGAATTTCCAGATTTGGTTTTAAAGCTGTGCAGAGACAATTTTGGAAGCTGACAGGTTGTCATCATGGGCCTGATTTTGTTACGCTTGTGTGCAGAGTATTGCTTCAGTCTGACCAGTTCCATTGCTTTAAGAGGGCTAATTATGGACTCAGGTAGTAAGGAACGGATGAAATCCTAGTCCTATAGCAAGCGATGGCAAAACTCCCATAGACTTCACTGAGAAGAAGATTTCACCGAATGTGAAATATCTAGTGCTATTCACTGTGCTCTGATCACTGCTTTTCAGAGAACAACAGGTGAAATGACAAAATTCTTTCTTTCACATAAATCAATGAGTTATTGATCATTTGCCTTGGCAACAACACTATTTTCTATGCATGTGTCACAGTTAATTGTATACCCCTTTTTGGGAAAAGTTTATGTACCCACTTTGGGTTGAAATCTCCTATCCCACAAGCACTCTTTTTCTAGACTAAGTAACAACAGTTGATCAGCGCTAAATTGGTTTTAAACTGGTCTTTGTAGTGCTACTGTAATGTAATGCTAATGTTCACTTCTTTCTTAAATCAGTATTTTCCAGACTATGATTTCATTAAACAGTAAGGGCTTTTTGGTTTTAAAGAAGTAAGGAAACTCGGAGTTAAAGCTGACGTATTCTCAATGCACTTCCACATGCTTAAAAATGTCAGTACGCCTGGGTGCCACTTGTGCGCTGTTATTCTGAATCTATACTCCCTACACTATACGCTAAGTCAGGGGTGGACAACATTTTTGGCCTGCAAGCCACATGTCATATATGGCCATTCACAGCTGGCCACAGGTGGGGAGGCGGGGACAGGTGGGGCTGGCCACAGGTGGGGAGCCCCCTCCCCAGAAAAAGGGGTGAAGCTGGGCTCCACTCCCCACCCCTCACAGATTCATCAGCGACTCGCGCCGGGGCCAGAGTGCTGCCGCCGCTACGTCTCCCTCCCAACTTCAGCTGGAGCTGGGAGGGAGGTGGAGCGGCGGTTGCGCTCTGGCCATGGATCAAGCTGCCGCTGGACTTGGGAGGGGCAGAGGAAGGGAGAATTGGTGCTTTGGCCACCTCGCAAGCTGCCACTGGAGCTGGCGGGGGAGGGAGGAGTGGATCTGACCTGGAGCGCCAGAGGAGAGGTGCTCGCAGGCCATATATGACCCGCAGGCCGTAATTTGCCTGTCTCTATGCTAAGTGGAAGTAGTTTAGTCAGTGGTTTGCAAACTTTTTTCCTCAGGACCTAGTTGGAAAAAAAAAAAATTATGCCCATGACCCAGAAGTTACATCTTTCAGCAACGCATTCCAATCATTTGGTGCCACCACCTAGGGCCTCGTACGGGTCCCACTCCTAAGTTTGAAAACCACTGGTTTAGGTCACAGTGAAAATTAACAATTATTTCTGCAATTTCTATTTGGTGGTTTTAACAACTAATTTCATTGATATTTAAAAGAAGAAATAGCGTGCAAATATGCCTAATATTCACTGCATTAGAGTTAAGGAAAGCCATTTATGATTGAAATTGAGCTTGAGGATAAATAGTGTTTCACCATCAATCTTGTATGTAGGTGAGATGTACTCACTTTTGCTGCTTTTAAGGCTATCAGAACATGTATATTTAAAAATTTACATTTAGGACATTTTAATACAACTGCAGGGGAAATGTATTTAATTAATATAGCAAGTTCTAAAATATGTATGCATGTGTGTGTTGATTTGTAACTAATTATTTTTAAACATGCATGAAAATGCCTTATTATACTAATTTAAAAAAACCTATAACATTTATATTATGCCCATGGAGTCCACCCACTGGTAAGGTGCAATGTGAATGGTCTCGTTGAGTTCAATAGGACCATTCAGGTGAATGAAGTTACTCACAGGCACCTACATTCACAAGACCATCGTTTTCAACTTTTCATTCATTGTGTTAGGCTAGACTGTAGCCTGAGCTGGCCAGTGCATCCAAATAGGGGAGTAAGACCCTCCCTGACATTCCTTTGCAGGCTCCCCAGACCCCCATGCCATAAATATGTACTGTGTAGCCACTATTGTCTCTAGTTTGAGCAATTGAGTAGCGAGAGGGCCTGCTCTCCTGACAGTATGCTGGCCAGCAGAGAGAGGACTCAACATTGGGAGGGAATCATAATTTGCTACTGGTATGGACCAGTATTAAACTCTACCCCGCAGAGCAACCTTGAGGTATGCAGTTTCTTACAGATGCCATGCCTTGGGCTGTGATCAAACCAGGATCTAGCCTCCCCTGCCCCCACTCCTTGCTAAACACACACGTACTCTGTAGTTTTTTTCCATAAATCCATGGCTCAGTTTTGCAATTCCCACTCTTAACAATAGCCCTTGCTCACCTGACCACTCCCATCAACTTCAATGAGATATTCAAGTAAGCCAAGCCTCTACAAACAGGTAAGGATCTGTATCTTTAGTTTTGAGTCATTAAGGCCCAAATGTGCACACGTAAACACCAGTTCCGAGTGCCCAGCTTGAGACACATTGTGATTGAGCTTCGAAGATGCAGGGCACAGCTATGGACTTCACTTAAACTTGTGACTGTTCAGCATTTCTGAAAAATCAGTCCAAGATGTCTGAAGCTGGGCCTTCAAAAATTGAGGCACCCAAAATCAGTGGCTGCTTTTGAAAAGTTTGGCTACAGATAAATAAGAATGTGGACCAACCCCTGTTCCCATTGGAGCCAATGGGAACAGGAAGGGATTGTGGACAGAGTTTATAAATATATTATATATCAGATGAGGATATTTCTTGTCTTTATGTGGTGCACAAAGACTGTCTTCCTTTAAATTCAAAGTTTCTCATATAAACCCAAGGTTCACAGAACTGGATAGAAATTAAAGCCACGTCAGTGAGGTGGTGCATTACCTGTAATGGTGGTTGTGTCACATCTGCAGCTCTTGGAACATGCTCTTTTGCTTCCTCTGGAAACCTGTTACTTGCTCCGGGAAAGCTGCTGGCTGTTGAGGCAGGAGTTTGCTGCCTGCTGCTAGCCTCTGGCAAAGGTTTCACTTTCATAGCTGTTTTGTGCTTTTCCTGAAGAGCTATTCCAGTGATTCTTTGGTCTTTAATGTTATCGTCAGTATCAAAAAGACTGCCAGAAAACTTGGATATAGGCTCCTGTTTGTTAGAGGGAGACAAAACCAACAGAAATGCAATTACCAAATTACTTTCTAGGAGTCTAGACATATTCAGTAAATTAGCATTGTTTCTCTTTCACACTTTGGTGTAGATTGAGATATCTCCACTAAAGGCACAACAAACCCTAACTGTGCCCCTGAAATTAATGTGCAGACCCTCCATGTAGCTGCCTCTGTGGCACCACCTCTAATTTCTCAGGACCCTGGGGAAGACGTTTGGCAAATTTGGGATTTATAAACTAGGGGATGAAACTGGGTAAGGATAAATGGAGGTGGGCAATGGGTGTCCTCACCTTGGCAAGGTTCAGGCCTACACCTGCTCTGAACCCATGGAGATAAGGTAATTCAGCCTGGGACTCGATCAAAGTAGAACCTACTTTGCAGTGAGAATTCTGCATTAAGGGAGTGGGGGGTAGCTGGAATCTTTGTTACAAGGGCTATTTGTAAGCCATGCTACCAGGAAGTGGGACTGAGGCAATGGAAGCAAATGATGGTGCAGAAGTACAGAGCCTCCGTGTGGATGACCTTATACCTCCTGTGGATCCCCAGAGATTGTGCAGTAACCCCCAGATTCATGAGAAGGTGGGGATTCAACCCGCTGTTGTAGCTCAAGCTACAAGAAGTAGTGAAGAACATACGCAGGGCTATTTTTGGGATGGTACTCAGGGGTACTGAGTACCAGCACCTTTTTTTTTTTGTGATGGTACTCAGGGGTATTGGGTACCGGCACCTTTTTTTCCACAGCAATGTAGCCCTGGCTCCTGCTCCTGCCACTGCCAGAGGCAGCCCCAGGTCCCTGGTCGAGTACCAGCACATTTTTTTAAAAACAAAAAAAAAGCAGTGAACATATGTAGAAGCCACCCACATAAAACAATTAATTCAGGCTGGGCAGATGCTTGAGAAAAGTCTGGTTTCAAAGAACATAGTAGGTTTACCAGTCTTCAGAGATGCAATTTTATATTTCTTCATACTATTTTTATTAGAGAGGTGTTAGCAAGCTGGCTAAACAAACCCCAGCCACTCTCTTCTCACTTGGCTCATATTTACAAGGTTTCCATATTTGCATACAGTTGCTTTTTTCTTTCTAACTTGGCAGCAAAAGATTTGGATAAGACTACTGCACCTTTACACCTTTAGTTGGAACTCAATTCAAAGCACTTCAGATTTCTATTGCTTCTCCACACTAGCATTTGCATTGATATAACAATTAACCTGAAGCCCTTGTCTCTGGAATTCACTCTCCATTCCCCTCAGTTTAACCCCCTGATCTTAGATCTGTAGGGCCAGGGATTTCTCAGAAATCAGAGGATATTTTAATTTTTCATTGTTAGACAGATTTTATTTAAAGTGTTGTTTGGGGGTTCTGCCCCTGACTGATTTTGTTTTAGACAATTGTTAAGGCTCCTAGAATCTGGAATAGTTATCTGCTCAAATGTATTTCAATCAAAATAAACAAACAATGGAAGATGGTTCCACCTCCAAACAAGAACATTGACACTATGGATTACACCAAACTCTTCAGTTCACCAAGCTATAGCTCCTGTCTAATCAGGAGTAACCAGATGTTAATCTAATGAGAAATGTAATGAGTTGAAAAAAATTGTATCTATATCTGTAATCTACTATATTATGTCTTCGAGATTGTAAAGAAAGCTACTTACATCCTCATCAGGATCTTCCAATTCCTCTGCTTCTTGCTCAGGACTGACTCTCCCTCCCTTCCATTTTTCATTGGCTGAGTTGAATTTGTACAGACTACCTCCATGAAAACTTTCCCTTCCCTTTAGTGAGGACCAGCGAGAGCCTTGTGAGTTCCAGTTATGGCCGCTGTAGAGTTTAGGAGACCTTGGAAGCCACTTAACAGAGTCCTGGTGAGGAAGAATAAAGCAAGATGACAGGCAATAAATAGATTTTCAAAACATGACGGTATCACAGCCAATATCTACCTAGTAAAGAGATGATCTGTTTAGATTAGTCAAGTGTTTCATCATCACATAATGGTCTGTTAGCTTATGTGGAGGTAAGCGCTGCACCTAGGAAAGTATCTTTTGTCCAAGAGATATTTCAGTAATGGAAGGCATGAGTTGCATTAGTTTTAATATAGCTGAGCACACTAAAAGCTGAACCCTATGCCGCTGTGTCTTCATGCTGGTTTTAACCATGTTAGCAAGATTAGAGCAAATACACATCCCTGACTGGAAAATCACACCTTCCCAACTGCCATGTAGATGTGCCCTTAAGGAGTAAACTGACTTTACTGGGGGCCTGGGGCATTACCAGAAGGCCATCAAAATCAGTTGGCATTGAATCAGGCCCACATTCAGCATCTTAGAGGAGGAGCTCACTGCTCACACTCAGATAAATCTAATTCACAATACCGTCTATGAGGGCACTCTGGGGTGGTGTCTATACTGCTCTGTTAAAACAAATAGTATGAGAGAGCCATCACAGCCTTATCCACTGTTTCTCCCCATCTCTTTTGTATTAAGAATCCCAGCTATAGTTCAGTTTTCACTTTCACTGCTTTTACAATAAAATGTTTTATCCTAAAAGCATTGCCAACAAAAGAAAAGAAAACATGACGTTTTTCCCCCCCACTGATATCCAAAGCACTGTGAAAAAGCCAAGGAGCAAAGGAAAGTGGTAACTTTGAAAACCACATATTATAATTTATTGTGTAGCATTTTAATCCAATTTTCACAACATGTGGACCTCTCATTAAAGCGATACAAAAAGTCACCCCTTTTACCCACCCAGATTTACACGTCATATTACTTTACATTTCTCCTTACTGAATTTCATCCTATTTATTTTAGACCACTTCTCTAGTTTGTCAAGATCATCCTGGAATCTACTCCCATTATCCAAAGTGCTTGCAACCCCTCCTATATTGGTATCATCCACAAACTTTATAAATGTACTCTCTATGCCATTACCCAAATAATTTATGAAGATATTAAATAGAACTGGACCCAGGACAGATAACCATGGGATCTCACTCTATATGGCATTTTGACTTGACTGTGAACCATTTGATAACTGATCTCGGAAAATGGTTTCTCAACCAGACGTGCACCCATCATAGTCTAGATTGCTCTAGTCTATATTCCTAATTTGTTTATGACAAAATCATGAGACACAATATTAAAAGCCGTATTAAATTTGAGATAGATGATATCAATTGCTTGCATCTAAACATAAAGCTTGTTAACCTGTCAAAGGATATTAGGTTCATTTGAAATTATTTATTTTCAAGAAATCCATGTTGACTGTTACTTATTACCTTAAATACCAGGGAGGGAGAGGAATTATTTGAGTACAGTGCCAATGTGGACACAAGAACAAATGGATACAAACTGTCCATCAGGAAATTTAGGATTGAAATTAAACACAGGTTTCTAACCGTCAGAGGAGGAAAGTTCTGGAATAGCCTTCCAAGGGGAGTTGTGGGGGGCAAAAAAACCTAGGTGGCTTCAAAACTGAGCTTGATAAGTTTATGGAGGGGATGGTATGATGGGAAGGCCTAGTTTCACAATTGACCGAGTTTTGAGTATTGGTGGTAGGTACGCCAGTGACCTGAGAAGCGACATTAGGTGGGGTGGGTTCTAAGTTATTACTGAGAATTGTTTCTTGGGTGTCTGGCTGGTGAGTTTTGTCCACATGCTCAGGGTTTAACTGATCACCATACTTAAAATAACTTGTGTATCTCCTTTCGACTTCCTAACGTCCGCTTACCTAAACAGCTCCACTGCACTGAGTTGAAGGGAAATGCCCTCCCTTCAACTCAGCACTACTCCACTTGAGGAGATGGGCTTCAGCAATTGACTTCCCAATCAACTGACCTCCTCAGTCAAACCAGAAGTTTTACCAACTACACGGCATCAAGAAAATATAGGTGTTACACATCTCCTGATGATGTTGTATTACAGATGAATAACCTTTAGCCCTTGAATTTCCAACAGCCCCCATTTATTGACTGAATACCATATATGTCTTTCTCCGAGATGAACCACCTCCCGGCACTAGACTAGCACTAATATAGCAGTTATCGTATTCAAAGCATTTTACAAACACTAGCTAACTTTATGACACCCAGGGAAGATAAGCAGAGAAGCATTCACATCTGTATCAAATGGGAGAAATTGTGGCTCACAGAGGTTAAATGCAAACCTAATGTGCCTATCTTTAGACAATGTTGAAAATTTTTGAAATAATCCAAGAGAAGTAGTGGAGTTCCTGGTTCCTAATTCTGTGTTCAGAACTTTAATTTTTTTTTAAACTTTAAAATCAGAGATATTTTCTTTATGGAATATAGTTCTGATCAGGAAATTTAAAATAAATTATTGAAACATACACATATAGCTCATAACCATCAAAGTTTATTTCATTATGGTGCACATAAATACCGGTTCCATTGTATGCCCTTCATCAGCATGTGCATGTTATGTTGACTTACAAATCTGTTTTCCTACCTAATGAACAGGGAACAGGTTGTGTGAGCCTCCTTTACCCTGCAGAGGCTCTTAGTTTCTTATCTTCTTCCCTCTGTATGCAATCCTTATGGAAAATGTAATACACAAGGGTGTGACAAAAGTTAAAAGGACGCACTGTCCTCACAAGGTATAAATAAAATGGTGTGCAGCTATTCCGATAAAATCTCTTTAATAAATCCTCTGTGAGAATGAGATTCCCTCAGGAAAAAAAAATGGCAATTGCAGCATATCAGTATAAATCATCTGTGTAAACAACAACAAAATCCCAGTCAATTACTCAAAACAGATGAACAGCTGATCAACTCATTTACATTTTAAGATTAAAGAGAAAGAATTTTTACAGCAAGTAGGCTGATAACATTCTATATGCCAATCAAAATATAATGCCAACATGGAAGAATTTTCAGATGTCTACAACAACATGAGGAATGAAGCACACTTTGTTATCCATAACCAAGTTTATAAAACCCAAATTTCATATTCCAGCCTTCTTGTTTCCTATTTAAGTGTATTTATATATTAAAATTGTGAAAATACAGAACAGGTTTTAATATTGCAAAGTGTTTTCCTAGATTAGACTCTGACCATTTTATGTATATTGCACATGTAGCACTCTCACCACCTCCAAAAGAGTGTACATTTATATAGCTCTTTTAAAGACAGAAAGATTTCAAAGTGCCATACACGCAAACTGATAGAAAAAGGAACATACAAATCCCTTCACCTGAACAGCACACACCAACATTAGTAAATCCATCTGTATACTCAGGAACAAGTTCAGGAGATAGGCAGAATGCAAATCATTTGAACTGGAATTTTGGTTAGGATCACAAGGGCAATATTCCTACCCTTACAAAATCAAACCAAACCAAAAAAGAGACAGAATCATTAATCACCAAAGGTAATAAGGACTTCCAGGACGGCATCTCTTCCAAAAGATGGCAAGCACCAAGAGTGTGTGGCTCCTTACTCCATGGCTCAGGTCTGAGTAGTGCAACTTCCTTCAGTTCTGATTAAGCCAACGGTCACACCAATTTTACCAATACCTTAGAGCTTCTTGACATAAATTTTGCACCTATTTAAATAAAGGAGTGGACTAACTCAAAATCTCCTACTATGGATGCAGTTATACCGACAGAAAGGTGGTGTTGATCCTAAATATGTTTATACCAATATAACTGAGTCCAGACTCCAGACTAGAGTTGCCCTGATTTAGTTAAATTTGGTGCAAAAGATATATGTTGACCTGTGATTGGGTTCTAAAAAATAAAAGAAGTGCTGGAACTCACCTGTAGTAATATTACTCAGAAGCAACAGAACCAAAAGTTCCAGAGACCAGACCTGCATTTTGTCATGAGTTCATCCCTAGTGTAGATCAGTCCATAGTACATTCTGATCAAAATGGCCTACTCTGACCTAGGCTGCGAGAGATGAAATAATCATAGCACAAGACAGTATAGCTACTGGCTTGGTTCACATTGTCAACCAGCAGAAAACATGCTGATTCGAAAACAACTGAAATGAATTAAAGGATAAATAAAATAGTAATAATAGAGATAACTTGGCAATAGGGTTGTGCAGAGCAAAAATAAAACCCATGAAATAGTTTTAAAGTTGCAAGTACCACCAATATACATGCACCATGACAGATATGGCAACTTCCTGCAACATCACCAGCAGAGCTTACTGTATTACGTTTGTGTCAGAGTAGGCAAGGGATTGTACGTAATTCCACACAGGAGGCTGACCACTGCTCCTCCAAGAATTAAGAACTGTTGGAGGAGGGGGCGATTAGACAAATTCACTAAGGCTGTAACACCACCAGGAGAGGCTCCCATTTACTACTTGTAGGTTCTCCAGAGACCAATAGACAAAGAAAAGACTTTTGTGTAAATAGCCTGAGTTTAAACAGACTTCTGGCCTACTTTCTGATTCAGCAACCAGACTGGATCTTCTTCCCAACAGGGGCCTCAACACTGGCAGATGAGTTGGAAAGACTTTGGCCTGCAAAGACCCATGAGTAACGTCTAGCAATCCGTGAGCATGTGTACTGGAACTTTTATTGCTTTTAATTTTTTCTCTGTAATGCTCTTATCTTAGAATAAAGGTTCTTGCTTAAGAAGAGCAGTGTGGTAACTCTTGGAAATACTGCTCATAGCCCTTTGAGAGAAAACAAAGTTCAGGTGCCAGCCTTTTTTAGGCAGACTGGCTTGCTGGAGTTAACATAGTGTAAAGCAGAGTACTGTGAAACCATAAAACCCTCTGTCAGAAAGGTGTAGGACAAGGGTCCCTACCTAGAGACAGGTGACAACTGGAGACCAAGACCTGGCTGGAACTTCTACAGTGGACCACACCGACTGGGGATACAGGTGCGTTTATTCTGAAACTGTGACAACAGAGATGGGACTAAAATGCAGTGCAAGCTTGACAAACTGAAGACAATGGTCTGACATCCAGAAATGTAAAGTGGTCTGTACAGAAAAAAGAATAATCAAATGCACAAAAGTTGGGCCAAATCCCGAAAGGCGATGAACAGTGGACACTCCCATTTGAGTCAACACAAAAGACAAGCATTGAGTGTGTCTCAGACTCTGCTCCCAAGATAAAGTGTTTTTTGTTTAGGTAGTAGCAGAATAGCGAAGAGATTAATCTGAAGGTTATAATCAATGAAAAACTGAAGATGAATCAACAGTGGGGCTGGAAAAAAACCCCAGCAAATGTTATTTTTAATAATACAATGTTTTATGTGTAAAGCAAATAAGGTAATTATTCCATTCTACACTGTGCAAATTAGGCCTCAGTAGAGCATTTATTAGCACTCTGCATTCAGTTTAATACATTCCTTTTAAATAATACAAACATTGGCAGGAAATCAGAAGTTCAAAGGAAAACAATGAAATGATATGGCCTTCAATCCATGAAGATGAATGCCCTCAAAATCAAAGTATTTTGAGGATTTAGAAAATTTAAGACTAATCTGCAGAATACAAGACTTAATATAGACTTTTTGTAAAACACAGGTAGGAATGTTATAGAAAGGACATGGACCAAAAAGTGATTTTAGTCAAAGACAGAACACGCAGGATGAGACTTACAATTTGTAAATGTGAAGAAAACTTTATACGCAAGAAAATGCCTAGACAATGGAACAAATTGGTCTAGTTAGGCTGTAGAATACCTTAACTGGTGATCAAATTCCAAAGGGGTAGCCGTGTTAGTCTATTGTAGAACTGATTTGGAATTATTTCAAAATAATGAAACAAATCTTGCCATTATGTAGTGGGATGGACCAGATGACAGACAGAATAATATGGAAAGAAAGCTGTCATAAACCAAATAACCTGATCTGATGGTGCAGACATGTCAAGGGTTTAAATCTCTTGTACGACACAGTGGCATTTTAATAATCACAAGAATGGAATTTAGAAACAATCCCCCTAATTGTCTAGACATTTATCACATTCTTTACTAAACACTTGCATTTTAGTGACAAAGTAATCTGAACCAGCAAGATAAACTTTGGTATCCAGCAAGGATGCTGCTAACATTTCAAACAGTTTTGTTTTGAAACATTGCCATATTCAGGCAGGGGCAGATTACCACATGGGCCTATATGCAGCACCAGCCGGCTCCCCTCAACCCATTACAGCAGCATCAGCCATGCTCCCACCAGCCCTCCATAGCAGTGGTGGCCTGCATCCCCCCCCCCCCCCTCTGACTACCACCCCAAAGGAGTGCTAGCCTGCAGTACCCAGAGCCCCTGACCCCACCCCCCAGCACCGGGCACCCCACCCCCAGGCAGGGTTCCACCACAATGGGGGCCCCCAGACCTTGATCCAGCCCTCTATTCAAGCAGGCATACCAGAGAACCTCTATGTATCCACTAACAGATACTTATAAATACCGTTCCAAGACACCCAGTCAAGTTTGATTCTATTATCAATTTTGGAATCCTAACGTTTTTTTTAAAAAAAATAAACCAATTTAGGAACTTTCCTTCATATGAACAGTTGCCACTCTCACTGTTAATTACAAGTTCAATACTTGAGCCTAACAGCATTAGCCAACATTTTCAAGAGTGTAAAGTGATCTTTCGGTCTCTAACTTGGCACCATTAATGAATCTGATTTATAAAGGATGGGTGTTCAGCACATTCTGAAAATTAGGAGCCCAATTCAAAATTAGGAGTTCAATTTGAGATAGCCCAAAGCCCCCCAAAATCCTCATCTTTATTTTGAAATACATTTCACTGTATGCTCATTGTGAGAAGAGATTCTCTCTCTTCAAACTTCCAGACAACTGAACCAAATACACTAGGTAGTCTTCCATTTACATCAGTAGATGATGTGTTTTCACAGAGTAGTTATTAACATACAAATGATCAAAGAACCATTAGTTAACTGGCACTTACATTTCTTAAATCTAAAGTTTTTAAAGTGGTGTGAAATTAACCACATCAGACCCTCTGCATTATTTCTGTGAAGCAAGTACTAAAACCAGGAAATATTGTAGAAAAACATTTTCCAGCATAATCCTTCACATTTTTAAAAGTAAGCTTGCTTCAACTGCATGCATGTCTTTTTACTGTTTTCCTAGAACATTCTTGGAAACATCTGTATTTGACACTATTGAAGGTTAATGAGTTTTTAAGATTAAATATCCAAATACTCACTGAAAATGAGTTTCCACTAAAATATGTCATTTGAAATTTTCACTAGTTGGTTAGTCATCACACAATGAGGGAAGAGAAACCACAGCACAGAAATTAACTAGTTGACATTGCACACATTTCAGATATTTACAATGAACTGTGTTAACAAGTTGCCATGTAAGAACTATTTTATTTTTTTCTCTGAAGAAATTTGCATACGATTTTGAAGTTCAAAAATTCAGCAACTGCCCTGCACACTCAGAATTTATAATCAGCAAGAGATGAAATTGGTTAAATAAATAATTGTTTAAGTACACTGTAGGAAAGTGAAGCCTTAACATAGTATTCCATTTACTGAACATAGAATCAAACAGTGAGATTGCAGCTGTAAACATGCAACCACACTTTGCATTACACATACCTGAAGTGATGAGGAAAATGTACTATAGAATGCTTTGGATGCTCATGCATCCGACTACTGAAATGTGACTGGATTGAGCCTATGACTACAAGCTGAATGTCAATACTGAAATGTTAACATTAATCCACGCCACTATTTTGGGTCAATTGGTTTTCCTTAGTTATATATTTACCTAATTTATGATACAGGAAAACAGCTGTCACTGTCTAATAAATTAGACTCAGCATTGTCTCTTTTTCCTTTTCAGTAAATGTAAATAATACTTACGTGTTGGAAGGAATAATGCATGTAAAGCACTTTCAAGACGAAAAGCACTATATAAAGGGATGGCCATTAAACCGTCAGGATTTGCCAAGTCCTATTTAAAGCATAGCTTGTTCCTCAGTCAGACGCATAGTAACTCTTGGCAAATGCTGGCTTTGTAATGGTGCCATCTATAATTCCTTTTAGCTCCAGTTCTATGGGGAGCAATGTCTCCTCTATGATAAAGCAAAGGTTGCGATCCAGCAACCACACACTCAAGCTAACTATGTCTAATCCTGCCTTCACTATTTTGAAAGGCAAATTACTTTGAAGATTAAGCAGTAAATTTCTAGCCATCATTTCCAGCAGTTCTTGCATGGTCAGCCATACTGAAGGCAGCTGTTGCAACATAGAATTCACTTAGCCCAGACAATCTGCAGACTCTGCTGGCTTTCCACAACCGCCTCCCAAATAGTTAGGTTTCTGCACTTCTGCGGTGTGGTAGAATCCCAACCTGCCGCACAAAAAGTTTTAACAGGGTCACTGACGAGATAAAGTTTCCACTGGAAATTTTACCTTACAGGGTAACAGGCAGGCCTGCCCCAGAGTCTTACTCATGAGAGATTTAAGGAAAGCCATGCTTTCAGTAAACAGATAAAATGCAAACAGAGGCTTTAGCTGCAGCGTAAGGCCACTGTAACCTCCCTCTGGAGACACTGTCCAAGTGATTTGACATGTCCATACTGCAGTCTAAGCCCAGGCTCGCCTCTGTGGACGTGAGCCCACAGGTTTAGTGTTTGTAAGCCTGGGCTTGAGCAGCCATACTGAGGACACAGACTGCTACCTGCAGCCTGTAATAAAAATTGCATTTGGTCATAAACTGGAAATCCCTCCTATTTGTGTATTAACAACAGACATGGAGCCAGAAACTTAACCAGGCGCTGGGTCTGCTTCTACAGCTAGCAGCTTCTACAGCTAGCAGCTGCCTTTGGGGTGGTTAATCAGCTCCCTCAGGTGTAGGCCCAGGACGTGTTACAGCTGCAGCGGAGACAAAACCTCCTAGGGATTGGCTAGTCATTTTGCTAGCTTGATCAAGCAGCTGCTGGCATTCCCACCGGTCCTATACTATACACGGGGCCAGTAGGTCATCGTCCTGGCTGATCAGGCTATTGTGAATCTGTCAGTACCGTATCCAGCACTAGCAAAGTTCTCATAGAACAGGTATGATGGTGGCAAATTCCCAAAGGCACAGTTCTCACCCCTGGCTTTCTAATAGCCATTCTTGAGCCACTTGTTCCAGTCCCTGAAGCGGCCAAATTTATACACCGTTTCTTGGTACATCGCCATTTTTGGTACTCTTCACTGAAGTCAAACATGCTGCTTGCCTCACAGCAGAGATTTATCAGAACCGGATTGTCTCCCATGACCCAGTAGCAGTGTGCTTGACAAAGGACCTCTATGTTTCCTATGGCCATGAACAAGGAGACCATTCATTCTGTTTGCAGCTCAGTGGTCAAAATAAATTGGAAGGGTTAAGCACTACGCAGCAGTAACTGAGATTACTTCTGTTTCCTGGTAATCAATGGACTAGTCTTGAGATAGAAAAAAAAGCAACACTGACTGGTGCATGGGATTGTGGGATAGCACTGGTAGACTCTCAGGACGTGAAGTCCGAGTCTGAGCTGCATCCACAATGCAAAGTGGATCAGAGTCCCAGGCCTAGTCTACACTAGGGGGACTAAGTCGATGAGTGACGCGCAGTCTGTGTGCTGCACAATGCACATCTCCCGTCCATCTAGTTACCCCTACTTACCACACTGTCTTCAGTCAGCACCGTTGATTTGAAGCAGTCTCTGGTCAACGCAGCCTTACTCCACTTGGAGAGGTGGAGTTACGAAGTCAAATGGAGAGCGCTTCCAGGACCAACTGAGTGGGTCTACAGATCGACGCAGTTTTTTCTGTGTAGACAAGGCCCCAGTGGAACTTGGCTTGGATTCACCCCTAGGTCCCAGGGGTTAGGTCATGTTGACTTATTGGACCAAGTCAGACAGATATTGGCATAGACAGATGCGGGGTATGGCCTGAGCCTGAACCTTTGACAGAATATTGGGCAAGACCCAAATTACAGCCCAACCCTTTACTGTTTTTTTCTTTTAAACTCTACTGATTACCTGCCAGACTATGGAGAAGAAATATTTTTCCCCTCAAGTAATTGCCAGTGGAGGATGGTGCAGTCTTCAGTTATATTTGCTTTCCTTCGGCCCAAAAGGTTTATCTTACAATAGATTTCCTGAGGTTTATATGGACTTGAACTAACCAGTCTACCATAATTTGAGATCTTTTGTAATATTTGGATTAATAAAACAATAAAGAAGGGCACCCTTTCCAGGGCTGTAGCCAACCCTATCACAAACTGACAAAATTAAATAGCAAATTACCCATGACAAGCAAAACTCTGCATCTGACAAGCAGATTTCCCTTACTCCATGTAAACCTAACGCCCATCAAACCCCAGTCTCTGCAACAGACCATGTAAATAAACATAACTTGAGGGTCAAACCTGGAGTACTTGGGACCAGATAAGATAATGAAATGTATTTACATATTGGCCCTAGATAAGTTAGAGTCTCTGGGCTAGTCTTCACTGAAGGCAGCAAAATTGCTGCCATCAACTGGACCTTCCCGACTGGGAAGTCAATCCCAGAACAGCCCCTCAAGCGGAGTAGCGCTGAGTCAAAAGGAGGACCCTCCTTTTGATTCACTGTGATGGACGTTGTAGGCATAGGGAAGTCAGAGGGAGATACACAAGTTATTTTAGGTAACTTGCATATCTGCTTTCAACTGCTTCTGAAAAAGGAGAGCAGTGTAGACTTGCTGTCCATATCAAATTCTGGAGGAAAAGGAAAGTTTCAGTAAATATCAACCTGATATACCCAACATTTGGAGAGTGAAATATTGATTTTGTAAGTCTGACTTGTTCAAATACTCCAAAAACTGAACAACCTAACACTGCAAGTCACCACGCAGTGAAAAATACAAGAGAGCATATCCTACTCAAACCCTTAACTGATATACACAATGTGTGCACAATAACTATACACGTTTAGTTTTCATAAAAGAAAAACCAGTTACCTACCTGTAAAAGCTGTTCTTTTAGTTCTGATGAAGAAATGTATTCTACTTCAGTGTGCACACCCACAGGGCACTGGACTCGGATAACTGTCGTGCAGTATCATGGGGCAGTGCTTATGCCCTTCCCCCCCCCCCCCAATCCTTTCCCTAGTCCCATAAAGACAGCACTTCCCCCAACCCCTTCAGCTCCTTCGCATCAAACATCAGAAGTATAGACTGCGATCTAGCGGGAATGGAGTCTGGGTCATGGAATAGAGTCTGCATCACATCTTAAGAGCAGTTACAGTTAGGCAACCATATTTTTGTCTTTAAGTGGATGCAACTATGTGTTTTACTTAGGTGATTCATATGAGATGGCACGGTCTACTTAAAATAAAGACTACAGGACTTCTTGCTACAGCAGTAATGGCACAGTGGTTTGTAAAAGTATGTACAGAGGACCAAGTGACAGCCCTCCAAATACCCATTTTTATAGGCAGGTACTTAGAAATACCATCAATTTCCTGGGCTCTCATGGAACGAATGCATACCTTTGAGAAGACATAGCTTGAGCTACTTCATGTGCTGTCATGATGCCGGAAATTACCACATGGAGATCATCTGTGAAGAGACCACTTGACTCTTCATTCAGTATGAAAGAAAAATGAAACAAGAAGTGAAAAGGTTTGGTCCTAGTTAGATAAAAAGCTAAATATCGCCTGTCATCCAGTGAATGAAGGGATTAAATCTGGATCTGGGAAGAACACTGACAAATATATAGCTTGGTTCAAGTGAAAATGGGAACCACTATTTTTGTTGCCAGAAACTCAGAGGTCCTATAGAATCCAGTAAGACTGTATTGAAGTCACAGAAAGGAATAGATTCTTTAACCAAAGGGTGGAGACAAGTGACTTTTCAAGAACCTTACTGTCATAGGTTTGACTCTCAACAAACTAAGCACAAGACCAGAAGACTGAAGGTGTGATGGCCAACACTGAAATGGTTCCTCCTCATCATCTAATTATGCAGCATGCACGCTGTGAGATACAGGGAACTGAATGCTTGATGCAAAGCCTAATTAGGATGTTGAGTCAGGAGGTCAGGGTGAAGAAGAAAAGGATATGAGAGCTTGAAACGATAACATGAGGATGTCAAGAGAACTAATGGCGTTTTGGCCACACTGAAGCAATGAGAATGAGCTAGACATGGTTCAATTTCAGCTTGAGAATGACCTACAGGATGATGGGAGCAAATAGGTACAGGAGTGCTAACTCCCAGTTCAATGAAAAGCACCAGTCAAGGAACACAGATTGAGAGCTCCTGGATGAGCTAAACAGTCAGAACTGCTTGTTGTCTATTGTGGAGAACAGGCTAACTGTTCGGATGCCACACACTGCAAGAATGAACTGCAGGATGCTGGGCTCCAGGGACATTTTATGATTTAAGGAGGAATTTCTACTGAGGTGATCAATCTGCCAGGTGATTCTGGATTCCAGGTAAGCGACTGGCCACACAGGTAATTATTTCCTGGGTGCAAAACTGCCAGAGCCCGATTGCCTCCTGAGACAGAATGCTGGAGCATGCTTGTCTGTCTTTTCATGGTGATACTATTGATAAGGATGCGTACTGAGAAGTCCCTGATGTGATCTTCAAGGGTCTGACAGGACACAGAGATGGCACAAAGCTTCAGGACACTGATACGCAGAGAAGCTTAGTTCAAGACAGGTGGTCGTAGCAAGGTAAGCAACCCTAGATGAACTCCCCAAGCTATTAAGGACTCATTGGTGATAATAGTGAGGGTCAGCAGGGACCAAGCGAAGAGAACTTGTTGACAGATGTTGCCATGACCTGTCCATCATTCTAAGGAGTCCAGGATCAGTGGAGAAATTGGACCAGTTTGTCCAAAGGATGACAATTCAGATGATACATCAACTTCAGCCACATATAAAGAGGACAGAAGAGCAGCATGGCATATCAGACTACAGCTCCAAACATAGGTGGCAAATTTCCTGGAATCACTTGGTCAGCAGAACCACACACACATTCACAGAGCACATCAGGACCCTAATAAACTCAATTCTTGGAACTGGAACCAATGCTCCCCTTGTTTAAGATAAGACATCAATGACTCAGCAGGCATAATGAGAAATAGACATGACAGACGCGTTCTCTCTGGATTTGCCTCTTATTAACCAATTGTCCAGATAAAGGAAGTTTAGAATTCCCCTCTTCCTGAGGTACACTCTTACCACAATCATACATTTGGTAACAACCCAGGGACCAGAAGACAGGCCAAAAGTCAACACAGTATATTGGTAGTGCCAGCCAGATATGACAAACCTGGGGAATCTCCTGTGACTCAGAAAGATTGTTACATGAAAATAAACCTCCTGCAGGTCTAGGGAAGCAAACTAGACATTCTGATTTAAGGCAGGGAGGATAGTTGCTAGATTAATCATACAGAATCTTACGTAGCTGGTGTATTTGTTGAGATCATAGAGGACAAGAATATCCCTCCCTTGGTCTGGGGACCAGGAAATATCAGGCTTAGAACTGCTGTCCCCAATGCTGCAGAGGGACCTCCTCTACTGCTTCCAAAGCCAGCAGAGACTGAACCTGCTCAAGAGCAGTATCATGTCAGAGGGGTCCTTGAAGAAGGATGGGGTGGGGTGGTGAGATGGAGAGAAACTGAATGACACAACCTGATATAACTGTGCTTTGGATCCAGTTGCCTATGGCAATCAAGCCCCAAACAGCGTAAAAACCGGCCAAGCTGTCCTTGAACAGAAGAGATGGAGAATGAGAGGCCACCAATGGCTCACGAGTCAAAATGGGCACTTGCTGGATGTTGGGCACTGAGCCAGCTGGTGAAACCCAGAGCCAGATGACCTTCTTCTGTTCTAAGATCTGCAGCCCTACCAGAAAAGTAGGACTGTCCAAAAAAAATGCTGCAGGTGGGTTGCTGCTGTTGCTGAGCACTGTAGAGCATCTCTCCATGGCTGGAGCCTACCCTCACAAAGAACATTAAGTAGCTCTATTTTAAAAATTCCCGAGCAAGGTTTCACCAGTTTTCGCTAAAACCAAAATCCAGGCACCACATGGTAAATCAATGGCACATTGAGTGAAATTCCCAAATTCTGCAGCCATAAGGTCCTCTTCATGGTCACATCTGCTGCCATAATTCTGGCAGCTGCATTACACTTTTCCATGGAGGATTCAGGCAGAAATGGCTACCCAAGTGACAGAATCATATTTAAAGGGCAGCGCCTGCTTGTTCACCACATGCATTTGCAGGGAAAAGGAGGTATAAATCTTCCTCCCCATCAAGTCCATGAGCTTTTCATCCTTAGGCGTTGACTTATCCCTTCTCCATTGTGCCTTGTCTTTTCAGCACCACAGTGTTAGGGGCCAGTTAGGAAAATCCTACATAGGAACAAAGTACTGTTTTTAACAAATGCTTCTCTGCTGTTAAGCTGGGGCATTAGAGAAGGTCTTTGCAGGAGCCAAAAAACGACTCATTTATCAGGGGTTACTTTCCCTGGCGCTGATAATTGTAGAATATCCAGCAGCTTATGCTTATTCCCCTGGAGGAATTCCTCCTGGATAGCCAGCTATTTACCATACACATCAGGAGGTCCCAATGTGGTTTAAAATCCCCGGGTACAGAAGTAAAGATGCTGGCACAGCAGAGTTGTGCAGGATGAGGAAGTGGTTTGGTGTGCCGTTCTTGTACCACAGGATCCTGTGGGAAGAGCCTTGTAGGTTAAGGGGGAATGGGCTCAGTGGTTATTTGTAACTGAGATGATTTGAGAGCAGGATCCACCATTGGGCCCAGTAGTTTTGTTCTGGAGCAAGTTGAGGAGAATCCCAAGGACTCTAGGCATAAAGATAAGGCATTGATGGCCAACAGGCACCAGATGAAGAGCCCCTGTTCTGACTGTGAGACAGATGTCAAATCTCAGTATGATGGGTGATCTGAGGTAAATCTCTGGTGCTTAACTAATGGTGAGGAGGGAGGACACCACCAACATGGATCTGGAGGTTCTTTGGAGACAATGAAGTAGCAGCCCCGCTGGAGCAAACAATGGTCAGACTGCTCCGAAACCCAGTATGGGACACATCAGCACTGCCAAAGGGAAATCAGCTCTGGCAGCCTCAAAGGAGACACGCTCCCAGCTGGTACTGGGATAGCACCAGAACCAAGGCTAAGTGAAGTACTGAACTCAAAGGAATCTGCTGCCAAGTTAATGACAATGCCAAAGGATGCATCAGCATCAACAGGCCCCTTGGTGCTGGACCCTGATCAGCCTCAACTCCACAGCCCGAGTGTAAGTTGTGGTATTGACAGACTCCACAGCTCTGTGAGGCACCAGAAGCTGACATGAGCACAACGGAGGACGAGACAGCAGAAGCCCAGGCACCGGAGACTCCTGAACCAGTGGAGAGTCCAAAATTGAGAGGCAAAACAGGCCTGATCCTGCATGGCATCTCATCAGAGTGGAGACAGTCAGCCCCGGTGCCAATGTTATTGTTACTGCACTCAAGACATCTCAGAACCAGAACTGACTGTATGGGTTCTCGCCCATCTGTAAGGGGCACTGAGGAGCAGCTAGATGGACCTGCTCCATCCTGTGTGCTGGAAGGAGTACGGTGCCATCAGCACTCCTCTTAGAAAACGAAGAGGGGTCTCCCTGAGCTCTGAAACAGTCGCAACAACAGGACCGCTGCCTCACTGAACTGGAGGAAGGAGAATGAACCCTTCCTTCTGGGGGAATGCCAGAGCCCACGTGCAGAGTGACAGATCTGAAGGTGACCAGATCTGAAGGTGACCTCCACACACACACACACACACACACACACACACACAAAAAATGGAAAATGCTTGAACTTTAGTATGGGCGTCACACAGGACTGCCAACTGCTCTAGTAATTTAATCTAAGATATTACTAACAACTATATACAAGAAAAGAAAATTCTCAGAAACTGAGACCCAAAGCCCAAGATGAAAACCATCTCACAGGGCTCTGGTTCTAGCTAGCAATGGGCTATAAGCAGAAGGGGTCAGGGCCTTGCTGCCCTTGTATGGCAAGGGGAAGGGCTTGGGGCCGAGGATGTGAGCAGTTCCCGTATGGTTACTGCTGGCAAAGTTCTCCAGCCCTGGTCTGCTGCATGCACACGCCCCTAAATAGAACACTCAGTTCCATCGACTTGAAAAGAAAATTCTATTATTGTTCCACCTGCCATCACCATGCGTCAGCTCACTCCACCCTTCCCCCGCCCCTCTTTTTGTACCTGCTAGAGGAAAATTAATGTTTACAGCTGCCAGTTTCTTTGGCCTTCAAAAGAATTTTAATAACAATACACTTCGGACAAAGAATTTCCTCACTATATGTTTCTCAAGTCCTCCTTTCAAACATTCACAAGCAGTTCCAAATGATTATGTTCCGAGGGGTATGGCATCCAGACTTGCTTGAAGAAGTAATACACATGTACTTTGATCCCATTTGAATTTGTCCATTTCAATTATAAGCTTGCATCTGAATGCACTAAACCTTTGTTCTGAACCTAAAGTTATTCAATTGTCTAAGTTTTGGACCAGTTCCTAATAACACGGGCAACACAACACAGATACTATCAAAACTGACACCATTGTTTCAAGTCTCAGCAGAGGTTCCAAGAATTTAATACGTATGGAGATTAAATTGCTCTCGTGTGTATGACAGAGTCCAGGAACACTGACAGTGGCAATGTGAGAAATCTTACAATGCAACTGCCTGTGTTGTACTTCCACTGTGTTTGAGAAACCACCTTCTCCCGCATATATTAAATCTGGCACTTTCCACAGCACTCAATTCAGTTTATCAAAGTTTACTTAAAAAATAAACAACCCACACTTAATAAAAATGTAAAGCCACTGCTGGATAATTTAGGACGTACCACAATAAAATAAGTCAATTCTAATACTTACCATAGCAATTGTAAGGATACAATAGAAACTACTGAATTATTCAGATTTTTATTTTATTATGGTTTTATATATGGATATAAAACCTCCAAAGCACTTCAAAAAAATATCACTCTTCTTGTGTAGTATATAGAACTAGTTTCATACTGTGCTTCTGAAAGTCTATTGTGCATTTTGTTCTGTTCCTTTTACAAATGGCACATTAAACTTTAAAAGTGGGAGCATGGGTTTCTATTGACTGAAATCCATCACTGCATCCAAAACAAAACTTTTCCTTATGATTAAATTAAAAAGTGTGAGTGCATTGTGTAATAAACAGTAGCAGTCTGGTCATTTAATCTCAACTCAGCATACATTAACAGTTGTGCTTTACAAATTTGAAGCCTGTAATATAAACATGAGTTTTCCTTTTTTTATAAAATACCCCAAAAGTTAATTACTGCTTGAAATGAACATATCCAAACAGGCACCACAGTTTTAACCTTCTTGTTCTGCCTAAGAATTTCATTTTTCTTTTAAGACTGGTCTGATATGCAGGAAACATTAAGGCACAAGTGGGCAGTACAAACAACAAATGAATATAACTGTCCATGAAACTCATGTTCTCTTCCACAAATACTAAAA
The DNA here is from genome assembly GCA_007922175.1 of Pelusios castaneus. Classification (NCBI taxonomy): domain Eukaryota; kingdom Metazoa; phylum Chordata; order Testudines; family Pelomedusidae; genus Pelusios; species Pelusios castaneus. The sequence goes on from ML685779.1 coordinate 3,242,852, forward strand.
TATGTACCGATTAAGATAAATTTCTTTTTAAAAATGAAATACACCATTTTGTTATGAAACTCCTATACAAAATTTTAAAATTTACATCATCTGAGCTGCCAAAAAGAGTTAAAATGTATCCATTTTCCACATAAAACTATATTTCTCATCAGCATATCTAACAACCAGGAAGAAGATAATCCAGCACTAAGGAAAAATCATATTTCCCCACATGTAAGACAAAAATATGGCACTTCCTATTTCTTAAAAACAAACTAAAACCTATTAAAACTACAGTATTGATTTGGAGATTGCTTGTTCAATGCCTGGCTGAGACAAGGCACTTTCTTCCAGTGAGCAGCACCATCCACACACAAGGAGATGATGTATCAGGTTCTGGTTAAAAACAAACGGGGGGCTGAATGAAGTTCCAAGGAGACGACAGGAACATTTCAACAGCAGGGGAAGACACAGGAGGTAAAACCTGGAGATGAAACTCTACACAGAAGTGGTCACTCTGTCAATGGCATTATTGACCTCGTTTTTGTTTGAATCCAGTCCTTTAGCAGCATTCATATCATTCCGTAAATTTTCCACTGTCTTTTTCATGTTCTTTAGCTCTCCAGGATGTGGAGTGGCTCGCCTTAGAAGTGTTCTCTAAAAACAAACAGTGGAGTAAGCAGTTTTGAATTTGTCTTTTTGAAACACACACGCTTTCAAGGTTTTAGCATTGAATACCAAATATTAGTTATTACATGATTTTTAATAACTAATGTTAATTTCAAGATATGATAATTTCATAGCTGCTTGATGATGAGGTTAGTGAAAGTGAGTGTGGGAAGGGTGCACGTGGAGGAAAAAACAGACTCTGGGCACGGTTTCCCCAAGTCTGACCTGTTAATTTGAAATCCACATCAATACAAGTTACAAAACAGCTCCCATTTGTGCGGTGGGAGGGCGGGGAGGAGGGGGTCATGAAGAAACTACATGGGATTTTCAAAACCACCTAAGTGATTTAAGAATCATTTCCACTAATCAAACAAAATGTAGGTGCTTTTGAAAAACTCCACAGCACCTTTCTGTAGTGTCTCTATATTGCCAAGTAAATATTTGTGTGATGTTCTATTCTCCTTCCATCATTAAGACGTGGATCAGGCTATGTTTTGCAAAATAGGCATTGGGAACTTGGCAGGAAGGAGGCGGAACATTTCAATAGTTTATTTTCAGTAATTCTGTACCATCAGCTAGAGAAGGATTTATGTCCTTATGTTGGCATACAAGCAAGGAAAGTTGAGAAAAATCTAAATGGAAAGAATTTACATACAGAATTTGGCTAAAGAGTAGATTTTAATTTTCTTTTAAAAAAAACTTTTATACCTCATTAAGTATAACAGCATGAATGTGGACGTATTTGCATACAATTGTTTAAAATAAGTGTTGTGTGTACTATTTACATTATTAGAGTAGCACCATGACCTAGAAGGGGCATACTTTGGGAGTTAATGACTAGTTGAATAAAACAACTTTGATTGGATCATGAAATGACTTACATAACATTCCCCCCGCCCCATATCAAAAGTGGACTGCCTCAAGACAGCCTGTAAATCCTCAAGTAATGTTCTGCACTTGAATTTTTAAAGACAGTGTTTTAAAGTGCTGCTGTTCCCAGTTCATTACAAGTGGATCAGTAATAAGAGGTGGAAGTTTTAAGAGGTTAGTTAAAGATTTTTATTTCACAGCTTTATGTGGTTCAATTACAAAATGTGACACCTTATTCAAAAGGCAGTAGTGCTGTGTGCTGCCCGAGTCACACAGACTGTCATTTGTGGTCAAATTTGTTTGGCTACTCTTTACTGCAGATCGCCCCACACAAATGACACAGCTAAAGGAAAGTAAAAACTAGATTACATTTCCCCTCGTGCATCCCCAAAAGTTGCTTACTACATTGTCATCAGCTGCACCTCTGGAAACTAACAGGAGGCAATCACAGCTGGCAGACATGTGAGAGGGACTAATTTGGTCTGCAGAACCCTTTAGGACTGGTTTTAAGGACAAATCCTGGCTTGTCAGATTATAGGGATGGTAGTAAGGGAAAACAAATCTTTATTCTTGTAAAGTGAGCATATTTGATATGGAAATGAATGTTAAAAAGTACTGTCTGTTTCAAAGTCCCTTTTCAGAATACAAGCATACTGCTAGCATGTCTGAAATACTATAACCAAGATGTTCTCTTCAGCTGAAGTGCAGCTCTGAAAGCCCCATATGTTTGGAGATTCTTTTTTAGACTGGGGTTTTGATGAGAACTCGCTTCAAATTAAGGCTGAAGGTGAAGTCTTCAGCATGCGTCTGAAAATGAACATTGAAAAGTGGTACAACAAGCAAGTTTTGTGGGGACATTGGAGAGGTCAGCTGAAAATTTACTCGATATTTACAAGTCACATCTGTCAGTGACATAAAGCGATTATAGAAGAGGGCTTTAATTCAAAAGACCACCAAAAGTTTTTGATCTCCAGAGAGTACGGATTGACCATTTAATAGAGGTCTCATAAGTACAGTGACAGATGCTCCCAATATCCCTTCTTCATTTGAGTGGGAAACAGCAAGCATGTGTGTGCTACATGCCATTTGATACTACATGTTGGTATCAATACACATGGTCATGAGATGAGGGAAGGGTAATGGAAGTGGGAAAAAGACAAAACACAATAGGTTGGCAGAAAACCCAGTGGGACCCATGTCAGGGTGTAATAACTCAAAATTACTGCCTAAAGGACATAGCGTCCAAGGCTTACACCTTCCAGAGAGCAGAAGACCACCCTACTCCTATCCTGCTTTTGGGAAACTGGAAGGAACCATCCTAAAGAAATAAAGAAAAAAAGACTAAAATTTTCCACAGTAAGACAGTCTTGTTTCAGCAGAACTGATAGCTGAATTTAATTTATTCAATTAAAAAAGCCTTTTTAAGCCACTATAAAACAAATGTTTGACAACTCTGCTATAAACATGCATGCAGGAAAAACTTGGAATGTTTAAGGCAAAATGTAGACTTTAAAAAAATAAAAATAAAAACAATTTTTCATTTTAGTCACTAACAGGTAGCATATGTTTGAGAAACATACCATTTCGTTATCCTCTTCATCTTTTTCATCTTCTAAAAAGCGGATTGCACTGACTCTGTTTACTGCACGCTCATTCCAGGTTTCTTCTGACATTTCATGTACCAAACTTTCAAACGCACCACATCGAGGAAGGTTATCTGTTATAATGGAAACAAACAAATCAGAACCTTCTCAAGAAAGAACAGTATGCTAGCATGTTACTAATGTATACAACTGGGCTTTCATTTTGCAGGGTTTGTTTTTAGTAATTTTTAACTTTTATGTCGATTTCCAAAAATTGGGTGTTTTCAGGGTTCTTTGCATATAACACACAGTCACAGGACTCCTCCTTTGTTTTTCATTACTAACAGTGATTCTCACATCTCTCAACTTCACCACTTTCTGATATGTTGTGTTTGAATCTATACAACTTGTTTGACTTGCTGAAATAATCTGACCTGATGGAGTAAAATATAATCTCAGGATTTATCTTTCCCTCCCATATTGTAAATTTTCTTCACTCTGGCATCTGACAGTGAGACTTCACCCACAAAAGCTCATGTGAAAAATAAATTTGTTAGTCTTTAAAAGAAGACTCCTTGTTTGTGTTACTCATTACATTACTAGTTACCACTTATCCTTCTGTAATGAGTAATCTCTTGGTAATATTACCTAGTGCACTTTAACTTAGAACTGTTTCAAAAAAGCACTACATTAAAATGCAGTAGGGGACCTTACTTCACACTGGCACCTCCACACAGACCGAATAATGTGTAACATGCTAGTGAATTTTAGACATTACACCCCTGTCATCTGCATCCATGTAGACAAGCCCTCAAGTACAAGTAACCACTTCTGGTATTTTTCTGGTGTTTTTCCAACACCAGAATTTTTTTGTACAGGGGAAATCAGAAACCCGAATTATTGCCTACTCATCCCATGTAAAAACTCTACTGACCAATCACCTAGGCAAACATTTTTTCCCCACAGAAGAGAAAGATAGAAGTTCTTCCATTACCAAGCATTCATCCATGGTGAAAGGCAGGGGACAGTGTCGTTTATATCTGATTTTAACCATATAGAATCTTGGTAGAATCTTCATCTTTGGAGATTTTTAAGGCTCGGTTAGACAAAACTCTGGCTGGGATAATTTAGGGGGAGTGGTCCTGCTTTTTAGCAGGGGGTTGGACTAGATGACCTCGTGAGGTCCCTTCCAACCCTATGATTCTATGATTCTATGATATACATATAAGCTACACCTTTGGATTAACAATCTGGCTGACTAAAAAAAAATATATATATAAGTGAAAAGGTCTGTAGCTCATCGACAGGCCACAGCACAACATTTATCAACTGTCTGTCACTGGCTCACATGACATCACATCAAACAGCTAGATGCAACACCATCTGGTGATCCAAGTAGCTGAACCCACTACACCTCTTTTCTTTAAGTCTTGGCTGACCACCAGTTTCCTAACTATCAGTGACCCCCCCCGCCCCCCCCATAGCATCGCTTTTCTTACGAGCCTGCCTAAGTTCCATTCTTCCCAGTTCCAACTTTTCAAACATCAATCAGACTCAAAAATCAGATCATGAGTTTAAAAAAAAAAAAAAAAAAAATCATGATTTTTGAGCCAAACGAGTAAGTTCTCTGTGCAATAAAATTGCAGGAATTAACAACATAGAGCTTCTTGTGTCCCCTTACTATAGTACCTGAGTACCTATAAATAGCTTGTACCTTTGGAAGCACATCTGAATCATCAGAAGCTACTCAAGTGGCAACCCAGCAACCAATGCAAAAGACTCACTCACCTGAGCCATGAAGGAATTAGTTACATATCAGAGAACAAAGCACAAGAGAGTTTTGTGATTCACCTGACCACCATTCCCTCACTTATTCTTTTAAGACTGTAATAAAAAATTATTTTGCAGTATTTACATTTGAGAGAAAGCCTGATAACCCCTTTCTGACAGAACGGTAACATTCTAGGGGTGGAACAAACAAAGAGTTGTGTGGCACTTTTAAAGACTAACAAATGTATTTATTGCATGAGCTTCCCCATCTTCAAGCAGTTGACAAAGTGGGATTTTCTCCCACAAAAGCTCATGCTATAAATAATCTGTTAGTCTTTAAAAGTGCCAAAGGACTCCTTGTTTGTTTTGCTGAACTAGACTAACACAGCTATCCCATTGGAACTATTCTAGGGATAATGCCTATTGCTTATGACATCCGCTGTTAATTCACATTGATCTTTCCAGTCAAGACTCAAAGCTTTTCAACCATAACCTTCCAACTCTATTTCATATTGACACACACAAATTCAAAAAAATCGATACCCACTTTATGCACATAGGACTCACTAGTGAGCCCTTATGCATTTTGGGATAATACGATTATTATGTTGGCTTACTTGTTTTTGTATTTTTCATTAAATAAATTCATGCTTATGTAATTGATGTAGAGGGGAAGTCAGTCAATTTACTTATCAAATTACCCACAGTAGTTAAAAATCTTTTGAGAAAGTGAGTAATGAAAGCCAGAAGAGAAGCTCTTTAATGGTGAACAATTAAAATACTGTCCATTACCATTGGATTAACTGATTTCTTTAAAAAATAAAGATAAACGAAAGCTTGTTGTACAATGCTGGGGAAAGATACCATACACTAGATTTTTAAGATGACAGCTCTGATGTATGTGGATATAATTTTCAAAGCATACCATACCTTGGCAGCTGGGCTCAGAATGCATTTGAGGAAGTAATACACATGTTAAAAATTTTTCTCCTGTTTCAGGGTCTTTATCAGTCTGGAACATCAGCAAAGGTTGAGACTGGTTATCAGACAACCACAAAGCCTTCAGCTTTAAGGAAGTCAGTGACAGAGGAAGATGTATCAACCTAATTTGAAAAGAAATGGAAAGTCTGAGGTTTCAGGCCAGTTTCTAAGAGACTTGATAAAGGGCAGCCAGATAGATGCTCAACATGGGTATGGTTTGATTTTAAGTAAAACACAGATGACTCAAGGAACTGGCTAATCATCTCAATTTAAATTTTGTACTCCATCTATTCTACTTTGCAATTTCTCTTTATGCTTACACTGTAACCTGAGCACAGAATTCTTTTCATTGTGTGTGCACAGAGCCAGCCACAACGGGGCCCTGGTTCGTGATTAGGGCCTCTATTTGTGCAACAATACAAACAACAAATAAACGAACCCAAAACAACACTGCAGACTTGAAATCAGTAAGCCAAGTTTTTATGCTGATAAAGAAACTATATAACTTGAGATGTCTTAACATTTATATGGTAAACTATACAATCAATCAAACTTCCCTGTCCGAAGGATCATCTGGCATTAATGCAGGTATTCAATTCACCAAGCTTCACTTGAAGCCAAGATCTCTGTTTTAATTAAAAGCCCAAAGTACATGAAGGGAAACATTTAGGAGACTTTTCTGTTCATGGCGGAATAAAGCCTAAAAGTCATGATTGGGATCCTATGTTTTTATGCACATTTGTCACGGAGGTAGTTTCAACACACACAGTTGTGCTCAATTTTGACAAGGATTGGAATTACATTTGACCAAAGGGCAGGAACATGTTATGTTGCCAGTTTCGGGACCACTGAAACTGGAGAAGCAGCTTTTTTGGTGCTTCATTCTAAAACAACATCAGTATACATGCCATGAGTAAATAGGAAGCAAAGCCAGCACAGCAACAAGACATTATAAAATCTCTCTCACCTGTTTCCAGCTACATCCAAGACATGCAGCTCAGTGGCTTGTGAAATCTCGGAGGGAATTCGAGATAATCTGTTGTCACGCACAGAAAAGACATTAAGACTGCAGCACCCCCCAATCTATATAAAAAAAGAGAGGAAAACTATTTTTGTTGCAGAACCGAATTGTAACAAAGGCATGTGGCACAAATTGCACACGTTGTCACAGCGCATTCAGGTTACAGGTTGCAAATTAATGTTCACCCTTATTTATTTCTAAAGAGAGAGACCTCCAGCCAGTCTGCTTTAGTACTTTCGTGAAAAGTCAGTTGTTAAATTACAAATTTCATTATTCAGAACCAAAGAGATCAAGATGCAGTCTCACCTATTCCTGCCTTCAGCCTCCAGAGCCGTTATCCCGGATGCACAGTTCACTTGTACTCTTCTCCTAGCAAGTGTTAAGGTTTGCCCCTCAAGTTTTTCTAACCTTATATTTCAACCTTAACATTCACTGATTGTTTATTTACGACACCAAGCACCACAGAGCTCTGGGCAATATAAAACGTTAATAAGCCAGTCAGCTCTTAACATTTGTTGAGATCAAGGTCACAGCAGTCAGCAACTAGCACCAGCATCAGTAATAACTTACAAATTGATGTCTTCAGTATGGCTCAAATAGTGACACCACTGTTTTATTAAAAGTTCCCAAAACTCATCCCTTCTTTGCCATACAATTGGCCCAAATATCTTCTTCCTCTAGCCTTTTTCCAAATGTTATCATTTGCCTTCCTCCATCCTCCCAACTAAGCAAGGCTCATCCACAGCATTGCACCTGGGTAATGTAGCCAGCATTACTGTTTTCGCCCAGTTACAAGTTTCTGCACTCTGATTTGATGCAAAATATATTTTTACATAAAATGCATAGATAAAAATAGCATTAAATTGATAAAATCCAACTTCAGTCACCTTTGCTCTGGAGGACAACTACTGATAACATGAGTACTGAATTCAAAGCTTCTTCAAGAAACTCTTTAGACGAGAACGTACCTACCTTAATCTTTATATATATGTTCACAAACCAGTATTGCTAATTTTGCCTCCTTTTAAAAAAATCAAACAAATATCCCTCTTATTTAAAAGTATATTTCTTCTCCTTTAATCTTTAATTATTAGACCAAAATATCAGAAGCCCTTTGAAACTTTCTGATAAAGATGATTTAAAATGTGACTGCATTAGTGAAAACAGATGCTACTGATGTTGAGCAAGTCTAAAAAGTAAGGCTTCCTCTACATTTAATATATCTAGATACAATTTAAGTTGAATAATATTTTATTATTTAATTAACCGGTATTTTCTCTCTCAAGATAACCAATGAGTAATTTGTGTTTTCCAGGATGCTCCCTTTTATCAGGTCTCTTTTCAAAATGCAGTGTTGTCTGTAGTCAGACCTCACTACCTTGCTAAAAGAGAAGGCTTTTTTGTAAGCAATATGGTTCTTTCATTACAACCAACATTCAAAGCTCTTAAAATCTTTGATTATGGATCCTCAAATTCAGTCTGAAATTACTTTGTTTTATTACCAACTAGCTATCAGAGCAACTTCAATCTTGGCCAAAGCTGGAAATTAATTTAAAAAAACCCCAAACATCTAAAGTTACACGTTAAGTCTTCCTATTCAAAATAATGCCTTTTGATCGTCTATCTTCTTTTAACCCACTACTCCCTTTCTCCTTGATTATTAGAGTTTAACAAATTGTTTTTTAACAAAACCCTAACCAAAACAAAAACACCCACTATCCATCATCTACGTGATATATTTTCATGGAAGAATGCAGCTTTTCGCTGTCCGGGAAACTGGCATTGAAAGCATAAGCAGTTTTTAAATGACAGTTCTTCTGCTAATACTTTATTTCACCACTTCTTTGTAGTATTAAGTAACCACTCACTCAAATTCTTAATTAAGGTGTCTTGACAAATTCACAGCATTTGAGGTGCCATCTAGAAAAAAAACAAATCTATTCAGTGTCTAATTGGTGCATCTAATACGAGGAGCTGTGAGGACATCAGCTACAGTTAGTGAATGTCAGATGAGTGGGCAAGTGATGCCTCACCATACAGAAAGTGTTTGCTTTTCTATGAATGAAATTTGAGTATTTCAGTCTTGGAAGCATGAGGATCTGAACGATTTTGCCAGGCAAACAGAAAAAGCCATGCAGCCTTGTTGGGACACCCCACTACGCTGAAAATGTCTATAGTTTTGACAATGAAAAATGCAGCAATGAAGCCAGCTGGTCTGAGTCGTCATGCATTTAAAGCAGTTACATGAGAGGTAATAGAACAACTGTGGACTGAATAATATTTAAAAGGTTGCAGGTTTACCTGACTCAATTTCCCCAAGCAGCTAACAATTAAGAAAACACAAAAGACATTCATTTGATTTCTTCTTCTTTTTTTGTATTGGACAACATATACAAAAAATGGAGATAGGACATAAATCTCATATCCCCTAAAGACTGTCCAAATTCACATGTGGTTGCTGCTGTTTTCAATTACTTTATCATGAACTATTCATCAGAACATAGTCTGGTACGAAGAGTTATGATTTAACTCAAAAATACAGAATATCTGTATTTCCAAAGGAAAAATTACACAGACAAAATACTTGAAGCTGTTTGTTTCTTCCATGCCTATATCAAGCAATTAACATTAAAGGAAGACTGTCTGACAGGATAAATGGGTCATTTGGAAGATAAGTATTTGCTACTGTTTCAAGAAGAGAACACATCCATCTGGCATTGTAGGAACACCATGACTGAAACACAAAAGCTGTAGAGATAGAGTGCATGTACTGAAAAATACTGAAAGAAAGATATATCACTGGGACCACTATGAAGTAATGCAATACCAGAACACTATACTTGACTTGGCCGAGAGTCATTAACTGACAAAGAACCAGCTTTTTGTTGGTTTGGCAATGTCTATTACAAATACATACTCAAACCATCCCTTTATACATTAAATATACAACATTAAGGCCCTTGTTCCAAAAAAAGTTTCAGTGCACACTGAACTTCAGGCACTGACTTGGGACTACTCATTTGAGGAAAGTGCATGCTTAAATGCTCTGTTGAATTGGGGCTGCTTAAGTGAGGACAATTTTAAAATCTGTTTTACTAAACTATATGCTAAGGGAAAGTGGTGCTACACAGCCCATTTTAAAGTATATCCCCTCCCACACACCCCTAAACAAAACATGAAGAAAACACATAAAAGCAAATTTCTCTGCCCATTACAACATGACAGTTGTGCAAGGCTGTTGTATCATTTGTCCACTCCCCTTCAAAAAAAAAAAAAAAAAAAAACAAAACCCAACAAAATCAACTCAGCTGTACAAATGGCAATTTGTAAGCTTGAATTACACACATTTAAAACAAGATACCAGAGCCTTAAAAATGGTTAGTTCTGCAGCCTATATCTGATAGCTCTCAGAAAACTGTGTAGGATTAGAAAAAAGTTACATACAAATAATGCTCACATTCATTATTTGCATTAAAATGCTAGGGTCCCAGAAACTACACTGCAATGGATAACAGGGAAGCTCTTCCCTTGGCTTTTTTGGTATACATTTTTGGTTTTCCTATCTCTGACTACTCTTTCAGCAGCAACTGCTATTTCTCTCTTCTTAGTGTGGATGACTTAAATCTCACCTGGGGGTGACTTTCTATTCCCATGGTTTCAGCTATCATCTCTCTATTGATAATTCAGCTCAGCTGTCCCTGATCTTTCCATCTCTGCCCAAATTCTGTGCACATTGGCACTTCTCCCCAACATCTTCTTCCGGATGTTTCACCATCAATTAAAAGCTTAACATGGTTATAATAGAGCGCTATCTTTTCCCACAAAATTTTCACACACTTTCTCCTTTCTGGGTCAGTTAATATCACCATCCTCCATCTCACCACTTGAGGGTCCATCGCCTTCAACTCCTCTCTCATTCTCAACAGATGTCCAAATCTTGCCATTTCTTTCTCCACAATTATGTTCCAAAGCTTCATTACTCACCCTTTTAACCATGATGGCTAAATAGCTCATCCATGCCCTGATCACTTCCAGTCTTGATTCTTGCAACCTCTCACTTAGGCCATGGTCTATACTAGCACTTATGGCAGGAAACCTTCTGTCACTTAGGACATGAAAAACAGCCCCCTGCACAACATGAGCTTTGTTGGAATATTCCAAAGGGGTAGCCGTGTTAGTCTATTGTAGAAAGACAACAGAGTCTTGTGGCACTTTTAAAGACTAACAAATTTATTTATCGCATGAGCTTTCGTGGGAGAAAATCCCACTTTGTCAGACACTTTGAAAATGGCGAACTTACAGAATGGGAGGAAAATAAATGCAGGGAAGTGTAAGTCAGGGGTCAGCAACCCCTGGCAGAGCCGGCCCCGGCCATGGCTGGCAAGAGGGCGGGGCGGGTTGGCCCGGCCGGAGCTACCACTGCTGGTGGGCAGCCTCCGGTTCCTGGCTCCCACTGGCAGCGGCGGCTCCAGGTGGGCCGACCCGACCCACCCTCTTGCCGGCCATGGCCAGGGCCGGCTCTGCCCTGCCAGCAGCGGCGCAGCTCTGGGCAGGCTGGGGCGACATGACCTGCTCCGCTCTGCTCCCCTCCCCTCCTGCCGTCCAGCAAAGGGGTGGGCGGGGCCATCAGCCCTGCGCCGCCCCTGTGGACGGGATCCGGCCCTGGGGCTGGGAACTGGAGGCCGCCGCCGGCAGGGCCTGCAGGGCACCTGGTCTGGCCCCACCCCCTTTTGGCCCCGCCCCCGGCACCTGCTGAGGGTGCGGTGGGCGGGGCTGGCAGAGGGGCCGGCAAAGGTTGCTGACCCCTGGTGTAAGTCATAGGATCAACTCAGACCATCAGAGCCAATTAAAGCAGCCATTTAGATTCAAACAACGGGGAACAGCATATAGAGAAAGGTGAGGTCAGAATAGAATGTTTCAAGCTTCCTGGTGAAACTAACATGAGCCTTCCAGCCCGGCTGCCTGAGAGTCCAGTACACTGAGGCTAAGTACACAGTAGTGTTTTCTTCCACAATAAAGTTGTTGCGTTAAAAGAAAAGTGTTATAACGGTTTTGTGTGTTCACACAGCACTCCTTATAATGGAAAGGAGCATTCAGACTGTGGCTTATATTTTCTGCAAGAAAAGAAGTTGTGGGCACTTATCCCACCGTCCCACTTCCCAGAGTTCCAATGTGTTTCTTGCCTGTCATTCAATGTTGCTACTAGCAACTTGTGTCCTTTTTCAACATTGCCCCACTGCTTCCTGTGTCTCCACAATACAATTCTGAATAGAAGAATCAAGAAGTGACAACAACAAGAAATTCAAAACTTCCCAGGACTCATAAGAGGGAAGTGCTAGTGACATCAGAGCATGAAGTGAAAGAGGAAGACCAGAGAGGTACATTCTGGGACATTTCCAGAGGCAAGATAAAATGGAATAAAACAGACCCACCGTTCACACATGCTCTTTTACAGAAAAGACTTTCCGCAAAAGGACTAATCACTCTCGCACAGGTGGTTTTATTATTCCATTACAACAGGGCAGTTGTAATGCAATAAGGAGCTTTTCAGTGTGTATGGCGGCGTTCCTTTTGTCCAACAAGGCGACTTATTCCACAATAAAACCTTAGTGTGGACAAGGCCTCAGCCGCCTACTTTCCCCCGCAGCTGTAGGAACCAGAAAGTCCAATGTTCATCTTCTCCAGCAGCTAGACAGCTGGGGGAAAGGAGGAAGAGAAATTGACAAGAGCCTTTAAATAGGCAACAGGGAAACTGTCATTTTGATTTCTTTCCCCAAGGGAAATCTAATTTTTCCCAGGAAAAACAATGATTTTGCAAAACAGGTATTTTCAGTCAGAAAATCATTCCAACAATTTTTTTTGACCAGCTCTAGTTATTATGCCACATAGGTCTCTCTGTCAGATTTCTGCAGGTGACGCAGGTTAATTAGCGAGCACACAATTACACAGTTTCGGATACTTTCAAGTATCTTCAACAGGTGATTCAGCACACTAGTTTCACTCATGTTCCAAGGATGGGATTTCAGGATTAGAGAAAATCACCAAGCAGGTCTTTCAAGTTTAATGGAATAAAGCATTTGTGATAAAGAACAAGTTTAAACACATTCAGCTCTTGCTGAAGTCAGAGTTTTGCCACTAGCGTCAATGACAGCAGAATCATCTCCAGGATACAGATACTGAATATATGACTTGTCAAGTGACTTGAGTATCTGTCAGCCATTCAATCGTTAAAATTTTCACATTAGGAGATATCAGGTTCAGAAGAACCTTTGAACCAGGAAACATCTGAGCAATTCTGATGTTAAGGGTTCAGACTCACACCATAATTACATAATAAGGGGTCAATGGTAACTTACTGTAGAAGAGAAAGACTGGCTTAACAAGTGTGTATAGAAATAAACACACTTGACAGGTTTTCCCAAAACCCACACCTAGTAAAAAGTGAAGATAAACAAGAGTTCATAGTTCTGTCAGAGAACTGTATTTCGTTAGAGTAGACATGCCATTTCTGACATCACAGGTTAAAGTTATCTCTCTGCTTCAGGAAGAAATTCTAAGGGGCTGAGAGGAAGGAGGAAAGTACAGCTCACACTTGACTACTGATATTTAGAGATCAGAGACCTTTATCTTCCCAATGCCATACCAACAGCCCTCTTGTGTTAAAGACAGAAGGAACAAGTCACTAATGGCAGCTTATGAAGTCAACATTCAAACATCCTTGCTCAACTTCTGTATTAAAATCAGCTTGAAATGAGAATAAATGGGAAAGCGGTAGTGAACACAGTATGTTCTCACTACCAAGTAGCCAGAGCAGGATACTTCCCTCCTCCTGCCACCAAGAAGAATAAATGAAAAGGTTTCCAAAACTTGTAGCAACACTATTTTGTTCAGCAAGGAAGTGGCAGCTGAACCTTTCAGCAAAAGTCCAAATTCATGACAAGATTCATCACTGGAATCACAAAACCTACTTGTAGCGTGCCAGACTACTTTTAGAACGGTAGAAGGTACGTCTCTCCATGCATCCCCTTCCCTCCCACACACATTTACATCATGAACACATGCATCAAATAAGAAAAACATTCATGTTTTGCTTAAAGCCAGTGTTTGTGGTTAAGGCAAGTGCTACATTAAGGAAACTGAACTGTTTATTAACCCAAGCACGTATAGTATGAGCAGCAGAACAAGCTTCTCCCCATGACCTCACTAGTGTTCCATAAATCTTTTCGGGGGGAGCAGAACGCAAAATGGAATTCATGGGGGTCACTCTAAGCACAAAGAACTGAGACAGCCACAGTTGCTAATTCACAGCAGTTTAGCTGTGGTTTCTGGGATGTGTTCTCTATGAAAGCATGTGAAGCAAATGCAGAGGCTACCGTGTGGCTCCAACAGTCTAACTCATTTTCCATTTGCTACAATTACCACCCCTGAAATTCAAACCACTGACTTTGAGGTGAAAAGCTAGAAGGGTATTATATAAGAGCAAGTAAGAGGCTGCATTTCCTGGAGTTTCAAGGGCTAGCAAAACAGGCATGAAGCAAATGCACTTAAGCAAAGCTATTGTTCCAGAGCATTTTGTTAGTGGCTGAAGACTAGATGTGAGATTAAAGTGATCATTCTTACCAGTATGAATTTTAAAACAAAAAAACTCACTACTCTGAGATCTTTAGATAAAATGCTAATTAAAGTGCACAGTGCTTTGTAATGGTGACCATTGGGGGTCAGCTTCTGTAAGCTTAGTGCACTGTGCAACCCAGGGTCTCCTTATATTCCTCCACTCCCCATGGGAGTCCCACTCCCTCCATGCCAACCTCCCATCCCCCCTAATTCAGGGACTCCCTGCAACGCCTTCCCTTCCCTTCCATCCTATCCCACCCCACCCCATCCACCACATGCCAGGGGGCTGTGTATCCCCATCTCTCTCCACCCCTCACCTCAGTCCCCCCCATTGCTGGGGCAGCCCATGACATTCATCCCTTCCTGACAGTCCCCTCTTCAATGGCAGGCTATTCCTTTCCCCCTTCACCACGAGCCTGAGGCTCTGCGAGTGCTATTTCCCACTATGCCCAGGTCTCTGTGCAGCTCCTTCATTCCCCCTAACCAGGTGCAGCACTCTCACCTCACTGCAGGGTCTGTGGTCCATCCTAGTTCATTTACATCCGTTTCCCCTGACTCCACAGCTACCCAACTCAGTTTCCCTCATCACTAATATTCCCATCTGGCAGGTCTCCACTTTGCCCCCCGTACACCCACTTCCCTTAGCCCCACTACTAAGCTCGCTTCCTCCACTATCACTTCACCTCACGGTCCCAGTGTGCCCAACACAGTCTTTTTCCAGGTTCATACTCCCCTTTCCTGCTTCAATTTCCCCATCCAGTCCAAGTCTCTGCTTCCCTCACCACCACCTGTCCCCCCCATCCTGGCTGCTTCCCATACTCCTACTCCAGCTCCCTCAACCTCCCACGTACCCAGTCCCTATTCCTCCCCTTTCCTTCTGCCCTAACAAACTTTGCCTGTAAGGCTTTTATTTTTACTAGCTCCATCTACAATCTCTCCATATAGCAAGTTAAGCGAACTGTTGCCTCTGATACATCGGTAGGCAGCAGCAGGGGGCAGCAAAGAGATTGCTCAGCACCGGGCAGTGTGCGAACATGGATTTCCCTCCAAATATTCTATTTTGCACAAAATTGACTGAATACAGCGTTCCAAAGTTACCATGTTACAAACAGACATGCATGAGTGTAAGCATCTTGGTTTGCAATTTGGCCAATTATCTAGATAGGGAAAATGAAGCAGAATGAAAGGTTAGACTACATGGCAGGCGGTGGGGAGGGGAGCTATGGGGTGGCATTCACACAGTGACACAGATGGAACTAAGAATCCAGGCAACCTACCTCAGTCTCATACCACATCTCTTTCCCTTATTGCACTCCCAGCAACCCCAGAAATACCAGCCTTTCCAGGCTTTACTGATGAGCTACTCCAACTTCTCAGACTAGTAGTAAGTACATTTAATCCTATTCTCCCAGTTTCACATCATACGCTGCTTAAGATGAGCAAGTAGTCACAGGGATCAGAGTTATAAAACTAGGGTATCGCTAAGTTTAGTATTGCACAAATTACTGTTTTGGGTCTGGCTGTTTAATGACACAACCAGCCTGTAGTGACTTGCATAAAACAAAGATTCCAAAACTGGAGCAGCTCAAATCATCTCTTCTCTCTCAGGATATTAAAAAACCCAACCACACAAAAAGACATGCAGTTTTTTAGCCAGAACTTTATATTTAAAAAAAAAAAAAAATCAGGATTTCTTGTGGTATCTTCACACTACCTGCAGAATTACACCTGTGTTCAAGTACACCGAGTTATAACCAGGACTTAAAAACTGGTCTTCAAGTAGTGCTGGCTCTGACATCCACATCTGGAAATCAGCTTGTAAGAAACTATCTAGGTTTTAGACTTCTTTTTCAAATCCCATTATGC
Organism: Pelusios castaneus; assembly: GCA_007922175.1. Taxonomy (NCBI): domain Eukaryota; kingdom Metazoa; phylum Chordata; order Testudines; family Pelomedusidae; genus Pelusios; species Pelusios castaneus. The sequence continues at coordinate 3,259,205 of ML685779.1, forward strand.
TGTCCACTCACTAGCAACCAAACCACCTCTACTCTTCTCCACGTGTCTGCAAGCCCAATAGACAGAGCTTTGGTCATCGCCTGTTAGGTATGATCATTCTCTAATAATTCACACAGAACTTCCTACAGATACCTATATACATGATTTTTATTTGTAACAGCATATCTATACTAATGTGTACCTGCAATCATAATGGTTAACTGCACAGGACATACCTCTTTGGGCAACAACATTAATTTGTTTCTGTCGACATTCAAATTGCTGAGCTTCTTTAGCTTTCCAATGCTCTTCGGCAATTTCTGTTTCAACGACAACAAAGTGACACATAAACAAGTTTTCTATGATCGGTGTCACAAGAGAAGTTTACCTCATCTTCAAGATGATCTGGGAGACCGAACCTTTTTTATAATAAAAAGGTGTACATATTCATAGTCACCACAGTGCAACTCCATTGACTTCTGTTAGAACCACGGTACTGAAGGCAGAATTGAATCCTTGTTTGTTTCAGTTTCTAACCCAAGTGCACTCCTTATGAATTAGTTTTGTATTAAAATAACCCTCTAGACAAGGCAGATGACACATTATTCTAAGAGTCTTTTTGGAAGGAGTTTTGAAGCAGTGGAAAAAACAAAACAAAACAAAATCCCACTGTAACTAAACCTCAGATTTTATTTTCATTTAAACATGTGTAGCATTGAATAACTGGCTGAAACAACTGATTAACAGAGCAGGGATCAACACAAAGAGCAGCCACACAGCACTTCCGTCTGCAGTTTGACTCCACCATTATTTGTCAAGATGTATGCACTAGCAATTGGCATCAAAGGGCAGCTTTGTCTACAGGGAGAGCTATTTCCAATTTAAACTCATGTGTGGATGCTCTTACACTGAAATAAGAGGATCCACTCACCAAACGAAATTACGAATAGTGAATCCATTTTAAATTCATACCCTATCTTATTCCAAAGGAATCTTTATGTGTAGACAAGCTCAAAGGAAAAGCTTCCTAAACCACAGGCTCTTTAATTCCCTTATTAATCATGAAAATCTTTAAAATGAATAGGTAAGTGAATAAGGCTTTTGACGTAACAACTCTCCCTTTGTGTCAAGTCAGAGCCATCAGTATTCATATAGCTGGTTAGAGGTAAAAGACAGGGGAATATGTTAAGCTAGAGCGGGGTGTCAAACCCATTTGTTATGGTGGGCTAGATTTAACTTAAAATGTACTTCAGGTGGGCTGTACATGCCATACATTGAAATGCTCTCTATAGGTCCCACAGAGTGCAGTCACAGGCCAGATGGAAGAGATTTGCAGGCTGTATATGTCCTGTGAGCTGCATGTTTGACACGCCTGAATTGTTAGATTAAGAATAAATTACTTTCAGATAACAGCTGCCTCCCCTATATGAGACTCAATATGAATTCTCATTTGGGCCAATGGCTCAGACAAAAGACATTAGGTTGTTTCTTGTATTTGTACAGGCTCCCATGCCATCATCTTCTGGATTACAAGTGCTCAAATGAGCTGGCTGGCAAATCTCCTCTCTTCCATTCTACACACATCAGTTAATTCTTGTTATTACCTAAAAGAATACAGATCTTTTCACCTATGCAGAAAGGTGCCAGCCGAGGAGCAAATCCCTATTTCGACACTACTCAGGCTGTTCTTTGCCCTTCAGTATGCTCTGCTGACTCATGTAGAAGGTGCATATAATTTTAGATGAAGTCAGAAACTCACAAGTTAAAGTGCAGCTCTACTTTGAAATATGGACCATGTAAAAATGACACGTTACTTAGCTCGTCACTCTCCATATATTTGGAGTCAAAAACAGAATAAAAAGACCTACAGTCACATCTGTTGATGTTGATAAAGTTTTTACTCATTAGTGCTGAAAAGCCTATATTGCTAAAACTGAATTGGGTTCCACTCTGGTTTTTACATCATTAGAACATCTAATTGCAGAGACAAGTCTGCCTTTAGTTACATCTGGGCAACATGAACAGTTGTTTGGTTGGTTTTTTTGTTCTTTTTGTGGACGATAATGAATTGATGGACATATTCAAAACAATCTAAATTGATTGTTCACTCAAATGTAGAGTTTGCAGGTATTGCCATTAGGGGGAAAAGCCTTTACGCTTCTACCCAGATCACATTTTCAGTAAGAGTCTGCAAGACAAATCTAACTCCACAATGCCATGTCATAGAATCACTCGCAGAGAAACAGTAATTTAAAAATATGTGAACTTTGATTTACCATTTTTATATTATGGAAAGTTCCTCTTGAATGTACTGATATTTAAGTATACAGAATACATTATATGTGGTAACAATATGACTGCTGTAACAATCCTGCATTTACTTAATGGAAACTCCACTCTATTGTACTAAGTGGTAGCTATATTAGGAGGGGAAATAAAATAAAGGCATTACAAACCAAATGAATCAGTGCATAGCAGCAGGTCTAATTACTGCCAGCTATGTGAGCAGTCAAGACTATACTCACCAGCAGCTGGTTTTCTGTTAGAACTAGTTCAGTAAGGCTTTCACAGTCTCCTATTGCTTCTGTCAACTGAACAAGTCTGTTCTGGTCAACCTTCAAGATAGACAGCTTCTTTAAATTTCCTGTACATAGAAGAACACTGTTAAGTTTGGTGTTTCGCTTCAACTATATCCGTATCAGAGTATCCTGTAAGATTAACACATTACTGCAGTTATATTACTGCAGAACATCTGCAGTTAGGGTGACCCATGATGGGCTGGAAGGACTTGGGCCTACTGAGGTCCCATATTACTGACGGGTGATCTTTGGAAAGTGTAGGCATGTGTGCAGGAACTTTTGATGTTTTTTAGCTGTTTTCTCTGTAGTGCTTTCATATTTAAGAATAAATGTGCTCACTTAGAAAGGGCTGTGTGGTAACCTCTGATTGCTGGCAATTAATTACAGCTGTTTATAGCATTTGAAGAGAAAGATGATAGCTCGTTTAGGTAACCTGGCTTTCTGGGGGAGATCACAGTGTAGGTAGAGACCTGTGCAACCTTGGGAAAAAGAACAGTCAAGAAGAAGAGTGACACAGGTCTCTTCCCAAGAGAAATGACAATTGAGGGAGCCAGGAGCATAGAGTGGGTGCCAGTGATGAACCATGGAAAGGGAATACACAGGACTTTAAACTCTCTGGTGTTAGTAGTAATAGATCACTTAGGATGTACTTTCTAATACTCTGCTCACCAAGCTAATAGGCAGCCTAAATAGCAAGGCATCACATCCACAGCAGAAATAAAAATATTCAAAGTGTAAAATTAGCAGGGCTGTGTGTATATTAGACTTTTTTAGAAAACTGAGATAGGCTCACCTCTTACATAGGCAGGGTACTGCAAAAGATATTCAGAACACCTACATTTCCTATTTAGACCACATCCAATGGCTGTCTATTACTATGTTTACTTTATACTCACCAATACCATCAGGTAAAATCTCAAGTAAATTCTGAGAAATGAGCAAATCCGTTAAGGAAGTCAGACCACTGATCTCTTCAGGAAGCTTTTCCAATTTATTTTCAGAGACATCCAGACATAGCAGGTTTTTCAGATTTCCTATTTCCTACATTACATTTAACAAAATAAAAACAAAACAAATAAACCTAGTCAAGTCCAAACTTGCAACACCAAATCATTTTAAGTTTCCTACCACACTTAAGTGCCATAAGGAGGTCAGAAGGACCTCTTTTCTAAATGTTGGAATATGACCATTATTATTTTGCATGATATTACAAATGACCACAGCAGCTTCTTATGATACAAATAGACTAGGTAATTCAGACAAAATGCTTCTGCCTCAGACACTGTGTACATAATAGGAAGCATGTCAAACAGTATAAAGTGAAACAGCAGCTAAAATGGAGTTTTTCGTCAAAAAAACCCCAAACAAACAAACAGACAGACAGACAAACAAAAACCCCCACAACACTACATGGTTGTTTCCTCAAAGCTACAGATGTCAAATCTCACACACAAAGTCTGTCTCTTCCAAGTAAGTCAAGGCAATTTATGATCAGCCCTTCTTGGCTGATACTCCAACATACTGTAGGAACTAATGACATCTATGGATTTAATATCTTTTTCCTCTTTGCAACAAATGGAGAAATACAAATCAGAAGTGCTGCACCAGCAAGCTTATAAACCTATAAAATTATACTGGAGGTCCTCAGCTATTGTTACCAATTACTTAGTTTTGACAATGATATATTTTGTGTTAAGATCTGATTGGAAAAGATGACACCTTATTTTTACATTTTTCAGTACACCCTCAGTGAGTACACACCTACAGAAATTCTGTCAGAGCTGAATTTAATCATCGAAACATTCAGCACTGCTATGCCAACACAGCTTAAAATAAAGACAAAAACAGAACAGCAACTTTAATATTTTATATATAAACGTTTACTGAGTGGCAACAAGATCACTGAAAACCTGAAGATTGATCAGGTTATATAGCAAAGATTTTCCTCTCTATTTTCTCCTATTTGAACAACGAATTATATAAAAAAAGTGGCTCAGAATAAGCTTTCTTTGTTAGGGTTTCTCCACTGGACATTAACAAAACCCGCTAATTATGTTAAAAATTGCCACCAAACTTCAGATAGCCACAGAAGATCTGATATGGCCAAGTCTGATTCGATCCGCTTACAAGTTCTTATTGGATTTAGGCAATGATTTTAAAATGTATATACTAAGTTCAACTGCAACCAACATTATTTTTGCATTGATTTTCAGCCTGCAAGATTTCCATAGTATATAGATCAACAGTGAAATGGCCCGATTTTTTGGTTTGAATCTTAAAAAAAAAAAAAAAAAAAAAATCTGTTTTTAAATGCACAGGGAAGCTTACCAGATTACAACAATACTTCAGCTGTTAAGGCCCCTCATCCCGCAACTGAAGTCGATAGGTATTTGCTTACATGGATTCAACTGCAGTATTGGGGTCCCAAATTCTATTTGGGTAGGGAACGTTATCCTACCTCCTCTATATGCTGTATTTTAAGCAGCAGAAGAAAGCTACAGAAGATGACAGCTCACACACAACTTAACTTACTTGCATTTTGACAAGTTTGAACAGTGAGGGTCAGTTAAACTTAATAGTGTTCCCCTGCTCCCTTGGCCATGAATACTACAGACTGAAATTTCTGGAAAGGGGAAATGCCCCTGTCATTCAGCAGCTGAACCCTTTGTCATATGCACCAAAGCAGCGGGTAGGCTTCAGAAGGTACCATGGCAAATCTTCTAAAGCCAAGAGGAAAACATCCTAACAATACTCTCCGAACTTTTCAAATAAACGTATAAACTTCAGAAGTTTAAAAATATTAACCCTCTTCCCCCTCCCGAAGCAAGTTTGATATTTGTACTTTGGAAAGAAAAAGTATGTGTAAAGAAAAAAAAAAAAAAAGTCATAAGAACTCTGCCTGACCTGAGGTATTTCAGCTAACTGGTTTCCATCCAGCCAGAGGTCTTTAAGATTGAAAAGTGCACCAATTGTTTCTGGCTGCAACATTTAAACAAAGAGCAAAAGGTAGTTAGAATAGTATAGAAACAAGCAATGCATGCAACAGAAGAAAAACTTGCTGCCAAGGAGACCTAACACATTAATTTTGATACTGTTTTACTATATTGCCATGCTAGCCCTGATTTAGAAAATTTGACTAAGTATGACCATAAGTTATCTGTACTAATTACACATTTTGTTAAGGATCCAACAGGTGATTTGTGTACTTGACTAAGACTATATTAGACAAACAAAGGGGACGCCACAATCTCAGACAATTTTTAACATTCTCACATATAGAAGAGAGATAGGTATGAAGGTGTGTGTGTGTGTGTGTGTGTATGTATGTATATATAATTGTAATGAAGATAATTATAATCCATTAGACAAATTTTTTTTAAAAAAGTACATTCAAGTAATCATAAAGGATCCTTTTTTGCTTACTAAAGAATTAAACTTTAAAATATAGCTCCCAAAACAACTCTAACTCATCCCCTTCCCACCTCCATATTATAATATTGTGTAATACTATCATATTTGAATGCCGTAAGAGTATATGGGAAAATACAATATACTACAATTGTGTAATTAGAGATGCTGGCAGAATCATAATTGTAGCATTAATACAAATTAAGTGTAATATTTAGTGTAATCACTTACTAAAATACACTTTAAAAAAGAGCAAGGTGTAAGCATTTGTGTTTCTGCACAAGAGCCCAAATTTCATTTTTTGGCATTGAAATGAGATCTCAATCCTGAAATGCTGTGGCGTAGCAAGGGCTGGGGGGCACCAGGGGGCATGGCCCCCAGGTGATGGACTGCAGGGGGGCACCAGCAATACAGTAAATAAGGGAGGGGGAACTCCTGGGGCCAGTGGCCAGGCAAAGGCATGGGCTAATGGCTGGTCTGGACTCTCTGTAATGGGGCTTTCTAGGCTGGGGGGAGGGAGGAGAATGGGGGAGTGTATCTGTCCCCAGCCCTTCTGCTGAGGCTGGAAGCTGCAGCCAATCCTGAAGGAATTGGGGGAAGGGGCAAGGATATCTGTTCTGGATATTTTAATTCCATATGAAACAGCAACCTTTTCAATGGCATATTCCATTGATAATATCTTACCAAGTTATAAAGTTCATTGTTTCCTAAATCAAGTTCTTCTAGTCTTTGAAGGTGGGTGAGTGACCTGTAAGCAGAACAAGAATCACATTAGGCTAGCTATCTGAACAAACTTGTTCCACTGTGTAACAATACATTTTTCTTGTGAAGGATTTTCTTGGACATAAGTGTGTATATTAACATGTCACTAAAGAGTATTGGGTTTGTCAGTATAATGTGCCTCTGAAGTATAAAATGTACTAAAATTGATCAGATCAAAATACTCTATTATGCTAATTACCAGTCTTAGCCATGGTCAATACCACATAGTTTAGCGTAAACTGAAAACCTCCATAAAATGGATCCAACCAACTGTATAGTTGGATGAGAACTTTCTACATTACCTTGCATTAATCATATTAAATGGTTTCTAAAGCATGCCAAGATTCGACAAGTCCATCAACTGTCAATTTACTAAAAGCAAATTGAGATTTTTTTTCCCACAGGTGAAAAAAAAACTTAACTCATCAGCTTCTGCAGAGAGTTTCAGCTTGGATTTCAAAAAAGAAGTAGTTGAGCCCTTACAGCTTTAAAAGAAGCTTTCTGAATGTGAACGAACAAAGGTTTCCGGATACTTCAAACAGACTCCCTTCAAGAGCTTCTGCTTACCTTTCACAAGCTGCAACATGAAGACATGACCGGTCACTTTCCCTACTGCTACTCAGAACTCTGAGCAACTCTGGCAACAGTTATAAATAGTTTTACTCAGATGCTGCATGGAAAAACTATCTAGCTATTCATGGTCTACAGCTCATTGTGGCCCATGAAGCATCTCCAGGCTCACGAGAGTTACAAACAGAACCAGTGATATCTCTGCAGATATATCTGCAGAGAGGAAGACTCAAAAGAGGCTAAACAAACAGAGTCCTTCAAAGTGTCTGATGAAATGGGATTTTCTCCCACGAAAGCTCATGCGATAAATAAATCTGTTAGTCTTTAAAAGTGTCACAGGACTCTATTTGTTTCTCTGCAGTAGACTAACATGGCTACCCCTTTGGAACTTGACTCAAAAGAGGCTGACATAGAACTGGAGTACAGAGACAGAGCCATCCCCAGGCAATAGCAGCCAGGAAACGAGAAGAAGAGACTCTTTACTCCCTTAGTTTTTAGAAGTGAGGAGATGCTGGGGTACTGAAAAGGAAGAAGGGGAAAAGTTCCTCTTCCGATAGTCAAAAGGGAGTAAGGAGTCCAAAAAGAATCAGATCTCTAAGCAGAGGCTGATATAAAAAAGACTGGCTCTTTGTACATGGTGCAGACACAGCACTCCAACAGAAATTCCAGGACCGTCTCTCTCTCATAGGAACGGAAAGTGGGATTGAAGCGTCTCAATATATGCCCCCTGGCAGCGTCTAATAACAAAGCGCACACAACCACAGACACACATGAAATGGAACTTACTCAGGTAAATAAGTCAGCAGATTCTCTCTTAGTTCCAATGAAGCCAGGTTAAAAAGGCTAGAAGATAAATAACAGTGAGTGAAGCCATCTTACAATAGTTTCTTAAGCAATTTCAGTAACAAAGGAAAAAGGAAGTTTATATTGTGATCCCCCAATGGAAGTCACCCCAATTTTTTTTTTAAATTCTCCCCGCAGTTCATTTCACAATAGATATATGAAAGAGAAATTTTAAAATTAGGACACCCCTTCCCCCCACCCAGAAAAAATGTTTAAAAACATTACACAAATCACAAAAGGATGCATTCAGCAACCCACATTTCCACTTTAATAAAAAGGTCAGTGGTATTAAGTTACTAAAAAGAGCATGAAGGATGGAACAATTTGTACTTACTGGCTTTTACCTTATAACATGTGGGCTACAAAAAGTTACAACAGCATTAGCTAAACTCTTTCTGGCTATACCCAACTTGCCAGCTATGGCATGCTCATTATCATAAGTGACAGCATGTTTCTAAGCCATTTGCTTACTCCATAACCCAGGCTTTTACTACCATCACCATAGTAACACTCAGATTTTTCAGGGTTTTATTTATAACTAAATGGAACACAAGGAATCAGACATTATCCCCCTGCTATAATCTGCTTTAATCCTCTAGCGTCCCAGGAAATTTTTTTAAAAAAACAGGTACTGTACCTACAAATAAAACACAGTTCTCTATAACAGAACACACTTTGCCTTACTGGAGTGCAAAAGGTTTAATTTCTTTTGGCTAAAGTCAGGCAAACAAAAACAAAAACCCCAACATTTTTATAGCTATTGCTGCAAAGAGAAATGCAATCACTGTCCTATTCTTTAGCCAAATCTGTACTCAAATCAAAATCAAAATCTAAAACATGCCCAACACTGGAGAATTTATTACTAAAAGGAGGATACATGAAGTTGAATGGGCACCTTAGTATAAAAACCCACCAAGGACAAACAAAATTGCAAATCAAGATTTTTTTTAAAAACTCTATACAAGAAACTGTATTATAATCAAGCATCCACAATAATGACATGCTGCTACCTTGCCTGGGTAAAAAGTGATTTGTGAGAGTTAAGGTTCTAAGGCAACTTTTTAAACAGAATAATTTAACTCCTGCAACAAATTACCATGTATTATACTAAATTTACTATAGATACTGTCTTTGGTTATCTTTACAAAGCTATGCTTTAATTCAACCACAAGCTACTGGGCTTCACCTAGAGGCACTGGGTGAAATATGGTACTATGGCCTGAGTTATACAAGAGATTAATCTACATTACATCATTTTTTCTAGCCTTAAAAGCCATGAATTTTGCATTTCTTCAACAGGAAGACATTTGGAATAAACCACATAGTTTAGGTTACTTAAATATATATTTTCATTGAACATGAAATAATATAATGAAAATATCCCAGTTGTTTCTGCAACACTGAGATCATAATCAAACAAACTGGCCATTCTAATGACGTGATGGGACTCATGTTTCCTAGTAATCCAAGAACTGTGGAACTGTAGGTTCAGATAGACAATAATTTGCAAGTGACAAGTGTCCAACTTCCTCATTTAGCCACATTTATAAGGAGAAAAGACTAACCATGAGACAGAACACCATCCTTCTTGTCAAACTAATCCCAAGTCACTAGAATGAGAGTCTGCTCCCTATTCAGTTCATTCCCCTATCAGACTGCAGTGGGACTCCTGTTGCTGACATTGCTGACTTATTTCCATTTAAAAAAAAACTCTCTTTTAAGTATCTGTGCTACACTGGTTGCGCTTCCCCACCATTGCATTTCCCCAATTTCCTTCCAACATCTGCCCACACCTCCCCCTTTCCTATTCAATCTCTTACGAGTTTCGTGTTCCCTTTCATACCCCACTACCTCCCTTCTGACCTTTCCCCTCTCCAGGCTCAGACCCAAATATCCTCAAGATTCACATTTACCAAAACCAGATTAAAAGCCAACAAGATTCATGCATTCCCAGAAGGCTATGTCGGGATTGTTAATTTATAACCCGTGTCCATCTTCTCATCTCCTCCCCTCATCATCCCTCTTTTTGACATAGTACAAACTTAAGTAAAGCTGTTTTATTCAAGTTCTTACTTCACACATTTCACAATCTACCCTAATTCCCTTAGTGGGCAGACACTAATTCTGTGCTTGTATCGAACTGCAGAATCCCATGAATCTAGGTAGTGACCAGCAGCACAGTCCTTTGCTGAGGGCCTCTAAAGTGCTCTCCAGGTGTGGACTCCTTGTCAGACACCCCTGCTCGGGTCCAGCCACTTGAGATCCTGAATACTTTTAATTCTTGCTTCAAAAAAATACACTTGGAGCATGAATGGAGTCACTCAGGGCTAGGCAATAGCAAACAAGCTGATCTAAGCAGGCGCTGCTGCAGTTAGTAAAGTAATTACAACATTCTCCATCTCAACATCCCAGATGTTTTCCTATTTGAAGTAGAGAACAAATTAGATCTTAAGGGGATTTATATGCCTAAAAATGCCATTTAAAGAGTAACCAAATCTGTGGATTCAATGTCAAATCAGAGCTAGGTTTAAATACAAAAACTCCTCATCTGAGTTGAAAGAATCTGAAGTGCTAATGTATTAAGCACTGCGGCCAAACCGAAGACTGGTTTAATCAGAAATCTTCAAGGAGGTGAGCCTGGCAGGAAGCAGTTGAGCAAATCTAGGTGGTGCCGCAAAGAGCATGGGCCTGAGGTTGCTAGAATTTTTCTGGCTCCGGTGACTCACAAATCACACATTGGGAACAATCACGTTGAATTTTCAGACAGACAGAGTGCACTTGCTGGATGCAGGGGCTGACATTTAGCTTCAAGACATGAGATTAGTTTAGGGAGCTGCAGCCGCCACCCGATCCCCCGGCTCTCAGCACAAGCCGCGGGGCTTTAAGCCCCGCGGCTTGTGCTAAGAGCCGAGCCCGGGGGCTGTGCTGGGGCTGGCCGGCTCCAATCAGAGCCGGCAGCACAGTCCAGGGGTTCGGGTGGCTGTGGGATAGGTACCCAGAGTGCACTTTGTTTTGCTGGAGGACTGAGAGGAGGAGGGGGGGGGGTTGTTTTATCCCTTACAGCATGCCGAGTGTGTACGCGGTATCGCGCAACAACAACCACGGAACATTTAACGCGCAACAGGGTAAGTGCGCGATAGCAATGCTAGTGTGTACATGGCCTATGACAGGAGCTTTGTAATGCTGCACTTGACTCAATTAAACCGTACACCTTGCACATGAGAGCCTGGGGCAGATGAGCCAATAGCAGCTCAACCCAGTGTTGTAAATTAAAACCACAACCTGTCACTTAAATGAAGACAGGCACAGGGATGGATTTAACTGCCATCAGTTACTACTCAGAAACCTTTTTCTGCTTAGCGTTTACCCAAGTGTCTGAAGAATCAGGTTCCTGGGCAATTCTGCTTTTTGGTGTAATCAGATTTCCTTTACAAATAGATTAAGATTAGCATTCTAAAGGATTACATTCCAGATTTTTCATAAAATGTTCTATACAGCCCACCAATCATACAGCCATACATCCACAAACCTACTTTCCTACCAGATTTTTTCCTTTAAAAGGTTGAATGGTAGATGCTTATTCACAGTTGCAATGAGTTCTTAATATCATCATGTGCAATTATTGAAAATTGTATTTCAGACAAAACTTTAAATGGTCATAAAATGAACTGATGATTCATATCTATTATGTGGTGCACTGCAAATTATATATAATTTAAGTTAATTTCATTTTCCCAGTAGACTAACTGTTCCATAAAGTCATATTTAAGCAGAGATTTTTTTTTTAAAAAATGGGGTTTTGATTTGGTGCCCAATTTTTAGGCCTTCATTTGGGTAAATATATATTACAACATGCATAACAATGAACATAAGTAAGTAAAACTCATTGTGTGATTAAGAATGTGTTATTCTTTTTACACTTAATGAAGAGTCCTATAGAATTTAACTATATGTGAAGCAAATAAAAATATTCTATAGTTTACTGGAAGCCTCCTATAGGATTCAGCAGTAGTAGGAAAAACAATGGGAGTCCTGTGGCACCTTAAAGACTAACACACATCTTCGGGCATAAGCTTTCGTGGGGCTCCATCCCTCTTCGTCAGATGCGTCGTGGGTTGCAGACCACAAAAGTTTATGCCTGAAGAAATTTGTTAGTCTAAGTGTTTTTGCTGTACATATTCTAAGAAAGCTACCCCTCTGGAACTTGTCATCAGCAGTAGTAGGAACATCTTTAAAATGGTCAAATCTGTATAGATTAAAATGAAACAACAGCATTTCCCCATTATGAATATAAAAGCAAAAGGCTCTACCGCCTTTCCAAACATACATGTGAGTATAAAAAAATTAAGTAAGGCAACTAGAGTTACACTTGTCAGTTTTGATACGGTATTTGTTTAAAGGAACTGTTATATCTACTAACCAATATTTTTAAAGATCCATTTATTAATCTCTGGGGAGATATTCTTTTCTGAAAGTAAAATAAGATGAGGGTAGGGATTGTCCTAATATGTCCAAGTTAAACACTATTTTCTTTTCCTAATGGTCAGTGTATAATGGGGGGGGGCAGGGCAGGGAGGAGGAAGGGAACAAGATAGGAAATGACTTAGTAGATATTAATCACAGAACTGTAGGGATGGAAAGCACATTGAGATGTCATCAAGTCTGGCCCCCTCTGGTGTGGAAGAACCAAGTATACGTAGACCATCCCTGACAAGTGACTGACTTGTTCTTAAGCTCCAGAAAGGGTACTCATGTCAGTCTATTTCAGCAAAAGAAACAAGAAGTCCTGCGGTACTTTTAAAGGCTAACACATTTATTTGTTATTCAATGGGATTGTGCCCACAAAAGCTTATGCAATAAATAAATTTGTTAAGTCTTTAAAAGTGCCACAGGACTCCTTCAGAGGGGTAGCCGTGTTAGTCTGTGTACAGCAAAAACAACGAGAGTCCTGTGGCACCTTCTAGACTAACAGATTTTCTTTGGCATAAGCTTTCATGGGCTATAACCCACTTGGTCAGATGCATAGCCCACGAAAAGCTTATGCCAAAGAAAATCGGTTAGTCTAGAAGGTGCCACAGGACTCATTTTTGCTGTTTTGTTTGTTGGACTTGTTCTTAAAACCTCCACAACTTTTCTTGGAAGCCTGGTCCAATGCTTTACTACTCGTTAGTTAGAAAGTTCTTCATAATATCTAATCTACATCTCCCTTGCTGCAATTAAGCCCTTTACTTCTTGTCCTCCATGTCCACTGAAAGCAGGACAACTGATCCCTGTCCCATTTATAACAGCCTTTAACATATATGAAGGTTTATCAAGTCCCCCACCTCATTCTTCTTTTCTCAAGATTATACATGCCCAGTTTTGTTTCTTAAAATCTTTCCTCAGGTGTCAGGTTTGCTACCTTTTATCGTTTTTGTTAGTGTCCTCTGGACTCTCTCTAGTTTGCTCACATATTTTGGATAAAATCCTAAAGTGTGGTGCCCAGAATAATACACAGTATTCAACTGAAGCCTCACCACTGCTGAATGGAGTGGGACAACTAATCTCCCTTTTTTACCTACAACACTCCTGTCAATGTACCCCAGAACATTAGCCTTTTCTGCAACTGCACCACATTGTCGACCCATATTCACATTTGTAATCAACGTCATCATCAGATCCTTTTCAGCAGTACTACTACCTAGCCAGTTATTCCCCAGTTTATAGTTGTGCATTTGATTTGTCCTTCCTAAGTGTAGTACTTTGCACTTATCTTCATGGAATTTTATCTCGTTGAATTCAGACCAGTTCTCCCATTTGTCATGGGGGTTTAAGTTCTAATTCTGTCCTGCAATATGCTTGTAAACATCTGGTGTATCCACAGATTTTATAAGCCTACACTCCTCATTATCCAAGCCATTAGTGAAAATATTGACTAGTAGCAGACAGGACAGACCTATGTGTGACTATTAGATACATACTCCTGACAATGAATCATTGAAAATATTGACTGGTACCAGACAGGACAGACCTATGTGTGACTATTAGATACATACTCCTGACAATGAATCATTGATTACTACTCTTTAGCCAACTGTGCATATGGTGCAGCTTGACAAAGCCATGACAGGGATGATTTAGTTGGGATAGGTCCTGTTTGAGCAGGAGGTGGGACTAGATGATCTCCTGATATATCTCTTCTAACCCTAATCTTCTATGGTTCTATGATTTTATACCTTATAGAAATTTCATCTAGACCACATTTCCCTAGTTTGCTTATGAGAATATCATGTGGGGCTGTATCAAAAGCCTTACTAAAAATCAAGATATATCATGTCTACTCTTTCCCCCAATCCACTAGGCCAGTAACTGTCCCAAAGAAGGATATTGTGTTGGTTTAGGATGTTTGTTCTGGAGAAATCCATGTTGCCTAATCTGCATTACCCTATTATCTTCTAGCTGCTTACAAATTGATAAATTTGTTCCAGTATCCTTTCAGGTATTGAAGTTAGGCTGACTGGCCTATTGCCCCCCAGATTCCCTTTACTCCCCTTTTTAAAGATATGTACTTTGTTCACTTTCTTCAGTCATTCATGAGTTCAAAGATAATTGTTAATGATTTAAAATTGTTTCAGCTAGTTCCTTAAATTCTCTAGGATGAATTACAATAGGCTCTGCTCACTGAAATATATTCCACTTGGCTAAATTTTCTTTAATATGTTCCTTCCCTCTTTTGGCTTGTGTTCCTTTCCATTTGTTGTTAATATTAATTGAGTATATGGTCACAATTAACTTTGTTAGTGAAGACTGTAGGAAAAATAGGTATTAAACGTTTCAGCCTTCTTGATGTCATCAGTTGTTATTTCTCTTTCCCTGCTAACCATTAAGTAAAGGACATACACTTTTCCTCATCTTTTTCTTGCACTTGATTTATTTAAGTAAACCTCTTCTTTACTGCCTTTTAAATCATTTGCTAGATGTCACTCATTTTGTGCATTAGTTTTTTCTGATTTTGTCCCTATGTGATTGTGCTATTTTTCGTTCTCCTCCTTAGTTCTTCATCCATTTTTCCACTTTTTGTAGGATTCCTTTTTAATTTTCAGGTAATTAAAGAGCTCCTTATGGAGCCATATTAGCCTTTTACTATTCTTCCTCTCTTGCCTTCACATTGGTATAATTTACAGTTGTGCCTTTAAAGTTGTCTCTTTGATGAAACTGCCAGCTCTCCTGAACTCCATTTTCCCCTTTGATCCTCTTCCCATGACCATACCTATGAGTTCTCAGAATTTGTTAAAGTCTGCCTTTTGAAGTCCATTGTCCTTATCCTGCTGCTTTTATTCTTTCATTTCCTTGTTGTCATGAAATCTACCATTTATCGTTTCATCACCACATTCATCCAAGCTGTCTTCCATCTTCACATTTGCTACGAATTCCTCTCTAGCGGTCAGAATCAAGTTGAACACAGCTGTTCCCCTTGTTACCTCCTCTATTTTCTGAAACAAGAAGTTTGCTCCCAATACATTCCAAGAATTTTTGGAAAATTTGTATTTTGTCATATCATTTTCCTAAATGATGCCTGAAAAATATCCTTTGTTGCAGGTTGATTTCTAAGATTTGTCAAACAAGACAGCATGCCAATAATGACATTAGTCAGAGAATATGATAGCAGGAAGCACAAATTAAGAATGTGAGCCATAATATTTTTAATTTACATCAACTAATGATCTCATTTCTTTATCACACTCATCACTTTCTGATGACTGAACTACATACTTTGGAAACAGAATTTCTTCTCTGACAGAGCCAGTTATATATTTTCCCTGGTTCCTCATACCTTTTCTCCACAAAAAGACATCACTTATTGATTGAAAAGGAGCTGGGTCCAGGTCTTTGTCGATCGTAGGAGGACCCCCTTTCCCTAAGCCAGCAGATGAACCCAGATATCTCCTTCTCATTAACAATTTTTCTCCTCTCTTCCTCCACCACATACATGACAAGGGAATTTGGCCATAAATTGTTATTGTGTAGAGAAGGCTACCAAGGATGCTAGCCTCTTTCTATTGGGTCAGCATACTAGGGTGTCCCGGCATAGAGAATACACTGGAAGCTTCTTTTAATAAGCAATTTTTCAGAAACTTGTAGCTTCAGAATGGAGAGGAGCAGAATCAGATACAAAATTACTAGCATGGACTGTCTCCTTACACCACAGAGGAAAAGAAGAGTTCCAACATCAGAGTCACCTGCATTCCCTCCCAAGAAGCCCAACTTTCAGAAAGTTTGAGTAAGAGGAATTTTAACTGAATGTAGTTTTACTATGTCTCCGGTAGTTTATAAATATTTCTACTGCTGAATATGCAGTTTGTGATTCCTTGCACACTTGTTCCTCAGGTTTCTTCTAGTTAGCCTCTATGGTCTCACCACAGTATACTAAGTGCTCCCTTCATATCTCAAATAAAATTTGTATCTCAAAACAAACATAAGCAAGAGTGGGCACAAGTATTACAATGCATCACTTTCTACAAGCAGGTAAGTATGATCTTAATTATCCGCTAATTTAACATCATCATTAGGCTTCCGAGTTAGCAATGTTAACTGTTTCATAGTCACAAATTGGAAAGGAGCCACAGGACAGAAGAAGAAGAAAAAAAAGCATTTAAATGGTCAGTTGTTTGTACTTCCAAACACAAGGGCATTAAACATTTAGAACAGCCTTACAAAGAAGATCACAACCCACCCAGTGATAAGATAACATAGCTCTACCTAGCACTGAAACGTTACAGTTTAGGTCAGGAAGTAAATGATTCCATATCCAGTAGAACTTGCAGAAGTATTTAGATAGGCAGCATGCTATTATGGGCCTGATTATGAGCAGTTCCAAACAACCCACTACCCAAAGAAAATCAGAGCTGCCAAGGCATTGGACCCGACATGGATTCTTGGCTGGACACTTCTGATAAACAGAAGTGATCAGAATGTCACCTATATATTGTTTGAAATACACTATTGGCACAATGCCCCCTCAACATCACACTGAGGAATTGCTTCATCCCCAGCTGAATGACCCACAATTTTTTAAAAAAACTGTTCTTTATCAGTCTCCCAGCCAACTGCCAACCCAGCCCTAGCCAGCTTGTAAGAATCTAACCAGACATCCTAGCTACAGAACCATGACCAGAGCAAACATGCTAAATAACAAACCTTACCTAGATGAAAATGGAAAATAACAGCGGGAGATTACATCATTTATGACCAAGCTTGTCTCAAGTGTTCTTATACAATAGATTGCACAAAAATTAACACTTTGCTTAGAGAGGAATTCTTTTACTTGATGTCCATTGCCCTGCGCAGCTTCCAACAGAAGTGTTACAGTGAAGCTGACCACTTAATGAAGATTCCTTAGAAAACTCATTTAACCAAAATGTTTTAAGCAGCAATGCACAAACTGGTCTGAAGTTTCAGGCCTGGTACACACCACACCGTGCGATAAGGCTGTGAGCGTACACAACGAACATGTTGCTTGTTGCGCGGCAACAGCCCTCTTGCCGCACAACAGCTAAACCACCCAAACAGTGTGTGTGGATAGTCCTCGCGCTTTTGACAGCCTCCGCAAATGTCCCAGGGTGCCAATGAAGGCCACTCTGGGACACCGGAGCTGTCATACATGTTAATTTCACTGCTCTGCTAGAGCAGTGAAATTAACAAGTAGCTGAGCAGCGCTCCAGCTGCGGTGAGTGTGCCTGCACTCTCGGTGGCTGGAGCCTTCCTGCTGCCCGGAATTTCCTCTTGCTGCCTGGCTTGCTGACAGGGAGCCAGGAAACTGAGCAGCTTGAGGGACTCCTGGTCCAGCAGGGCTTTGGCGCCAGGGCTCCTGGTGGCTGGAGTCCTGCTGCGGGGATTCCCTCAAGCTACTTGGTTTCCCGGGCGGCTTGAGGGATTCCCCATGGCAGCGGGGCTCCTGCTCAGTTGCTGGTTCTCGGGGCGGCAGCCGCCGCCGCCACCACCACCACCTAGGGAGCTGGCGAGTGGGAGGCAGTGGGGATCAAGCCGCCTTGCTCCCACTCGGTTGCCGGTTCTCGGGGCAGCAGCCGTGGGGGAATCCTTGGGCGTTGCCATGGGATTCCCCCTAGCCGCCCAGCTACACGGGAAGCCAGGCAGCTAGAGAGAATCCCCACGGCAGCAGGGCTGTAGCCGCCAGGAGTGCCGGCACTGCAGTGGCTTGAGCCCCGCTGTCACTCAGTTCCCGGCAGCTGCCAACTCTGGCTGACACCTCCGGGAACCCTGGCTGCTACAGTGCACGGTGGGATAGGTGCCCGCCATGCACTGCTCTATATCGCGAAAGAAGTAAAAAAAAGTGTGGACACTCCGCTCCATTAGAAGGAGCGCAGCGTGTACACTCTCCCGCGCAATAAAAGCCATGTGACTTTTATAGCCCAAGGGGCTTCTTGTACAACAACTGGGTAGTGTGTACATGGCCTCAGTTACTATTCAGATTTAAATAAGGATCAGACTCCAAGTCCACCCTTCTCAGCTTGGCTATTTCCCTCCCCATCTTTTGTTCAACCCTCCCATAATCTTCCCCTCCAAAGATTACTAGACCCTGAAGAAAAGAGCTGCTGGGTCTAAGCTACTGTTGAAATCTAATTTTATACCGAGTGCATTTAAAGAGACATCATAACCAACTTTGGTAATAACTGGGGTCCAACAAAGATGGTCAGAGCTACCGGACTCCACTATGAAATCTTCAAAAGGGTTGTTAGAAACAAAAATTAAGGGGGTTAAAAATATATGATATTTTCGATGTCCTAACCGAACACTCATCAACATTTACTCATCAATATTACTGAACTAAGGGCAAATGCTAAGACAATTCATAACATCAGGTAAGAGTTACAACTAGTTTCAAAAGCTATTCCATTCAGCTTATTTACAGTTTGTTTTTCCACTGCTTCATTAACAGACTAGCTCAACACGATTCAGTATTTTAGTTAAATATGGAACTTATAATATTAATTTCCACATACATTGATAGATTTATTAAGACCATCACTTTGTATTCATTACAATTCTTAAATTCTTAGAATAGTGCTTCTGAAATAGACTGCAAACACTTCCAAGCTCACGAGCATTCAATTTTGCTATTTAACAGAAAGCAGTCTAACACCACACTCAGCCCTACCTAATCAGAAGTGCAAATATTACTAACTCTATGAGAAACCCCAATAAGCTAAAAGTCAGATGGGGAATCCATAGCTTTAACTGAGTGTATTTAGCAATACAACTAAAAAAAATTCCACTGTCAGCATTATTATGAGTTAAGCCATCTCGTTTGTTGCTTCTATAACTCAGCACTTTAACAAGCTTCCATTTCAAGATAACTGTCCATTAATTGAACTCTTATGTGTTGTTCCATACAACATGTAGAACTACTTTTATTCCATGTGATGCCATCCGATGTCTCACACGGCAAATGTATATCAGTAAAAAAGTGCATCTTTTCCCACCTCACACCAACCTACTGCACAGCCACAGATCTACTCATGAAGCCATCAGTGAAAAGTAATAAGCCTAACATTTGGCATGCATTTGAGACATTTCCATTGCCTGTATAAAGTCTTTCAGTCCACAGATCTTACGACAATTTGACGCAAGATTACAGTTGTTTTAAACCTACAACTTGCAAAGCAATTAAAAAAAAATCTCTAAACTCAAAATTCTGTTTTGAGACTTCACCTTTTGACATGAAATCCAAGGATATTTCAGCTTTCTATCTACTCTGGAAAGCATTCCTATATACAAGTTTCTCAAAAGTCTTATGTCTTGTGGAATGTTTTAAGTACACAAAGACATGTCAATATAGACAAATCATTATCCCCTCTAATCTTTCAATTCCAGTCATTTTAAGTGTTACTTGTAACACTAGAAAAAAAAATCTGTGCTTATCTGAAAGTTTCTTTGAATAGTAAGGTCCACAGTTCTGTTACAGTGAGTATGTCAGCCTGTTTAGGGAAGCTTTGGGGAAGAATCAGATCTCTCAGAATATGTCTGCACTGTTGAGGCTGCACAAATTGATGCAGCGGGATCAACTGAGCAGACAGTGACGATCCATTCAATCAATCCTGGAAGAGCTCTCTGGTCGACATAACAAATCCATCCTCCCGAAAAGAGTACGGCTGCATCAACCAGAGGGCATTACCCGTCAACTCAGCACAGTGGAGACATCACAATAAAGGAATGTTAGTAAGTCAATGGGAGATATGCAAGCTACACTATGTGGCTTGTGTAACTCCCAACTGACAGCCGCTGTCAGCGTATACTGCACCTCAGTCACTCCCACCAAGAGAATGCCTCACCCCGATATCCCCTCTGCTTGAGAAAACTTTCACAGACATGATCATTCCATTCTATTTTCCTAGTTTACAGGTTGTGTTAATTACACTTTGAAGGAAAAGCATAGCAATTGTGCCTACTGCAGAGCACAGGGATAATTTATTTTTGCAAAATAAATCTAAATTCTCTGGATGCCAATTTTAATTTCTATTCTAGATGAGCACCTCATCAATAGGCAGAGCCAACCCTTAATACTAGAGGAAAAAATTTTCAGGTAAGCAGAGTTTAAAAGTTTCCTATTCAGTCCATAGAGTCATTACAATGAGATTTTCACAGCACTGTGCCTCCAGGGGACAGTAACAGGGTCATCTTTTAAACATGAACATCCAAAACAAATTCCAAAAGGGGTAGCCATGTTAGTCTAGGTCAGAAAAAGAAGAAAAGGTTTCTTACCTGTAACTGGTATTCTTCGAGATGTGTTGCTCATGTCCATTCCACTTTAGGTGTGCGCGCGCCGCGTGCACGAGCTGCCGGAAACTTTTTCCCCAGCATCCCCCGGGGCCGTCCGTGGAGCCCCCTACAGTCGCGCCTTCGCGGCGCACTATAAAGGGTCCCGACGGCCCTGCCCTCCCAGTTCCTTCATGTCTCAGTCCGACAGAGGGGTAGGAGGGCGGGTGTGGAATGGACATGAGCAACACATCTCGAAGAATACCAGTTACAGGTAAGAAACCTTTTCTTCTTCTTCGAGTGATTGCTCATGTCATTCCACTTTAGGTGACTCCCATAGCCTTACCTGAGGAGGAGGGGTCAGACCTCAAGTACTTGCTGCCTGAAGGACCGCTCTGCCGAGCGCCGCGTCCTCTCTGGCTTGGTCCACGATGGCATAGTGTGCTGTAAACGTGTGCACAGAAGACCAGGTGGCAGCTTTGCAGATATCCTGGATGGGGACCGATGCCAGGAAGGCTGCGGAAGACGCTTGGGCCCTTGTTGAATGGGCCGTGACCCTCGGGGCTGACTTGCCCGCCAGTCTGTAGCATTCCCTGATACAATCCGATATCCAGGAAGCGATCCTTTGCGTTGAAACTGCCTTGCCTTTCATCCTTTCTGCTATTGCTAGAAAGAGCTGAGGGGATTTCCTAAAAGGTCTGGTCCTCTCCAAATAGAAGGCCAGGGCCCGACGCACATCCAGCGCGTGAAGTCTACGCTGTTCGTCGGTTTCGTGAGGCTTAGGACATAGAACTGGCAAGAAGATGTCTTGATTAACATGGAAACTCGAAACAACCTTGGGGAGAAAGGCTGGGTGTGGGCGTAGACGCACCTTGTCTTTAAAGAATACAGTGTACGGCGGATCTGCCGTCAATGCTCTAATCTCCGAGACCCTTCTGGCTGAGGAGATGGCCACCAGGAAGGCCACTTTCCATGAGAGGTATAGGAGCGAACAGGAACCCATAGGTTCAAACGGGGGGCCCGTAAGTCTAGTGAGAACGAGGTTCAGATCCCACTGGGCTACCGGGGAGCGGGTTGGTGGAAAAACTCTAACCAAGCCTTTCAGGAATCTTTTGACCAGAGGGTTTGTGAAGACTGAGAGGCCTGCCTCCCCAACGTGGAAGGCCGAGATGGCCGCCAGGTGTACTTGGACGGAAGAGCTTGCTAGGCCCTGCTGTTGGAGGGCTAATAGGTAATCCAGGATTAGGGGAATGGGGGCTCTAGGCGGGTCCACATTCTTATCCGCAAGCCACACCGTGAAGCGCTTCCACTTAGCTTGGTAACTCAGCCTTGTTGAGGGCTTTCTACTGCTGAGGAGGATGTCCTTCACCTGTTGGGAGCATTGGAGCTCTGACGTGTTTAGCCATGGAGGTTCCATGCTGTGAGGTGCAGAGTTTTCACGTCTGGGTGCCTCAGTTTGCCCTCGTCCTGGGAGAGGAGATCCGGTAAGCATGGAAGAGTTATGGGGGCGCTGATCGAGAGCTCCAACAGCGTGGGGAACCAATGCTGCCTGGCCCACGCTGGGGCTATAAAGATCACCGCTGCTTGGTCCTGTTTGATTTTGATTAGGGCCTTGTGGATTAGCGGGGTGGAGGGGAATGCATAGAGGAGTCTGCCCCCCCAATGCATGAGGAAGGCGTCTGAGTTCGAGCCCGGGCTCTGTCCTTGGAATGAGCAGAAGCTCTTGCACTTCGCGTTTGCCCCTGACGCGAATAGGTCCACCCGGGGAGTGCCCCACTTCCGGAATATGCCCCTCAGGACATCCTCCCTCAGAGACCACTCGTGTTTCAGAAAGGACCTGCTGAGGGAGTCCGCTAAAACATTCTGCTGACCGGGTACGTATGTCGCTATCAGGTGTATTGAATGGGAGAGGCAGAAGTTCCACAGATCCAGTGCCTCTCTGCACAGTTGCGAGGAGCGAGTGCCCCCTTGCCTGTTGATATAGAACATTGTGGCTACATTGTCCGTGCGAATCAACACTACCTTGCCTCGTAGGTGGGGGTAAAAGGTCTGGCAGGCCCGCCTCACTGCTCTGAGCTCGCGTATGTTGATGTGCGCCAAGAGGTCCCTTTGGTCCCAGAGGCCCTGAGCCCTGAGGTCCCCCATGTGCGCACCCCACCCGATGTTTGACGCATCTGTGGTAAGGCAAACTGAGGGCTGTGGGGGCCGGAAGGGGACTCCTGCGCACGCCCAACCGGGGTTGGTCCAGCAGCCCAATGATTTGAGGACCTGTTGGGGAACTGACACTAACTCGCTCATGCTGTCCTGAGCTGGGCGATAGACCGAGGCCAGCCAGGTCTGACAAGGCCTCATCCTCAGCCTTGCGTATCTTATGACTGAGGTGCAAGCGGCAAACAGACCTAAAAGCCTCAGAATCGTCCGTACTGTGCATATCGGGTGAGTTCTCAGCTCCCTTACTGCGCAGTTGATTTTATCGAATCGATCCCTTGGGAGCGAAGCTCTGGCTACAACTGAGTCCAGGGTCGCTCCTATGAAGTCTATCCTCTGAGCCGGTGAGAGGACCGATTTCTGGGTGTTCACCACCAGCCCTAGCTTGCTGAAGGTGCGTTGGATTATCTGGAGGTGCCCACTGACCTGGTCTCTGGTTGGTGCCTTCACTAACCAGTCGTCCAGGTACGGAAAAACTTGGATGCCCTGGCGCCTGAGGTAGGCCGCTACCACCGACAGGCACTTTGTGAAGACTCTTCGTGCGGCCGAGAGCCCGAATGGCAGCACCGTGAATTGAAAGTGGGAGCCGTTCACAACAAATCTGAGGAATCGCCTGTGGCGTGGGGCTATGCTTATGTGGAAATACGCGTCCTTCAGGTCGAGGGCGGCGTACCAATCTCCCGGATCCAGGGAGGGAATGATGGAGGCGAGGGAGACCATCTTGAACTTGAGCTTCTTCAAGTGTTTGTTGAGATGTCTCAAGTCGAGGATGGGGCGGAGGCCGCCTTTCGCCTTTGGGATGAGGAAGTACCTCGAGTAGAAGCCTTTCCCTTTCCGATGGTGAGGGACCTTCTCCACCGCTCCCGCCTCCAGTAACCGGCAGACCTCCTGTTGAAGCCGGTGAACGTGAGCTGGGTCCCTGAAGAGGGACTGGGAAGGAGGTGGGTGGGAAGGGGATGCAGAAGTAAATTGCAGGGAGTATCCATGCTCTACAGTGTGGAGGACCCACCGGTCCGAAGTAATGAGCTCCCACGCATGGTAGAAACGGGATAACCGGTTGCGGAAAGTGGGGGTGGGTGGATCCAGAATTGAGGTAGGGACGCCGGCCTCGGGCGTGCCCTCAAAACCCCTTTTTCTGGGAGGGAGGGCGCTGGGAGCGTCCCTGCCCTGAGTCCGAGGCGCTCCTGCTCCTCCTGTTGTTCTGGCCCCGTCCCCGGTAGGAGTCCAGTCTCCGATTGTATCCCCTCGGGTGGGGTTGGGGTTTAAAATGTTTACGTTGGGGAGCGGGGGTGTGGAGGCCCAGGGACTTCAGAATCGCCCTCGAGTCTTTCAGGCTCTGGAGCTTAGAGTCCGTCTGAGCCGAGAACAGGTCCAGGCCCTCGAAGGGCAGGTCCTGGATCGTAGATTGGACCTCCTGCGGCAGGCCGGAGGCCTCAAGCCATGAGCAGCGCCTCATGGCCACCCCTGAGGACATGGAACGGGCTGATGCGTCGGCGGCGTCCAGGGCGGATTGGAGAAGGACCTTGGACACCACCTTCCCCTCCTTGACCATTGCGGAGAACTCGGGCCTCGACGGCTGGTCGAGTTTGTCTTGGAATTTTTCCATGGAGGCCCAGGAATTGAAGGCGTATCTACTTAGGATCGCTTGCTGGTTTGCGATCCTAAGCTGTAGCCCCGCCGTGGAATATACTTTACGCCCAAATAGGTCTAGACGCTTAGAGTCCTTGGCCTTTGGAGTCGGGCCCTGGTGACCTTGTCTCTCTTTCTCATTGGCAGCCGCCACTACCAGCGACCCCGGGGTGAGGTGAGTGTAAAAATGCTCGTACCCCGATGATGGGAGGAAGTATTTCCTCTCAGACTTTTTGGCGGTAGGGGTTATGGACGCCGGTGTCTGCCACAGGGCCTTGGTGTTGTCCCTGATAGTCTTGATAAGAGGCAGGGCGACCCTCGATGGGCCCTCTGGGGTTAAAATGTCTACCACAGGGTCAGCCTCTTGGACCACTTCCTCCGCCTGTAATCCCATGTTGCGGGCTACCCTGCGCAGCAGGTCCTGATGCATCTTAGCGTCATCGGGGACCACTGCCGGTGTCGTTCCTGCCACCGCTTCGTCTGGCGACGACGAAGACGAACCTCGGGGAAGGGGCGGCACCGCCTGGCCCACGGCACCGGAACGAGGGTGCTTCGGGCGCTCGCTCCTGGCGGTGCCGGGGTCCTGGGCGTCCTCCGCGGCGGAGCCTGGGTCTGAGAGGTCTGTAGCCTCTGGCGGGGCGCTGGCCGTGTAGGACGGGCGGGTCCTTGAGCCCGAGGCCATGGAGCGTGACCTGCCAGAGAGCTGGCCTTGTGCCTGATGGAATGCCCAGGGCGTCCAGAAAGGCCACTGAGATGGCATTTGCCAGTGGTGCGGTGCCGCGTGCCCCTGGCCCGAACGGTGCCGACGTGGGCTTCTCCTGGATCTGATCGACTCCGACTCAGAGTCCGAGGAGGCATAGCTGCGCGGAGACCATGGCGGAGCGGTGCCGGGCGGTGCCGTTGGTGCCGGCGGGGTGCGACGCCGGGGGGACCTTGACTTAGCTGCCTCCGCTACACGGTCGCTCTCTCTGCCTTGCCGCGGGGACGGCGCCGGGCGGTGCCGTGGAGACCTTGGTCTCTTTAACATCGGGGGTTTTCCCTTGGACATCGGTGCCCGTGTCAGGCTATGTGCCGGGGAAGCGACCTCCTCGATTAACTCCCTGGCCGCCTCAAAGGTCTCGGGAGTGGAGGGCAGGTGAATATCCTCCTGCAGGATCTCCCTGGTAGGGGAACTTGCCGGTACCGGACTCAACGAGCGCCTCGGAGTCGACGGTGCCGGGCCTCGGCTAGCCTCTGTTGAGCGGCCCGACACGGGTCCTGCTCTGTCAGCTCCCTTGCTCTTAGGTGCAGGGGAGCGGCCCCTGTCCGCTCTCTTTCTCTTGGGCGGTACCGGGGAGTGAGAGCGGTGCCGCCGTCCTTCATCGGCCCCTTTCTTCGGTGCCGGCGATCGGCGGTGCCGAGGTTCCTTGGGCGTGCCCTTGGAACGCGGCGAGTGTGGGATAGACGGTGCGCTCCGCACCGAAGCCGCACCGGGTGTCTCCGGCGCCGGAGGGCGCAGCGCCTCCTCCATCATCAAAAGTTTTAGTCTCTGGCCCCTTTCTTTTTGTGTTCTGGGGCGGAAACTTTTACAGATCTTACAGTGCTGGCCGAGATGGGCTTCGCCGAGGCACTTGAGGCAGGAGGAGTGTGGGTCGTCCAGGGGCATAGGCTTCTTGCATGCACCGCACGACTTGAAGCCGGGCATGCCCCGGATCCGCTCTAGACAGCGGACCCCTTAGATGTCGAAGGGGGGGGTGCTCTAAACTAGCTATGAAACTATCTTTGGGGAAACTAACTAACTACAAAGGGGAAAACTCTTGCGGTGCGCAAGAGAGAGACGTTCCAGCAGTCGCCACGAGCAGTAAGAAGGAACTGGGAGGGCAGGGCCGTCGGGACCCTTTATAGTGCGCCGCGAAGGCGCGACTGTAGGGGGCTCCACGGACGGCCCCAGGGGATGCTGGGGAAAAAGTTTCCGGCAGCTCGTGCACGCGGCGCGCGCACACCTAAAGTGGAATGACATGAGCAATCACTCGAAGAAGAAACAAGGAGTCTAGTGGCACTTTTAAAGACTAACACTAACTAACGCTCATGCGATAAATAAATTTCTTAGTCTTTAAAAATGCCACTAGACTCCTTGTTTGTTTTACCCAAAACAAAGTAAATGATAAATTCGACATGCTTCAAGTGCCTAAGGAAGATGGAGCAGGCTTTTGCTGAAAAAATAGTAATGGCTAAAGATCGGATGACCAATATTTACAATTTAGTCAATTTGGGTAATGGTGGCCATTTGTTACATTCGCGATCACATCTGTCTCAACATTGACAGTGTTCCTACAGACTGAATGCTGACACTAGAGAGGAGGAAGAATAGTTCTTGAATTTACTTTGGGAATGAATGTTCTGCTGGTGCATTTTGAGCCCCAGCTACATTGGAAGTGTTGCCCCCAGTAGTCAGGCTGTACAAGAAACATGTCCACATTAAGTGCCATTTTGGTGCTCTACTTTTTGGACATGCACCACGAGTTCAAGAAGCCTCTGCATGTAGCATATGCAGATCTTAAGGCTGCATTTGATTCAATTTATTGAGTTACAACATGGAAGGCCTTAAAGGGCATAGGTGTCCCAATCACTCTGCTGCACTTGATTAGTAAGCTGCATAATGGAACCACTGACCATGTATGTCTGGGAAAATCAGATTTTTGGCACCTTTTAAACCAGTATCAATATGGAATCAACATCATCTCAACACCACAACCAATTCAGGATCTATTTGAGCCGTATCCTCTCCATACGGTCACACTGGTCTATAGACTACTTGGGCCATTGTCTGCAGGCGATATCTCATGCTTTTTGGACGTGTCATGAGAATGCTACAAGACATTATGGCAAACGTCGTTCTCCGGGTGGCTTTTAACATCCAGAATAATATTGGAGTGATGGAGGCAGCCCATAAGCTGACCCCCAACTACATGAGTTCATCAAGTCTTTTCTGATATTGGACTCTCAGCCCATCAAGTCCCTTCAGCTGCACAGTAACAGACCAAATGGCAAATGATCAATATAGCCAACTGCTTAGCTAAGGGTTAAAGAAAAAAATCTTACAAGGAGGAGGGTGAAAAATTGTTCTTGTTAATCTCTGAGGATAGAACAAGAAGCAAAAGTCTTAAATTGCAGCAAGGGAGATTTAGGTTGGACATTAGGAAAAAGTTTCCAACTGTCAGGGTGGTTAAGCACTGGAACAAACTTCTTAGGGCAGTGTTTCCCAAACTAGTTTGGCCCTGGAACACTTTTGGGAGTGGAATATATTGACGGAACACACACATGCTGGTCAGAGGTGGTGGGGGGGGAGTTGTTTCATACCAAAAAATTGCCAGACGTATTGCTTAAAAGTTGATCTAAAAGAGTTCGTTTTTTGGGAATGTCCTTTATTTTACAAAGAACAAAAAAATAAAGAGGATGGCCAGCGGTGGGCAACAAAAATGATTAGAGGGTTGGGGCACATGACTTATGAGGAGAGACTGAAGGAACTAGGCTTATTTAGTCTACAGAAGAGAAGACTGAGGGGAGATTTGATAGCAACCTTCAACTACTTGAAGGGTTGCTCCAAAGAGGAGGGAGCTAGGCTGTTCTCGAGGGTAACAGAGGACAGAACAAGGAGCAATGGTTTCAAATTACAGCTGGGGAGATGGCGGTTGGATATTAGGAAAAACTTTCTCACTAGGAGGATAGTGAAGCACTGGAATGGGCTACCTAGGTAGGGGGTAGAATCTCCATCTTTGGAGATTTTTAAGGCCCAGTTAGACAAAACCCCGGCTGGGGTGATTTAGTGGGAGTGGTCCTGCTTTTTAGCAGGGGGTTGGACTAGATGACCCCGTGAGGTCCCTTCCATCCCTATTATTCTATGATTCTACCTCAGCATTTTTGATACACACCATTTCATATTTAATATTTTAGAAGGAAAAATATCGCTAGCATCAAAAAATTTTCATGGAACACCTATTCACATCGTGTTTGGGAGACTGTGGAATCTCCACCATTGGAGGATTTTAAGAACAGATTAGACAAACACCTATCAGTAATGGTCTAGTTAATACTTAGTCCTACCCTGAGTATCAGTTTTTTTCTCAAATCCATGAGAACAATGATCACTTCATCCAATCATCCATTTTGAACCTCTCTGATCCTGGATCAAGGATTGCTTTTGCTATAAAAGACTTCCTTTGTTGGGTAGAGAGAGCCAAAGGTACAATGCTAGGTTAATCAAGCCCCAAAATAGATAAGGCATAAGTAGTATCAGTGTCATGCTCTCCTTCCTATCTTTCATACAGTCCTGGAGAGAAGTGGAAAAGAAGAGCGAAGGCATATAGCAGAGACTATGCCCAGCTTTGCAAGAGATCATCCAGCACCTTGCAACCAAGTCCTGATATGTGGAGAGGCCACAAGACAATGTACTGCTATTTCCATATGCAAAGAGGTGACCATCAAATTGACTTACAATCAGCAAGAATACTTCTGGATCCAAATTCCATGCTGCCTGATCTGACTTCTTCCATATAAGATTTGATATTCATCTTCCCTTTGAAGCACACAGCAAGGCAGGAAACTTTGCTCTGCCTGGGACAGCAGCTAATTTTCTTTGAGACTCAGTTTACCATGTTCTACTTGGTTTATGAAAACACTACCGGATATAGATTGTCCCGACCAGAACAAATCTTACCAATGGAAGGAAGAGTACACTAAGACCTCAAATCATTGTGTTACAGCCAGTGGATGCTATTTTCTCTTTCTAGGATTTATTTTTCTGGATAGAATTGGGACCTGATAGAGATAACCCTTTCCGCTAATACTAGCTAGCATCTGACATCAGGATCTATTTGTCTAACTCATTAAGGGTGGATCCCTTCGGGGAAAAAAAAATCTCGTTCTCTGCATTTCACAGTTGAGGGAGTGGGAAACAGACAATGGGCCCTTGAACTCTGTCAACAAACATGATATCAAGTGAGATGCAGAAGGAATAACACGAATTACTGTTCACAGGAGCCTCGCCCAATGATTCATTAAATATCTCTGTGCATTAGCTTGGCCTTCACAACAGACTTCACTAAGAACTAGGTTTTTGTTTGACCCATCACTAGTTTTTCCTTATGACCATCTTCATTTGATGTTAACATTCTTTGACATCAGACCTCTCACTAATAGAATTCATCCTCAGTCCACGCCTATGATTGAGTCCCTGACACCATACATCTGTGTTTACCATGAATCCACAATACTCCAGAAGCCATATCAGTATAAATTTGTTTCACCTCTGAAGAGAGACCAGATGAGCAGAGTTTTCCAGGAACAAATAGATACGAACTCCCTTTTTCCTTAAATCCAATATTAATACTCTCAATCTTGGAAGAGACCGGGGAAGCTTCTGTCAGATCAAAGGATAATGATCAGTTTTGGAGAAAATACCGGTAACTCAACATCCATTGCCAACATGGAGAGCTATCTGAGGAATGATAACATGAGACCGAGAGCCTTCTTTAGGAACTTCAAGTGTTCTAACTGGGTCAAGTCTGTTTCTTCCTGGTTCTCAAAAGCTAGAAATAGGACAAGAAATGGCCCTTGATGGAGAATGGTGATATCACTCTGATCTGAAGTAGATGAAGTGTGATTTCACTCCTGCCCTGGCATTCTCACAGACTGCTAGAAACTGGGAATGAGGCAAACCTCTGCTTGCAATTCTAAGCCAGTTCCATGGAGTACCCCTATGGATAATATCCAGTGACCTTGTTTTATGCAAAGTTATAGGCAGCCATTTGTTCAAAAAAAACTGAAAGAGCCCAGCACCATCAGGAATCTAACAGATTGTTTTGAGGCAACTGAGTTCTGCTAATGACCTCGCCAGAGTAACCTGGATTTTTTCCAGATGATACTCCTGTGAAACAGTAATCCATCTTGTACTTCAGGGACCGCTTGCCATGTTATCCGTGTTCCTTGCTTTAGTGTCTGGCAGAAGTCAAGATTATATCTCTGTTTTTCCAGTAACTCTGGAATAATCCCAACTTTCCATCAACTGTGAGAGCTGAGAACAGACCTGCCCAAATGTCTGATCTCAGTGACAAAAGACACACATTAAACAGATTTGTTTCCCCACTAACTTCTTCAGGAAAAAGCCCTTACACTCTAGAATATTTCAGGACAAGCAGCACCACACCTGTCATACTGCCCACCCACCAAAGTTAGCATTGTTTGGGAAAGCACAAGAAAGGTAGATTAAATTTAAAAAAAAAAAAAAATGATTTTTGGGGGGGTGGGGGTGGGGGGGCGTGGGGGCGGGTGTTTTTTAAGTTATT
This sequence comes from Pelusios castaneus, assembly GCA_007922175.1. Lineage (NCBI taxonomy): Eukaryota > Metazoa > Chordata > Testudines > Pelomedusidae > Pelusios > Pelusios castaneus. The sequence continues at coordinate 3,290,259 of ML685779.1, forward strand.
TTGCTTTTATGTCCACAGGATGGTGTTGAGTGGACACCTGCATGAATCTGGCTGACTGCAAAAGGCCTCTATCTTGAGAAGACCATTCCATCAGATAAAATGTATCTTCACCAGTTTGAAATGATGAGGGCCTTAACTCCATGGAAGATCGTTACGTTTACATTCAGAAATGACACCAGGTTGTATATGTACCTGTGTACACTATATGAACCTTATAAAATGGAGGCTGGAAGATTGGAAGTAGTAAATGGTGTGCTAAGTGTTCCCCCCACCATCTTCTTCAAACCCTGGTTGCTCTCCCTCTTGTCACTTCACAGATGGCTACTGAAGGAAGGATGCAGTGGAGAGGCATGGCAACTTGCAGCAACAGATAGCAACAGCTTTGCATTTAGGGTCTGGTAATCCCTGCAGCAGAGAATGATAATCTGATAGTTTCCTCCTCTTTCAGTATCTTTAGAGGGAAGAGGAGAGATGAATAGCTATAGCTTATCTAGGTCGGTCACAGATTTCCTAAACATAGATTCAAAGTATTTTGTGCTCAGACTGAAGAAACCCAACATGTTTAAAAAGTACCTGATCTTTAACTCCAATTCAGGTGTTCTTCCTTCCTTAAGGGAGATTCCTTTTGTGAGTGCACACATCCAAAGTAATCAGCAAAACTCTCTGGTTTTGTCTTTTCTGTGTTAGTCTATTTACCTCGTTGCGCAGGTGAGAAAAACAAAAATGATTTTTTCCCATTTGTATTTATATCACCTTTGGAAGTTTGTCCATGTGATCCCATGTTCTTGTGTTAGAGGGAAGAGCTAAAACTGGACTCGGTGTTCTAAGAACACCTTAAATGGCTGCAATCTCCCTGCCCTCAAAAAGACTGGCCTTGTTTTGTCTCCTAACTGGGGCCCCTTCTGCAGCTCTCAGGGAAAGTAGCCAGGCTCAAGAATGGACTCCCCAAGGACTTTGCCTCTTCCTATTGTGTGGGGACCATAGAGAGAAGTAAGGGCCCTTCCAGCCCTACGATTCTATTTCCCCAGGAAGGCCCAGCCTGAAATAACAACAGGGATCTTAAGAGGCATGTTACAGAGGTGGCAAAAGGATGGAGCTGGATCCCCTACTGCACTTCCAGTATGGTGGGCTCTGTAGTACTGCTAGTGCCTGCCACCTGTGACCTGAAGGGAACAGAGGAAGGGAGGTATGTGCACTCCTTTCATGAAGGCTCGTGAAGGCTCCACAGACTTAGATGCAACCTTCCATCCAGCACCAGCATGATGCCTCACTGTCTTTCTGGAGATTAGAGGGTGGAGTGGTGAGGAAGAGACGGAGAAGAGCCGCCTGCCCCTAAAACTAGTCATTCCAATAGTTCCTGGGTCATTTCCAGTCCAGGGAGCTGGAAATAGAAGCAACCCCCCTGGAGTAGACGGAAGATAGGAACTGCACTCTACTCTCAAAACCAGCTGAGCTCCCCCGTGACAAACTCAATAAGGGATGACATAGGGGACAAAGACTTTTCCTTCTGCCTTCTTCTGAGCCTACCACTCTCCCTGAAGCCTGCCAGGCACCAGCTACTGCAAACACTTTGTTGCAAACACTTCAGGAGAGGCAGAAGTGAGGGGAAGTTGCCCCAAAAGGCAAATGCAGCACTGGGAACTGGACAGTCACTAAGCCAGACTGATGATTGGAAATTTGACCCAGAAGTTTGCTGTTTCCCTCAGAAGAGCTCTGTGGAAGGGGGTCCTGCTAGAGAGCCACTGGCCACCGCAAAAGCATATAGAACTGGTCGAAACATCAAGGGGTGTCTGCTGCCATTCTGAGTCTGTCTCCGAGTTGTGTCAAAGCTGAAGTCCCCACTGTAATGGCTCTGCAGCTCTCAGCACAATGAGGAATAGCATGCAATAACTGAGCAGAGGTGCTGCTAACAAACTGACATCCTTTTAGTCTTCTATCTGAACATCCAGCTTCTCCCACCTCCCAAGATTGGTACCTCTCGCAGACTAGAAGACTAAATATATGCACAACTACCCAAGTTCAGTGCAGTCACTTCAAATGAGTGATCTCAAAGAACACAAGAGAAAGTTTTTAAACAGACTAAGAAAATGCAATACCTTGACACAATTACTAATTTGAGTAAATTTACATTTTTCATTATACCTGGTGTACAACATCGAAGTCAGTGAAAACAAATTAAAGAGGCTATCTTATTTTAAAAAGAAAGAACTTACTTCCCAATGTTTTCAGGTAGTGCCTGAAGTGAGATGTCATTTACAGAAAGACACGTCAAATTCTGTAATTCAGGGAAGCTTTCAGGCAACCTATGGAGATATTAATTCAGATAAATCAAGAACTTGTACAACAATAACTATTCACACTGATATAATGAGATCATATATATTTGGTGGGAAAGAGTACGAGGCAGCACTTCTATAAAATACAAACCTAGACAAAAGTACAGGGGTCTGCAACCTGCAGCTCTTTGGTTGCTCCCTCGTGGCTCCGGGCTCTGCACCCCCACCCTCTCCCCACCAGCTGGGGACCCTGCAAGGGCGTGCTCCTGATTCCAGGCTCCCATCCACCCACTAGAGCAGCGGTTCTCAACCACTGTTTCAGGATACAGAGGTGTGTCAAGCTGCTGGGAGGTGTGCCACTGAAAATTGGCAGCTCAGCTTGGAGCCAGCTTGGGGCTCCTGCCATGCGCTGCTCTCAGCAGCCTGCTCCTGCTGCGTAACATAGGCAGCAGCCAGGGTCAGATGAGTAAAGGCACTTAGGGGCTCCAACCCAGAGATCCTGAGCTGGGGGTGGGGGGAAAGACTGCCTGCCCTACAAAAATAAACCCACTGATCCAGACCACCAGGGCACCAGACTATGCTAGCTTGACTCTGCCCCCACCCAGGTTTCAGAGTGCTGCATCCTCCAGAGCACCACAGCCTCCCAAGCACCCCCAGCCCAAGTGCCACCGTGACCGGCAGATTGTACTGTCATGCAGGGGAAAATCATCTGTCAGGTGTGTCGTGACAGAAAAAAGGTTGAGACCCCCTGCACTAGAGGATCCTGCAGCAGGTGCCCTGGCCCAGTTCCTCCCCACCCCCACCAGGAGGCAACACCCACTGCAGCTCTCAAAACACTTGGCTATTGAAAGAATTTTTTTAAATGACTCTTCTTATCTTTCGGGTTGCTGACCCCTGTACTAAGACAAGAAGAAAGACACTAGAAAGAAAAAATGTTGAAAGTAAACTAAATGGATTGAATTTTCTTCTTGTTTATATGTATTTAAGCAATGCATACCCCACATAAGAAGAATGCCACAAAAGTTACATTCGGAAGCTACTGAAGTAGCATATATTGTTAGGGCAGAGCTGTTATTATGGAAGTAGGGCTTAATTTTCAAATTGTCTGTTTTAACATTAGATTATGGAGCTGCCTCTTTTGTATTTTTAAAATATTTGTTAAAGGCATCTGGAGCATGGTTGCCAGCCATCTCAAATAGCTAAATACTAGGAGGGTGACTAACTGCACCCCATCTATGTAGGAGATGGATCACACTACGGAAAAGGTGACTGTGTGTGGAAGGAGGAGAGACTCTTTGGCCTACAGATCAGATGAGAGCTGTTAACATGACCTATCTTTAGGGCATATTGCAAGGTCCATTTCTTTTCACAGACTCAGAGGACTGTGGACATTAGTGCATTTTCATAGGTCAATTGAATTTTTTTTTAAGTTTCTAATTGTTTGACAGTTGGGGTTAAACTGCAGGATTATTTTTCGGGTATAGTTTACCTTTTAAAAAAAGTTAGTAAAAATGCCTAACCTGGGACAATTTTATCAGATGGAAAAAAGTGGATTGACAGCCACTTTTAAAACTGCAGATTATTACACTAGATGTAGTGGTGTAAATACTGGAAATACAAATAGAAAACAGAAAAACTGACTCAGGAAAAAGTGTTTGATAATACTACGATGGAGTGCGTAAGTAAGTAATATCCTGGGAAAACTGAAGAGTAGAGGACAAACCAGACAACAAGAATGCCTATTTTGCAAGGCAATTTTTCATGCTTGAGTATTTAACGACGTTCATTGGGGCAACTCATTGGAACTGCAGAAAGATATCTTTGCAGGAAAATCTTTGACTGATATTTAACCCTAGAGGAAACAAGAACTGGACTCTCTGGTCACACCACAGTTCAGCACTACACAGAAAAGGAGGTGATTACTGCGATACACAAATCTGCATGAACAGATTGTGCAATGGTCCACTCTGATGTATTAGAGAGGTGGAGCTGATTACGCTGCCTATACAAGATTGCCCAGCTCTTCCATTATAAGACCCTGTTTTCAGTTGTGTCTAACTTCGCCAAACTAAAAAGCTGCAGCAAAAATGGCTCTGCCATGAAAAAAAACACCTTTCCCACGTTAAACAAGTCATTCAACCATTTTGAGAAGAACCAGCACCGCTATGCTTAGGAGCAGAGACTTGAAACACAACACAGGGGCTTGCCTTTATGTCAAGGATGTCTGTCTTTTGCTGTTTTCTTAAAAACACACCCACACTTCAAAATATCAGCCCGCACATGCTTCAAAGAGAATTGTTAATTTGGCAGTTAAATCTTCCAAAGATCCTAACTATACTGAGCATGCTCAGGCCCGCCAGCTGAGGGGGAAGAGGGCTGAGCAGGACTTTCCCTGTAATTGCTGCTCCTACCTGCTGGGCTGCTATGGCATCAAACAAGAAATGCAAGGAAATCTCTTCTTGTTTTCTCAATGCCCCTGCTTGCTGAGCAGTGCTACAGAGTAAGCCATATGACTTGAATGCAGAGCAGATAAGAATCTGACCTGAGAGGAGATAGAAGGAGTAGACCAGGACTGGCTAGGCCAGAGGGGACAGGACAGAAACATCTGTGCCCACTAGAGCTCACACTCCACCACAATGCCAGACTCAATCCCAGGATTCCCAAGTCTCAACCTTTCTATGGTGTGAGAAATTAGCTGTGAAACTCATTGGTTAAACATGTCTCACTCCCTCTACTGCTAGTTCATGTAGCAGTAGTAAATAGGTATTCTCAATCAGTTTACTCTGTTCATACAAGAGGCAAGGGTCTGTGCAATGGATCCAAAAATAAGTGGTGCCCAAACTTTTCCGGTTGTACTCTCTCTTACCAGTAATGGAATCCATCCGCCTCCCCACTTCACCGCTGCACTGTTAGCTCCACAGAGGAGCTTGGGCTGAAGACGGAGCTGGGGCTAGAAAGGCAATGAGTGCAGAGCTGGGCTGGTGGTAGAGCAGGGAATAGAGGAGGACTGGGTAGCACTCCCTTCCTGCTCCCATGTTCCTGTTCAGGGAGGGCACACCCCACCGTTTGAGGACTACTGCACTAAATGCTGCAACCTTGCTAGTGACCCATGTGGGTGTTAATATGGTTCCAGGTGATTAATTTTTTGCTTGTTGGGTTTGGTTTTTTTAAAAAACCTTGAAAGTTGCAAACAATTCAAAAGTTAGAAAATTGCCTGTACAACCTTAACTTGATCCCTCATGGGTAGGCATTAGTATATAGTCTTTAATCATATTGTATTTTACACACGGTCCCTTCCTCATTCAGTGCACAGGATGGACTTTATAGTTCAGCAAAACAAACAAGGTATCCTGCGGCACTTCTAAAGACTATCAGATTTATTTATTGCATGAGCTTTCGTGGGTGAAAATCCCACTTCATCTCACACACACAAAACGAAAGGGGCTGATGTCTGCAGGAGCTCTGTCTCATCTGTTGCAGAAGTTGGAAGGCAAGTTGTTAATGAGGCAGGAAACTGCAGGAAGACAGAGAATGGTCTCGTGATTGAGGCAGTGAACACTGCCCAAGAGAACTGGATTCTACCCCTGCCTCTGCCAGAGCTCCCATGTGATGTTGGGCAAGGAACTTACTGCCCAAATGCAAACATTTTGTTTTTTGTTTCTCTCAGCTTCCAGATGCCCAACTTGACATCCTGAAATCTGATCTGCAGAAGTGTTGAGCACTCAAAGCTGCAACTGAAGTCAATAGGAGCTGTGCTGGAACATAAAATACTAAATAAATCTCAAAACCAGTCCCTAGGCATCCAAATTTGGGCATCCAATGTAAGGGGGTGGTTTTTACCTTAGTCCCTCTGTGTCCAAGTTTCCTTATGTAAGCAGGAGATACCACCACCACCTCATCATGGTTTTGCGAAGTAAATTAATTTAATGTCTGTGAAGCACTCAGATTCTATAGTGATCATCACCATACGAAAGCCCATGAGGAAGCGAATAGTTTTGTCTTCTAAGCAAGACTTCAGCAGTGTACAATAAGACAGACGTGGGGCCACAGACTGAACAATTACAAGAAAACAATGTATTAAATAATATATTGTGCACCAAATGAGATGGGGGTCCTGTGTGATGTAACTGAATGCTATCATGACACATGCACAAGGAGGCTGAATTAAAATTATACGAGCAACCTTAGTTGTGGCATTTCCCAGCTTTTGAATACTATGCAACTTTACAATGCTTTTATTGTAGTTGCTTTGAATGCAATATGATGTACATTACAGAAAGCCCAGTACATATTTATTTTCAGTCGCCGCCCCCATACAAAACAACTTTTTCTTTCACCAATAAATGTACTGCATATTGCTTCTCATTTTCATAGACTTATTTGCTCAGAGTTTTAAAGCTTCACAACAAGAAGCTTATTGCTATTTTCTAACACTTTGTGACTTACTTTAGAGTTTAGGAAATAAGGAAGGATTCAGCATAGGAGTAATGCGACCCGTTAAAGCACTAAATACAGAAGGCTCAGAAAACTAATTCTTTGTTCTGGCTTGTTACACTTGTACAGGTAGCACAGTTGTGGCATCCCTGCGTAACGGGGCTTTTACGGCTAGTGTGGACATGACAAGTAGTCGTAACAGAGTGTTATGGCTTCGGCCACATTATACTCACACCATGTCAGACCAGCGATAGCCTTCACATTCCAGGCTAGGAACGAGTAGGACAACTACCAGCAGAGAGCCCTACGCCCACTGGATTGCTGTCCTCTCTACATAAACATGCTACCCTGTTCCATCCAGGAATGATCATTTATGCTGAATCCTTCTGTATTTCTAAACCTCTTTTCAAGTCAGTCACGGTGCATTAGAGCAGTGGTATTCAACCTTTTTTCAGATGCAGACCTTTAAAATATTTCAAATGGAGGTACAGATCCCCATGGAAATCTTAGACAGTCTGCGGACTCACAGAGGTCCACAGACCACAGGCTGAAAACCACTGCGTTAGAAACTTCCCATTTACTCCCCTTCTAGCTAGAAAATCAGCCAGGGCTAAGGAAGAAACAGCAGCTGCAGGTGTCAGCACAGCACCTGGAGGATAAGCTGAGCCCGCTTCTCCTTAGCTGCCCCTGCACAGTTACGGTCCCAGCCTACCACTCATTTTTCCCATTCGATTTCTCTACCAACCACCTAGATTTTCCAAGAGACCGTCCATCGTTGCCACCACTCAGCTTCTCTAATGTTGGGGAACTGGTGGGAAGAAGGGGGTAATAGCACTAATACATTAGGCTGAATCAGGATTACAGCAAAATCAAGTGAATCCCACCAAACTGAGCCAATCAAGAAACAATGTATTAAAATGAACACCTAGAGAGTGTCTTTGGTGGAAGAGCAACCATCCCTGGGGCAACTACTCCTCTTTCCTCGGCCAGGGCAGAAGGGAGCAGCTTGAGATGCCCCAGTAAATTGCTTTCACTGCAATCAGGCAACTCCAAGGAAAGAAAGGGAATCTAGATATTAGAGATGCAACAGCCACCATCAGGTGGCAATTTGGCCATGTGGCACTGAATAGTTATGTTGGATTAGCCCTACCTTCAGTAGTTAGTGGCACAGCAGAGGTGCAAGCCTCAGGGTATGCAAGGAGAGACATTATTTGCAGCTGCTGAGTTAACCCCAGTTTTAAGCAGCCAAACTGTACCAATGCAGTTACATTGTTTGCTGGTCACTGACTGCTAAATCCCAAGCATAGACAAAGATTATATAGATGGAAGAAACCAGTGACAGTGGAAAATAAAACATCATTGCTTTGCTGGTTTATATTGCTGCACTGCTTGAAAAATTCTAGTGCTTTTTATTGTTTGAATTTGTACTCTTAAGTACTGACTAAAATCACATTTGTTCTGTGTAGCCTATTATCTTCAATACTCTGGGAAGGAACAGTGCACCTGTCCATATTATCTCTGACTTCTGGCCACCGCCCTGTAGAAGGGTCAGACTGTGCATGACTCAAACACACACTGTAATATTTGCTTTAAGAACAGAGCAAGTTAAATAAGTGTTGACATGGAAAACACTTTGCATAACCGGGAGCATTACCTGGTCAGTGGGTTCCCACTGAAGTCTGCTACCTGTAGTGCTTTGCAAAACGAGATGCTTTCTGGGATTTCAGGAATTTCTGCAGAAATAAACATATGCACTGTTAATGACTGTGCTGTAGAAAACTTTCTATTCTGAAAGGGGCACAGACTTACATGCTATAATTGGTCATTTCATTGAAAGAATGAATGTGTGCTGTGACTTTTTAATGTCAGACTACTTTTAAAGTGTTTGATATTTCCTAGTACAATTCAAGTTGCTAGTTAACATTTAGAGAATCCTCAACTGAGTGGGACCCAGAGATTTTAGTGACTGATTATCTCACATGCCTTCCTCAAAGCAGCTGGAATGTTCATTTGTTCTAACAAGGATTGATGGCAGAAGCCTCTGTGGAATTCAATCCTTCTCTTTGGCAAAAGCCAGATTGAGCCACTTTACGCCACCTAATCCAACCCCTGAGGTCAATATATGGACAGTTACTTGTCAAGAGACGGTGCTGGCAGGGAGTGGGGGTGGAACAGGACAGAGTACGGTATCTCTATCCAAATATACACATGAAAACAGGTCCATCCCTCCCACTGCACTAAAATTCTCTTACCTTTCGTACTATTTTCTTGAATTTAAAGCTATGGCTACCCTATAGAGCTGTAGCATTGCTAATGCAGATGCTCTAAGCAGACAGAAGAGTGCTCCCCTGTCAACTTAATTACACCAGCCCCCATAAGTGGTGATAGCTATTTCAGCTATCAACATAGCATTGTCCACACCGGCACTCAGGTCAGTGACTTATATTGCTCCAAAGCGTGGTTTATTCACTCCTCTGAGCAACATAAAAGGTAGTGTGTACATAGCCTGAGTCTCAAATAAATTCAAAATACTATTACTCAGCCTCAGTCTGCACTAGAAACTTATGTCAGTATCACTACATCACTCAGGGGCCTGGAAAACTCACACCCTTGAGTTACATAGTTACACTGTCTTAACATTGTAAACAGCAGTAGGAGGACTCAAAGACCTTAATTCTTAGTGAAGATGGCAGTAAGAGTTGGCAAGTCCTCAGGGGTCTGGTTTTACATTAAATCAGAAGATAATCAAATCTTTGTACATAAATACGAAGTTTCAAATACTGTACATTCTGTTCAAATATTGTACATGGTTAGAGCTTTCAAAAGATACTTGCCAGGCCTCATGTTTCAATGTTATTTTCATGAGCAGCCTACCTGAAAGGGCCCTTAGTGTCTTACATCAAATTCCAGCAAGAATAATGCACACACTAATAGGACATATTTACTTTGAAAAGTTTCAGATTTATGATCCCGTCATTTACTTTGAAAGGAATAAGATTTATATTAATAATCTGGATAGAATCAAGCACGGAGGAAAACAACATGCTCAAATAGTAAGAAATTAAACAGTTGTACATATGTAGCTTCATTCTTGATCCTTTTTTTGATCATGAACCACTCACCCCTTCAATTGTAAGTTAGTAAAAAGAGACTAGAGAGCACTTTCAGAATGTTTATCTGCAGATTCCAAAGATCTTAATTCTTTATTTCTAGTAAATATATCTTAAAATTTAAATTCCCTTTTTCCATCCTAAGGGCACTTAGTTCAGCCAATTTAAAAAGAAACAAAACCCTTATAGCACAATGAAATGTGAAGCTCTGGTTAGAGGCCTTTGCCAGAGGCAATAATGTAATTACTTTGATCTAGTGTTTCAAATCTACCGGGTTTTGTTTTATTTTGTGTTTTGGTCTCATACTGGTTAAACAAAAAAAGGTAGTTATCTACTTTCTCAATTCTTGCGGAAGCCAGATAGGAATATTAAACAAGCATGAAGTCACACTAGGAAGTTTATATCTACATTCCTTCCAGTCAGGAAAAAAAACAAAACCAGAAGGCAAATCTCATAAAAGTAACAGCAATTTCCCTGTCATAGAATTTCTCCTCAGGTCCTTTCTACCTCCCCCATATTTTCCACAGACCACATCCCGTTAAAGTCTGTTAAATACATTCTTCCAATTCCAAGTGTGGAAATACACGCTGCGATCCACTTAGAGACTCCCTGTCATTAACCGATTCCAAGGCCAGAAGGGACTATTCTGGTCAACACCTCTCACCTCCTGTAGAGCACAGGCCACAGAACTTCCCCAAAATAAACCCTAGAGTGATGGTTTTCAAACTACCAGTCAGGACCCAGTACTGGGTCGCAGACCCTCAAGTACTGGGTTGTGGAGCTCCCTACTGCTGCCGCTGAAAGACTGGAATTATTGGGTTGCAAGCATAAATGATTTTTTTTTCAATTGGGTCCCAAGAGAAAAAGCTTGAAAATCACCAGGGGCCTAGAGCACTTCTTTTACAAAAACACAGCTTGGCCCCTTGGCGGATTAGATACAGCCACAGAAGTGGAGAGAGAATCTAAAATGTTTAGTTCTGCCAAGACAATAAAGCAAGGTTCTTGAAACTTCCAAAGCTTGGCATTATATACAGTATGATTTAGCAGTATTTTCGAAAGACACGTAGTAAGTTAGACTGCTTTAGGTGAAATTTCAAAACCACATTAGGGTGGAACTGAAGGTGTCAACTCCATATCCCTCTGTCCCCAGAGAGATGTAGTCATAAGGGCTCGAATCTCGTTGACCCTCCATGCTGGAGGCAATAGCAACTAGAAAAACCGTACTGAGGGTAAGATGATGAATCAAGGAATTTTAGAGCATCTTAAAAGCTCCGTTATGACATTTAGGGGGACAATGTGAGTATGGCACAGAATAGTATCTCTTAACAGGGTAAGCAGACAGAAGGCCCCTGGTAAATTTTGATACCCACAGACAAGAAGAGTACAACTGTATTAGAGATCGACACCCAGATACTGTTGCAAGGTAGACTTCGACTGAACAAAATGCCAGTCCAGCATCTTTCAAAGGCAGCACTGGTGAAATATCACCTAAAGATTCACTATCATCTGCTCACTTAAGAAGTCTTTCTGGTCACAGCTGGTTTCTTGAAGGTGCAGAGCAAGTGAGATTCCTTTGAGGTAATGGCAGCAAGTCCACAGCGTGATCCTTTCCTGGTAGAGAAGAGGTGTCAAACATACACCCCGCAGGATGGATATGGTCCACAAACTTCTTTCATCCGCTCTGTGACTGTGCTCCGTGGAACCACACTCTCCCTAACGGGGGCAGGGGGGTGTAATTGTGGAGCGCAGTCTCGCATACACAGCATTCTGTGATGCTGTGAGAGTGCCCTAGTATTTTGATTTATGGCATGTACGGCCCACTTGAAGTACATTTAAATCAAATCTGGCCCACTATAGCACATGAGTTTGACAACCCGGACCTAGAGCCTTTTCTTTGTTTACAAAGTGCATCAGGGAAGAGTTATGTCAGTTACAGAGCAAACTGCATCTTCAGATCTTTTTAGTTCCCCTCAAATGTGCATGCATGCATGCACACACGCACCTCAGTGACAAGTCTTGCTTTCTGCACTTTCCCCTAGGCAGGATGATGGTCCAATCACTCAGACCGGGGGATATACACACTGCAATCGCAGGCCTGACTACAGCTCACATAAGCATATCCACACTAACGTTAATCTAGCCAACAGTTAAAATACGCAGTCCAGATATGGCAGCAGAGACTCCTCTGTGAGCTAGCCACACAAGAACATATCCATGGCTTTGGGTAAGCACATAAAGCCCATGCTGTGGCATTTCCACTAGTGTTTTTAACCACACTAGCTAATTTTTTTTTTTTTTTAAACCAAGAACACAAAAGAAAACGCCTCTCTGACTGGGTCTCTGGCCTACAGTACCCATTTTCAAAAAGTGGGAATACCGCAGGCCTAACTGCATTTGGTACCTGTGAGTCTTTCACTATCTGGACCCGTGAGCAGCAATCTGATTAAACTTCCTCCAGTGTTTGGGCTTATTCCAACAATTCTGACGTGCACGGACTCATAGGCTGTGTCTACATTTACTAAAGTTAGTTCGAATTAACTAATTCAAACTAACTAATTCGAACTAATTTTAGTTAGCTCGAATTAACTTAATTCGAACTAGCAAAATTTAGTTCGAATTAGCGAATTGCATTGAGTTCAATGGGCCGGTTAGTTCGAACTAAGCAATTAGTTCGAACTAACATGGCCACATTGGTTAATTCGAACTAACTAGTTTGAATTAACCCTTAGTTCAAATATCATATTCGAATGTATTAGTTCGAATTAAGAAAGCCCTTAATTCGAACTAATGAAAACCTAGTATAGCCAAGGCTTAAGTTAGTTCGAATTAAGCTTCCTTAATTCAAACTAACTTGCCAGTGTAGACATAGCCATAGGCTCTAAAGTCACAAGGGACCAATACGACCATCTAGTCCAACCCCCTGTGTAATGGAGTCAGCGCTATATTTTAACTCCTCAAAGCAGGGACATCATCTTTTCTTTGTATTGCACTGAATGCATACTGTCAGAATTATATTATATTTAGGTCATGAACAGATGCTACAGTGATGGGCACAACAGTTTAAAAACTCCTAAGAACCTAGAATCCTCTTTCTTTGCAGCCCAAACACATTTTAGTACCTGTAGCTGCCTAGTCTCCAAAATCAAAGAAGGAACTGTTCTCAAACTCTTCTGGTTAGTTTTGGAGGAGGCATATAATAGCAGGTCATCTAAAAAGAGAAAACTTGCAATCCACTCAAAAAAATTTAAGAAATAATTCCCAGAACTAATCAGGTCCCTAAATTCCCCCTGCCATTTTCTGGTTTTATAATCACATTTTAAAGAAAATATTTTCCATTGCTGTATGTAAGGGGAAAAAAAGGAACAAAACAAAAAAGTACACTGAAAATATTTTTAATCTCATTTTCATTCATAACAGTAGGTAAAATTAAGGCTGAAGGCTTATTTTGAAATTGATACACAACCCCTTGATTGTCTTATGTAAAATTTCCTATTATAAAGAAGTGTAGGCAGCCTGTTTAAATAACTTATCCAGATGCATTTACAGATTAAAAGAATTCTTTCTGTTGGCTATAAGAACATACCCTTCCGCCCTCCCCCCCAACTATTTTCTCCTATTTCAGACTCACATAAAATCCAGGGATTATGATTTCACTACAGAAGCAGAAATATCTTCAATAAGTGAAAACAAATACTGAGGATGTTTGGGGAAGTGCAGTTAAAGACAAGGATTGTCCATGAAGTGTATCTTCTTTGCTCCCACCTATACCCCCAACAAAAACATTAATTTGATATTCACTTGACTCACACAATAATAAAAGTAGGTTAAAAAAAATCAGCATGAAGTTTGACACCAACATCATTTTTCTTAATTACAGGATGACATCGGGAAATGATTATAAAGTGAGCTGCAATATCTGAACACTGATGGTCAATTTAAAGCAGATTTAAACAAGTTTTTTATCTCCTTTTATTTAATGGTTGAAAAAAATATGAGATATATGTGAGCAGGGAAACATGAAAGATGAAACACTGTACATAACAAGAATCATCCTTGATTGGTAACTGTAGTAGAAGAAATAATGGCTCAAAATTAAAGAAATGACATCCACCAGTATAAGTTCTGCAGTCCCTGAGAACGTGGTAGCTTTCAGTGCGTTATGCAGCTTCTTCCATTACTGTTCACTATTGGGTTTCACAGTGACATTTAAACAATACATCTGTGCCAATATTAAAGCTAGCCAGGTAAGATGCTCCTCACTATCACTGGTTAACAGACTGAAATCCTGCTTAAATATCCAAGATTTTTCTAACACTGCACATTGATGAATGCTCTGCATTGACATGTACTACCCCAGATGTTCTGGCGTACATAGACTATGTGCAAGCAAGCAGTGCTAAATAGTAAGCCTATAAAGTACAGATAAGCTCTATGACGTGTGACAATGCAACCATGCTGACAGCAAGCGAAGGTTGTGCCAATACACACGTGGGTAAAATCAAGCTCAGCAGCCACGTGTGTAAGAGGATATGCCTTTTTCCAGGCAGGGTTGCTCTCTGGTAATTTATTACCCTTGTTTAAGAAGAAATTGTGCTTGTAGCCGACAGTCTCGCTAGCTTGCTATATTTAACGTACCGCTGATTATAGAATTCGTTGCACTGTCTTACCCAAGCACTATTTCCTTTGAGATTTTAACCCAAAAACCTATATGAATCTCACGATTAGTTTTTCACTCTCTCTAACCTCTTTGAGGAGTGTATTTTACAAAATAGGCTGCTTTACTGTTTTCCCTAGTCGGTTTTCATCTTGTAGTGAAAACAGCTTTATTGTGGGAACAGTAAAACCATGGCCATGTCTAACATACAGCACTGCAGTCATCCCGATACAGCTGCTCCACTACCACGCATCTAGTGAAGGCATTCTAAATCTATACCAACGGGAAAGAGCTCTCCCATCAGCATTCAACCACCGCCCCAGCTCTGTGAATAGCAGAACGTCTCCCACCAATAACATTGTGCACATGAATGCCTATGCTGGTGTAACTAATGTTGCTCAAGGTTGTGAAAAACACACCCCTGTGAGCTGCTGCTGCCTTCCTGTAGTCACCCATATGCTGCTTGCCTGTGTACGGTTTTCAGTGCTACTACCCCACGTTTGGTTGCATACAGCCAAACAATCCCCACCTCATTTCCCTCCCTCTTGGCAGGTCACGTTCACCATGGCTGGTGCTGCGTATGGTGCTGTGCACAAACACACAAAATTAGAAGTGTCAGTAACCATGACTTGCTTAAAACTTTAGGGGAGCAATGGAAGAGAGATCTGACTCTAACGTTTAATTTCCATTCTGATTATGCCAATAATGGAAACTGTGTGTTTTATCTGCAGTGCGGTTTGTGTGGCTTTCAGGGGTTGTCCCTCCACACCTGCATAAGGAGAAGGAAAAAAAAATAAGGACCTGGGATGACAAGTTCAATGAGATCCTGCAAGCCAGTGCTTCATCAGATTGTAAGCACAGGGCGTAGAGAATGAACACTGCAGGCAGCCTGGAGAAGGAAAGAGCAGACAGGGGAAAGGCCCAGGAATCGCAGCAGGAAAAGGAGAGGGAAATGCAAAGGACACAATGGGGTTTCTTTGGCAGCAAATACATGCTGAAGTCTCTTGTGGACCTAAAGGTTCAACAATCCTGGGCTCAGCTCTTTCTGTCATCCATGGAGAACTCCAGTATAGCATCTCCCTAAACCCTTCCCTCCCCCAAACATCCTAGATGGCGTCAGGGACTGCATCCCTACCCTACCAATCAACATCAGGGAAGACAAAGGATAACCGCAATGTCACATACATCAACCGTGGCTTTCACAGGTCAGCATGCATAGGTAAAATGGACATGAATGTTCTTTTCCCCTTGTTACGTTCTGCTCCATTAAAGTTTTTAATATACTTGCTTTTAGAATTGCTTTTTTTTGCGTGTACTGTTTGTTACTGAATAAAATTCAATTTAGAAAAGAACTCATCCATTAATTCACAATATATGCTGCAGAATTCCTAGCAGCTCAGAGGGTATCCATTTCTTACTGTGCAGCGTGACATCTCGTAGGATAAATGGCAGTAATAATCAGACGTATAGTAAGTACTACGACGTAAGGGTACTGACAGTGTTCTCTTTATAGAGCATAGACCAAGCACCATATAATTCCTGACAGGCCCAAGACAGCAGGGCCAGGTAGAGCACAATACAGCACAATGCATTACTGTGACTTACTGCTGAAGTGCTCTTTCAAAGACTCCCTGAGTCATATAGCCGTGCTTTAAGCTCCTTTAATAGCCCTGGTGTCTTGCTGTTCAAATTCAGATGACAGCAGTTCCACCTCCACCCTCCAACACTGTGGCAACTTTCCCCCCTTGCTTAATAGATTTTATGCAGGGGACAGCAGGCAGCTGCTATAGCCACTGGGATCTTTTTCCCCCCACTGAGATGCAATCTTGTGAGTGAGCAAGCGTCCCTTGAACCTCCTGGGAAAGTAAGGGTGGGATGTTCTTTAAACTTCTGAAGGTGTGTAGTCAGTCATTCAGGATCGATATTCAAGTCCAAATCAGAAATGGAGTACTGTAAATGGTTCATTAACCTTTTTAGCTGGTATTTAACAACAGTTGGAGGTTTTGCGCAACATTTCTAGAGTGGTTCAAAAGCTCTGACTTGGCTTCTCTGAGATGTATCCGTGGAACAATATTGTGTCCCTCTGGGAAGGTCTAACTGCCAGTTTTAAATTTAGACGGTGGCAGGGGGATGAAATAAAGCTTCAGTTTTTATAACTCATTCCCTTAGCAGTCCATCTTCCACTTGCCTCTGGACTACGAGCTGCTGGCTACACTGGGACATTTTGATGGGGGCCAGATCTCCATTTTGTTTGTACATTGTTAGGTTCAGTTCTGCGTGGCATGCTGAAGTGAAATGTTGAAAGACATGCTTTGCACAGGTAGAACAAGAGAAATTTTAGCCAAAAGCCTCTAATAAGCACCAAGCACTGACTGCAGCACCTAACGGCTGGATTCTTCCAAGCGGGAATGAAACCTGCCATGTCCCTCAGTTCAAAACTTCAGTCTGATCCACATATCTTTGTAGAGAGCAGCATGCAAGTCTCTGAATAGCTGATTTGGTCTGCTCAACTTGCCTAATCAGAGAATTTTGCTGGTAGCCACATGTTGCAGATTGAGATATTTGCACACAAGATATACAAATCTAGGGAATGAGTAAGAATTTGTATTCTTTTTCTCAGAAGACCAACAAGTTAAACACATCCTCTTCTCACCAACTTCAGCCTTTGAGCTCTTTATCCAGACAGAGTCCCTATGTAAAGCAGTTAACCAAATATGACTTTGTAACAGGGTTTAGTCACCTCAGAGGCACACTTCTTCCTCCCCCTCCCCCCCCCGCCCCCATATCTGCATCTGAGGATTGACTCTGCACAGTCTGATGCCCCCTTCTTTCTCTTGTTCATGCCATGGACCCTCTTGCTCTCTAGGAGACCGAGTACTCTTCGTGACTTGGTCCTCCAGCCAACTCACTACACAATCTTCCACCTCTTGGGTAACAAAGATTCCCCTGGACCCAGTATCTAGGTGCCATTCCAGGCAGTCTTCCCAATCGAGATTGCCACTTTCAGAGGCTAGAAGCGGAACCTAGGCCTACCATATACACTGCATTCCAGCCCCAGGACCCCATAACAAGCAGCCAAGGTCTGCCCAATCTCCTTCCTTGTAACTGTTTCCCTGGGCTTCCTCCTCTCCTGCTGTCTCAGCAAAGTTTTCCCCCACTGCTCCTCCCCTTTCTGCAAGGGACTGGATCCCATGGCTATTGTACCCCTCCTGGGTCTGTTCCCACTCATCTCTCTGTGCCCAGAGAGTGACTTCAGGGCCACCTGCTTCCCACTTGGTGCATTGAGCCAGTGCTGCCAGGAGTCAAGTTCTCAGAAGACTTCCTGATGCTCCGCTGTACAGGAACAGACTCCCTGTGCGCCAAGTCCCAACATCTTTTGGTCCTACCACACTCTCAGCAGGGCAACCAGGCCAAATTGGGACTCTCTTGTTTTCTCTCCTCTTTTCTGCTAGGGCTTTTTTGTTTTTCCCCTCCTCTTGTTCAGTTTGCAGGGGCTGAGTGGTGGATTGAGGTCAGCTGACCCCAGTTAGGGGTAGGGCTTCCCTACTCAGGGAGCTATAAAAGCACCCACTCAAGCAGGCAGTGGCACCAACCATCTCCCCCGACTCCCTAGTTTAAAGCTCTCTTGATCAGCTGTGCTAACCTCTCTCCCAGAAGTCTGTTTCCATCCCATTCAGGTGTAATCCATCTCCAGAGAACAGTCTTCTGTCCATGAATGCCTCCCAGTGACAAATCATCCAAAAGACCTCTTTATACCACCACTGCCTGAACCATCTGTTTGGAATCTCTGTCATCTTCTCACACCTTTGTTGTCCTCCTCTAAGGACAGGCAGAATCCCACTGAAGATCACCTGAGCCTCTACTTCCTTGAGTCCTCCCCAGCCTGGAAAAGTCGACTACCTTCCAGTGAGAATCTAGCAATACTGTTTGTACCCACAAGAAGTCATTTCCTCTATCTTGGATCCAGAGATGAATAAGAGAGAAGCGGTCCCAGTTTCTGACGTGACAAAGTAGTCAGGCCCTATTCTTCTGCAGCCAAAACTGAAGCCAAAAATTTAGGAAAACTACCAGAATTTTCAAGTCATATACAGAAGAAATGCAGGTGCAGGCTTACTGGATTCCCACTTGAATAATACCAGAAGCTACGTTTTGGCTCATCTTCTCCAACCAAGACATACAAAAAAATCCTTTAGCCAAGATTTATGTTGGAAATCCACTCTTATTTATTTAACTTCCCTAGTTAGATAATTCCACTGCAAGACCTCATTGTGAAGATGACCTTTTCCCTCCCAATCTCTAACAGAAACTTGCATTTCCATCTTCACTTGCACATTGACTAGTCATTCATTCTTGTCTTTCATTTCTACAAATATATTTAATCTTATCATCACCTCTAAATTATGCATATCCAGTTCATTTAGTCTCTAGTGGACATGCCCTCTGACACTTATCATTTTTATAGCCTTTTGGTTTTTGTTATGAATTAGGATTTCTGCCAAGGTCATGAGAAGATTGAATTCTGGCAGTGTTAGACTAAAAGCAAACATAATATGCATTTCTTCTCCCATCATTCCTTAGTCTAAAAGTTAGCTCAGGAGATAATCCAATCTTGAGTACAAATTAAATATCTGATTTAAACATTGACAGTCCCATACTTAAAGCCGCTAAAACCACATTTGATTTTAGTATATTTATACACCAGAAAAGTGTATTATAATATAGAGAGTGATATTACTCTCCCTATGACAATTGTCTGATACTTCCAATACAATGTTTTGACCATTCTTGAAGAATTCTAATGTCTCCTGGTTTGCACCTAGATTTGAATTTGGCCAGGCTACATTTTTGTTGTTCCCCATGATAACCTGTCACATTTGATGAAGTTAGAAGTCATTAAAAAAAGAAAATCACAATTTAACCCATACTGTTTTTATACGCATGTACTGATATAAAAGTTGTGCTGAAACCCTAATGTGTAATCACGATTTAACCCACACTGTTTTTATATGCATGTACCGGTATAAAAGTTGTGCTGAAACCCTAATGTGTAATCACGATTTAACCCACACTGTTTTTATATGCATGTACCGGTATAAAAGTTATGCTGAAACCCTAATGTGACACAGATGTTACAAGCCATCCTTTCATTGTTAATATGAATTGTATAAGTTGAAGAAAGTTTATGAATGACTGTACTGAAAGAATAAATTGGTTTACTAACTACCTAATAGCTTTCGTTCTGAAATGTTCTTAAGTTTTAATTACTAATTAAAATGTTTGAGATTTTTACTCAATGAAAATATTTGGACAATGCACAATTATGTAGTAGTCTTTGAAACTGACTAGGAGCCGTTTATAGGACCTTAGTTCAGGGTTTAAAATACAATAGCACTCTAGTACTCTCTGATCCTGAAGACAGATGTGCCCTGTGCTTTAGTAAAAGTGAAGGAAAGGGCTGCACGCACCTCAATACCCCATATTGCACCTGCATGAGGAGCAGTAATTAGTTCCATAAAACTAGCTTCTTTCCCACCTCAATGTAAAGTGTTTCATATTACTTTTCTATAGCAGATTCCATTAAATAAAGTTTAATTTCATACTTTACACCGTAGGGAAAAGATTAGTGAGTTTTAGCTTCAGATTTCTAATAATCAAGCCTAATCCATAGGACAGTTAAAGAATAAGCACGTCACGTAAATCAATTACTGGATTTCACAGTAGAGTAGTTGAACAGCAGAATTAGGAACGTTTTTTATTTCAGAAGCTACCGTGACTAGTTTCACGTAGTTTTTCAACATACTAATTTAAAACAAAATAAAATACAGGCCTTCAAAAATAATATCTTTTGCTAATGAGGAAATATTCAGTATACATATAGGGCCCCTGGAGCACTCCTTAGATACTGGCCCTGTTAAAACTAAAGCTCCTTGTTAAATGGACTGACTAATTTAGTCTCTATTAGATGTCTATAGACTACTTTTTAGGTTTTAAACATTGGTTGGAAGGGCAGTAGTAGCAGCAGCTTTCCCTCTAACTAGCCGATCGATGTTTAATTGTCCCCTTACACCACAGCACTAATTAAGACAAGTACTTCTGTGATATCATCAGAGTCCCCTCACAAGCAACTATATTCCCCAACCCCTTGGGAAACATAGAAATATGTTTACATTTCTTTGCTCCAATGTCACACAGAGATCCAGTGGCAGAACAGGAAGGGGAACCCAGGATATTATCAATTCATTGTGACCAAGTGAACGATCCACTCACCCCATGCTGCTGATACAGGACCACAAACCCAGTCAACTCTTCCAGTCAGGTTATCATGGTGCTAAACAAGAGTCAGAGGGATCTTGAGCTACAATCTAATGCATGTAAAAGGTCAAACTGCATGCGACAAAACTGGTGTTATATTATTTGTCCTTTACCTTGTTAAATATTAGATACAACTTTGAAGTGATCCATACCAACACCCTGTGCTGTGAGTAGGGATTGAGAGGGTTTCCTTAAGAAACGGAAGTGCTGCTGTAGCCAGAACAGCATGGTATACCACAGCAAGCGGCCATGGAGTATATTTACCCAACATCATCTCCGTACATGGAGGGGCCTCTCACAGCTCAACTGACAAATGACTCAGAATGATGAGCCCAGAAAAAGATCCATAGATCTCAAAGCACTTTACAAAGGAGGTAAGCTCACTATCCCCATTTTACAGATGGAGAACTGAGGCAGAGGGGAGAAGTAACTTACCCAAAATCACCCAGCAGGCTAGAGGCAGAGCTAGGAATAAAACCTGGGTCTTTTGAGTTCCAATCCAATGCTCTATCCCCAATCAACACAGTACTGATGAGCAGTTTAGCTGCTCAATGTTACGCACCTCTCTCAAAATCATCTTTCCTGCACAGAGACTCAATGAGCACATGTATGCTTAGTGGAACCAAGAGGAATAGCAAGAGAGTTACAGGATGCCTACACAGCAAGCAGAATCCAGTAGCACCAAGCCTCAGAACCTGGGTCTACCTACTCAGACCCACGCTAAACATAGACATGTAGACAACCAGGCTCCAGAGCCCCTGCTCTCAGACTCACCCCCTCATCAGTTTTCCAAGGCCAGGCTTGGTCTGTGACATCACCAGCTTTCTGCCAAAGGGAGTCCATTTTCAACTGGGCTGCACAGGAAAAACCAAAATGTTTCCTAATAATTTTTAAAATATTCATAGATATTCTAGGAAATCAGCCTTCCCCTCTGCCCTTTGGCATTCACATCCCTGACTCACTCATTCCTCCTTGGTACCTCCTTACAGCCTTGTTTCTACTTAGAAAAATTACAAATATATTGGCAATGGCACTGGTAAAGTGCTTTTCGTCAAATCCTCATGCAGACAGCCCTGGAGTGTGATAACTAGTAGCAGGAACACGCAAGTAAACCCAAGCATAATTAGAATTCATGTCGTTTACACAGTTTACTCAAGTCTCTTACTAAGCGCCAGGAGGGTTGGGTGAGAAGTAAAGCAACACAGAAAAGGAGACAAATAACCAGTGATATTAAGAGGCCGCAGGGTCTGCATCTGCTGAGGATTTGAATCTATGGCTTTTCTTAAGAGGGAAATTCAGGGTCTTATATTCAATGTTAGCACAAAGTATTGCAAAGCTGCTGGCCATTATCTTTGAAAACTCATGGAGAACAGGGGAGGTCCTGGATGATTGAAAAAAGGAAAATACAGTACCTATCTTCAAGAAACGGAAAAAGGAGGGTCCTGGGAACTACAGACCAATCAGCCTCACCTCAATCCCTGAAAAAAAATAATGGAGCAGGTCCTCTGATAGAGCAGGTCCTCAAAGAATCTATTCTGAAACACTTGGAGGAAAACAGGGTGATCAGAAACAGTTAGCATGGATTCACCAAGGGCAAATCATGCCTGACCAACCTGATTGCCTTCTATGATGAGATGACTGGATTCGCGGATGTCGGAATAGCCGTCGATATGATATACCTTGACTTTAGCAAAGCTTTTGATACCGTTTCCCACAGCATTTTTTGTCAACAAGTTAAGGAAGTATGGGTTGGATGAATGGACCATAAGGTGGACAGAAAACTGGCTAGGTCACTGGGCTCAGCAGGTAGGAATCAATGACTCAATGTCTAGTTGGTAACCAGTAATGAGTGGAGTGGCCCAAGGGTCAATCCTGGGGCTGGTTCTGTTCAACATCTTCATTAATGATCTGGATGATGGGATTATTCGCACGCTCAGTAAATTTGCAGATGACACCAAGCTGGGGGGAATGCAGGGATAAGATTCAGTGAGACCTAAACAAATTGGAGCATTGGGCCGAAAGAAACCTCATGAGGTTCAACAAAGACAAGTGCAAAGTCCTGCACTTAGGACGGAAAAATCCCATGTACTACTACAGGCTAGGGCCCAATCGGCTAAGTAGCAGCACTGTAGAAAAGGACCTAGGGGATATGGTGGACGGGAAGCTGGATATGAGTCAACAGTGTGCCCTTGTTGCCAAAAAGGCCAATAGCATATTGAGCTGCATCAGGAGGAGCATTGCCAGCAGATCGAGGGATGTGATTATTCCCCTCTATTTGGCACTGGTGAGGCCACATCTGGAATACTGTGTCCAGTTTTGGGCTCCCCACTACAGAAAGGATGTGGACAAATTAGAAAGAGTCCAGCAAAGGGCAATGAAAATGATTAGGGGGCTGGGGCATATGACTTACGAGGAGAGACTGAAGGAACTAGGCTTATTTAGTCTGCAGAAGAAAAGACTGAGGGGGGATTTGATAGCAACCTTCAACTACTTGAAGGGGTGGTCCAAAGAGGAGGGAGCTAGGCTGTTCTCAATAGTAACAGAGGACAGAACAAGGAGCAAGGGTTTCAAGTTGCAGCTGAGGAGGTCCAGGTTGGATATTAGGAAAGACTTTCTCACAAGGAGGGTGGGGGAGTATTGGAATGAGTTGCCTAGGGAGATGGAGGGATCTCTGTCTTTGGAGATATTTATGGTCCAGTTAGATAAAACCTTGGCTGGGACGATTTAGTTGGAGTCGTCCTGCTTTTAGCAGGGGGTTGGGCTAGATGACCTCATGAGGTCCCTTCCAACCCTATGATTCTAAGAGAGTTTGTCAGAAACTCAGTATGGAGCAATGTGTTTCCCTTAACAATATACCTACTTATTTAAGAAACCATCATCACTCAAATGCTTTTCTGTTCACCTTTTAGACAAACCATTCTCGAATGGAATCTGCAAATTAAAGAAGTCCAGGGCAGACTCAAATTCACCTTTTAAACAAACCATTCTCAGACAAAAAAGCTATTTAAAAATGCACAGAATTAACAACAACAAAAAGGTCATTCTAATACTTGGCAGTATTAAAGTAGAGAGAGGAGCACTGCAAATAAACCTAAGTTAGAGGATCACTCCACACAGCAGTCTGTACAACAGGCTCAAGTGATCTGGGACAATGGACAGGCAGTTAGTGGTCCAGAAATACTAGAGCAGGAGGGGAGAAAAAACAAATCCAGAATGAAAAGGCAATAAGACAGCGGTTGCAGGAGAAACCCAAGGAATTCTAAGAGACAACTATGTTTCATTAGAAACAGAGGTCATATTTATAGATCACAACTAGCTATGCAAGCCAAGGCTTCTTTTCATTTCAGGCTGAAGCAAGCCTGACATTATAGGGGGGAAGTGGCAAGAAGAACATTTGCCCCCCTCCCAATGATCTTCAAAGGCCAAAATATGTACCGAGTTACCAGTGTTAAGCAATGGAATAGCAGCAAAATGGACAGATTTCATCCTTTATGTAAATTATAAAGCACAACAAAGTACTGGCATAGTTGACAAATTGTCTCTCGATATAAAAAGGAATGGAATCCTAGAGTTGATCCTGAGGTGAAAGTAGCTTTCTTATTTCCTATATAATAGGAAGAAACTTCAATTGCATGAGAACAGTTCACACACAGCAGTGATAGGGTAGATTTCCTACAAGAGAAGAAACATCCCTCTGGCTCTGTCACCTTAATCACTCGAACACACTGAGACATAGCTAAGCCCACCCAACCCCCAGTGTAGACTGGGCTCAGTCAGCAGAAGAATTCTTCCATTGACTTAGCTACTGCCTCTCAGGGAGGTGGATTGGGAGTATCTACGCTGAAGTGCTACAGTGGTACAGGTGTGCTGCCGTAGCAGTTCAAGTATGGACATACCCCTAGACGCCTGTGTGTGTGCTCTCATTAAGAAGTACAGCGGACGGAGTTTACATTAACTTATTTCCTAGCTTAGTCGTGTCCTAAGTCTTCAGACCCATATGCAACGATAACCCCCGTGAGCAATGATCAAGCTTGCACAAATACATTTTCTGAAGTATCGAATGAGTCCTTTGTTGAAGTTGATTATTATTTCTCCTCCTCAGCAGGTGCTACCTCAACAGGGAGCACAAGATGTCTGACCGACCAAGAAATCCTGGGTACCATGCATACTGAGTTAGGAGATCAGGCCCTTAGGTGGCAAGCACAGGAGAGCTGGGGACTTCCCCCTTGTGGAAAGCAATACAAGCAAGGAGCAGAGGCAGCAGGGAATGGATTTCACCATTCCTGACAAAGCTTCCACTGAGCAAAAGCATAAAAGAGAGAGACACCCTGATAAAGTGGTGCCTCCAAACAAAAATTCATTTATATCTGGGAGTTTAAAATATAGTGCAAATTGTATTTTTGTTGGTGCTGGGGATACTACTTCATTCACCTTTTTTGATTTGTAATGCAGTTCTGTAATCTATACATCTGTATAGTTGGAAAGTTGCCCTGAGCTTAACCCTTGAAGGGCAGGGAGAAAGGAAGAAATATTAGTTCTATATTAAGGGGAGGATGGAAGCATTTTATTCAGTTGGTAACCTTTCCTCCCCTCAGTTTGTGACAGAACACCAAGTAACCCCATTTTATCTGTGAGGAACTGTCAGGTACAATGGCAAGGGGCGGTAACTATAAATTAATGAACTAGTATTTGTATTTTGTTTCTGAAGGAAGTAGAATGGTCAGAAAAATGGAAACAATTACTGCACTAAGCAAACAGCTAAGACAAGAACAGAACAATGATCTCTTGTGCCCAGTGTTAAGATGTCACCATCACACCTTCCTTATTCATGAAGCAGGTCATGTTTTGACAAGCTAAGCTATTTTTCTAATTCTGAAAGAACTACAAATGATCATACTAGTTTTTGCTGAGTGTGTGTGTGTGTATATATATATATATATATATATATATATATATATATATATATATATATAGGTAACAAAGGCTGAATAATGGGTAGTCACTGGGAATTTCAGGCATGTTGAGAATTTCTCCTAGGTAAAGTTGTGCTGAAAAATAAAAGTAGGAAGTGCACAGAACTTTGATATTTAGACTATTGTGAAAATCTTTACATAAGGCTGTTTTAAACCGAAAAGAAATCAGCTAAGTTATAAATAGTTACATGCAAGTGGATTAAACTGAAGAAAAGTAAAGCCACTCATTTCTGGTAATGAATGTGGAAAAGGAGAAAATAACACAATAAAATGGGTGATTAAGACTGGACCTTGGATATATATGAGAATTGCTTCCTGCAACCTACTTTAGTACAAGTCATCACTTCAGGAGTTATTGCACAAGGAAGTATTTTATAACCACCTCCCCTCCCACCCCACCCCCCCACACATTCATTCACGCCATCCATTCTTATTACAGCTGAACTCTCATGCCAACTTCCAAATGAAGTCAAGCTACTCAAGGTTCAGTGGCTCAGTTCCATCAGTTCTTCTGCAGTCAGTTATTCATTTGCAAGGAGAAAACAGAGTCGAGCCAAAGTATGGCTTTTCCTTTGAAATTAAAGGGTTGCCATCTCCTGGCAAACCTACAGAACTAAACTCTGTATATAACGTCAATAGCGTTAACAAAGAGACACAAACCATTTTTACAATGCAATTTCTTAACCAACGGAATCCTTTCTTTCCGGCTCCCAGATAATTCCTGCTCAACCACACAGCCTTTTTCCTACAAAGCTTTGTGAATATGTACGAAATTATACAGTACAGTGAAAATCTTGCACTAATTCTCTTGAGGGAAGTGGGTCAGATGGGGTTGCACTTCATTACTGAATGTCCAGAGGAAAGGTTAGGTGGGACTTCAATCACCTGATATTTTCAAATTCCAAAGGGAATTAGTGTTAGTCTATTGTAGAAAGACAACAGAGTCCTGTGGCACTTTTAAAGACTAACAGATCTGTTAGTCTTTAAAAGTGCCACAGGACTCTGTTGTCTTTCTGATATTTTCAAATTAGGATTCGAAGTTTAGGCAGGCATGGAAGGGTGTGGGAGGAAGTTAAGTGCCTCTTCAAATGGAAACAAGTATTTTTTTTCCACTGTTCTTTTCACTTCTCTAGCTCTTTTGTATTTCTTCTTCTCCTTAAATTCCATTACATTTTTTGTTCTCCCCCTGTCCCCAGTACATGGCAATTTTCTTGAATTACACTGAAGCCACACCCCAGATGTAAGAGGACAAAAACTACTGCC
Organism: Pelusios castaneus; assembly: GCA_007922175.1. Classification (NCBI taxonomy): domain Eukaryota; kingdom Metazoa; phylum Chordata; order Testudines; family Pelomedusidae; genus Pelusios; species Pelusios castaneus. The sequence goes on from ML685779.1 coordinate 3,317,281, forward strand.
TCTACACTTAACTGACTCTTGTTTCTTTAGTAAATCATCAGAGTATCGTGGAGTGGACTCATCTGCCCAGGGGGCTGGTGTGTTGCTTCTGCACTGTTCCTGATAATTTGCTGTCCCAGGCAACAAGAGACCATGTTCCATCCTGAATAGATTTGTTGTTCCTAGGCCATCAGGGCAGCAAACTGCTGAGAGGGAGGACCCTGCAAATTCTAAACATCTTCCATGGTTACCAAGGCTTCAAAAAGCTAGAGAACTGACAAGTCACAGCAATTTATTTTGCGCACTGCTTGAGAAAGCAGGAGCAGGTAGTTGAAGCAAGCACTGGAACTTACCAATAAGCCACTTCTCCCTACGGTATACTTTTTACTTACAATGAGAAACAACAAAGAAAGATTAGAATTAGGGGGAAAGAAGAGGAGGAAGAGGATGAGGAATGGATAGCTAGCCAGCGCACTTCCTTTGTACATCAATGAGCTTTCTCCCACATCTTTCAATTTGGTCTCTGCCTTCTAGATGCATGTTCATAAACTGTGCTTGAAAACCTAACCAAACTCTCTCACGCAGAGCAAGTAAATAAATAAATGGGGGGGGGAGTGAGAGGAAGGAGAATATTAGCATTCCTTCAGCCAACGGTATTTAACTTTTCAGAAAGGAGTGAGTAGAGGGGAGCAGTATTCTCATGATGGAATTGTACTGCTGGGTCCCCCTAGCATACCCCACCTAGAATTCCAGAATACCACGCCTTATACCTAGACACATATTCTGCAGGATATTTAGAGGCTTCGGAGCCATACAAAGACCTCAGTTACCTCTATCACTGAGAATCAGGATATACAATAAATAGGGCAGAACCAAACAAGTCTGTAAATGCTCTAGCTTACCATTTCGTGACAAATCAAGTTCCACCAGCTGCATAAAGTTTGCTATTTCTGGAGGGAGCCGCTGAATTTCATTGTCACTGAGTCCAAGTTTCCGTAATTTTACAAGCTGGAAAAAGGGCTGAAAAAGAAAATCCCATATTATTATTCACATAATGCATTTGCAACTAGCTAAACTTACATATGTCAAGTTTCTTGGAGGGACAGTAGCATTGGTTGTTAAACATGTAAAATCCAAGGGACTGCCTCACAAATCTACTTACTCAACTAAGTTTTGATAAAAAGCAGTTCAGAGGCAACTTAAAAAGATATCAAAGATTCTTTTCAAAAAACATTTTGTTTAAGTATTTGTTCTGAACCGTCTATGAAAGGGTAGAAGTCCTACCAGGACTCATTTTTTGAAAAATATCATTTAATTATTTAGGATTGCTTTCAGAACATTTATAAAATTATAGCAATTATGAATCACAGCAGATTCATAATGGTTAGACAGTTACCTAATAGCTATTTAGGGGCTTGCTTTTAAGCAATAGTTTGCTGACTACACTTCTAGATAAATACTACTCTCAGAGAAATCTCAGTCAGCATTATTCTGATTTCACAAATAATAATATTATGAAAGCTATCCACTAGATATCCACTAGGCACCGCCCACCCATGTTATGATGGTTACAACAAAAAAAGCTGCAAGCTCCATTCCCATCATTTTAATACTGTGACAAAATATTGTGCTCACACAAGTCATTATAACACCAGTTCTAGCACTTTATGTTGTGAGAGCTATAGACTTGGGTATCACAATTTTCTACTTTGAAAATTGCTTCTCAGAAGGGAGAGACACTCAGTACTGTCAATCCAAAATTATATTGCAAGTCTCATGTTATTTAAAATTTGGAAAGTTTTGTTTTTGTTTTTCAAGTCCCTATTCCTGGACTCAAGTGATCACACAAGAATCTCAGTTTTCATTTAGAAAATTTTCTAGCCCGAATGGTTGCAGTGAATGTGTGGACAAAGGGTTCTCTAAAGGATCAAAAAACAAATAGCAAATAAGCCCCAATTTTACTTTTGCTTTTTAAATCTCATTTTTGGGGGGCCTGGCACATGATTTTTTTAACCCTTCAGGTTGACCATACGAGGCTCCTCACTAATAAAATTGAACTTTTACCACTCAATAGGAAGCCAAGAAATATCCAGAATACATTTGAAATACAACTGTGCAGCAATGAAAGACTAAAATATACATTATATTGATAGTTCTACTACAACTTACCCATTTTGGGGAGATTTTACAGCAAATGGGAAGGTCATACAATTATGACCACTGAACACAATAGTGCACACAATTGTGAATGGAAGGAGACAGGGCTCACAAAATCTATTAAGACAGTCTGTAGTAAAAACGTTTGAGAATTCCTCACCCATTACAATGTGGCTTATTACATATACACAGTGTGAGCATATGCTCACAATATATTTTACAAACACCACAGAAAAATGTATAAGAACCAAATATAACTGGCTAACCCTGAACAAGTTACAAGATATTTAGGCAGATAACTATTCCCAAAGTGAACAAAACTCCCATACATTTAAAATTTTCAAAGAACTATATCTCTGTTTTGCTCAACAGTTAAGGAGGCAACATCAACATTTAGATAAACGATAAACTGTAGCTATGTGAATTTATTGTCTTGTTTTTTAAAGTTGTTAAAACAAACAAGGAGTCCTGTGGCACTTTTAAAGACTAACAAATTTATTTATTGCATGAGCTTTCGTGGGAGAAAAAACCCACTTCATCAGATGCGTCACAGGACTCGTTTGTTTTGCCGTCCTAGACTAACACGGCTACCCCTTTGGAACTTTCAAAGTTGTTGTAACCTTTTTATACAGGCCTAAATCGTTTTTCCAATTCCACTTCCAGTGAATCCTATTCCAATTTCAGATGTCTATTTTTAGTTACGCAAGATCCACACTATCAATGCTCAATGAAACCCTGAGCTACCCCTACTTCTGCCAATTTTGTCTTTCAGTGGCCAAAATAGCAGTATTTACATGTCACACTTGTCAAGAAAGCATATTGCTTTAAATATTTGCTACATGTAATCTGATGGACTTGGCACATTACTAAAAGCGACAAACTAGAGTGTCAACTCAGCATCCACAGTATGCTGCCACAGCATGGTTTTGACTGTAGATCCAACTTCTTTGCATGTGTTTGGCAACACTTTTAAAGTGCAGCTTCTTTAGTGACTTGATCCAACAAAAGAATTTTCAGTTAAAAAAGTGAACAATACCCACTTTGCTCGGTATTGTGTTATAAGGATTCATTTCAGGGGGAGCACTTCAAAGCCCTGTGCCAATTCTATTCACTTTGCTGGTAAAGAAGAGGAAGGGCCATTTGGGACACTGACTATCTACAGCCCACAAGTTAAAGACACTGTAAAGCAATATTTATCCTTGTAACGTTCAGGACAAAATATTATATACTAAACCTTTCATTTCTTAATTAAATCTTTGAGGGCACACATTAAAGTCAGTCCTCCTGAATCCAAAAGCAAACAAGCCAATAAAATAAAGTCAGTCACTAGCAACGGCTGAGAGAACCCCAACTTCTCTGCTGGGCAACTGGCCAAACACACTTTTTTTTTTTTTTTTGACTGCCCCATTCTTGCAAGAGAACAGAGCATTAAAGCACTAGAAATCCTGCTTGAATATTTCAATCCGTTGCCCTAATAAGAGCAGATGAGAGGAAGAAATGAGAAAAACGTAGATAGTGGAATCTTAAAGAAGATTCCTGAAGATTGGTTGCTTGAAGTGTTCTTTTTCAGTGCTACAACCACAATTAAGCCATATGAAAGTCAGTTTATAATCTCACTTGGACACAGCAGTTTGACCAAAAGGCTTAACATCACAAGCAGTTACCTTCCAAGAAGGCCACCATTAGGAGCAGGTAATCAGAAAGGTCACTAGAGCCTGATTTTCAAGAAATGCCAGAATTACATCCACAGTAAGTTGCCATGAAGAGACCATGAATAAATTGCAGGCTCAGAGTTGTATCAGCAGAAAATTTTAGGCCTTATTTGAAGGAAAAAAGACACAAACTTTATTTTAAAAATAGTTCTGTATGCTTTTTATACATAATATAGCTATAGTGGCTGATAGTAAAGGCTGGGATTTCAAATCCAAGGGAAAAAACCTAAACTGTTGGGGATATCTGAAAGTCATTGGAACTTTTATTTTATTTACTGCTTCATCCAGTGTTCATAAATTAAAGTATCAAGGCACAAAATAATTGAACAGAAGTACATCTCTCAAGGCAATTACAGCTTTAGAAATGAAAAATCAACACATAGGAGTTACAGGTTTTGGAAGAAAACATCAAGAATAAAAAGCCCTTATACGTAGTAAATTGAGAAAGAACTTTAATAAGAATTTTTTCAGGGAAGAGGAAAGCTTTAATTGTGCTCATAAACCTACACTTCATGACATGAAAGCCACCAAAATGAGAAAAGCCCTCAGGTTTTAGGCAAGTAATCTTCTATTTGCAGATTGTGTTTATGTAATTATCAGACACTGATTAGAATCATGTTCCTTCAAACTGAATTTTTATTCCACCCAGAAGAGGAGGGTTTGAAACTGACACCACCACAAATATTTCTCTGGGAAACAGGCAGAAGCCAAGGGAAGTTTTGGTAAACTGTCTGAAGACACTGCTAACCGGGAAGGCAGTTTCTCAAGTCAGCTCACAATCTCTGAGGTTACAGATACCTTTAAATACATGTTTGTCATGCCATAGATATGATACAAACATCATGTATAACCCTCCTGAGCACCTTTGTGCTTGGATGGTAAAACATCTGGCACAGCTTACATATTTTGAAGTTGTAACAAAGAACACTGCATCAACTTGCTAGGGGCCTGATAAACTTGGATAAAAATCCTCTCCCAAACACAGTGAAATGGAGCGATAAAGCATGAAAAAGCATCACTTTGAATGTGATTGATGGGAACAAAACTGCAGAATGTTACAATAATCAGAGGAGGAAACTGATTGTTACGGTTGGTTCATTTAAAATGTTTTTGATTGGACACTGGAATCCTCTACTGCTGCTGTCAGAAGTGATGTCACTCCAGCTGTCAGTTCAAATATAAATTTTAATAAAATAAATCTTTACCTTCAGATAGTTTGCACAGAGGAAAACAATTCTCAGCATGAGATCTTTCAGAACACTGCACGTACAGTTACACATTATATTGGAGGCAGAAAAATCAGACAAACTTTATAAGCCTACATATATATTGTGGGCTGGAATATCCATCTAAAATGCAGTTGTAATAAATGCTATATATTTTTCAAGATTACTAGTCTCCAATTTTAAGTCAAAGAGGATTACAGATACATTTAAAAATGTAAAAGACGCTAGGCTGGTTCTTTGTGTAGAATTTTATATGCTAAGCAACCTATGCCATTGATTAGCTTTGCTAAAAGCATAATTTCATTTGTAAAATATATAAGGATAGTGTCATTCCAAGTCTCATTTTGTCTTGGTAAGAAATTGGAAGTTAATTCACAATCCTCGATAGAGTAATTATTCTTGAATTTTAAGTTCTAAATGTCTGCAGGGTTGCCAACTGCACTTACCATATCCAACCTAACCTCAGATTTGAATTCTAGATTTGGAGCTCGTTCCAAGACCAGAAAACCCATACTAAGCTAAAAAACGTCAAAGGGACTTTTACAGCAAAGAGAGACTGCCAAACCCAGAAAGGCCACTAAAAAAACCCCCAATGCATATTTAAATTCTATTGAAAAAAGTCTCTGCAAATTCAGACAAAAATAGATTCACCGTTTAAAAGTTACTAACTCATTTTTTTAAGCAGTTTATAGAATACCTGTGTATGTACACAGCTGAAAGAACAACTGAATGACACCTGGCAAGTCTCCCATTTTCCATGAGACAGCCTCCAGCCAATTAGTACATACCCCAGAAGCAAAACAACAGGAAGATAAGGAAGCCTCACGTCAGCATTCATGGACTAGAATCCTCCACAAACAAAGAAGCAGACCACGCCCCCTAATTAGTGCAGCTGGGCCGAAAACAGCCAAATAGTCTTCGACCAATAGACTAGCAGCATCCTCAATCAGAAGAAAAAAGCCTCAACTCAAACTACCAAGGAATTTTACTGGTCCCCAAGAAACTAGCTCCAATATTATCTCTTTCCTTGAAGACTTTCCAATTAACTGTGTAGACCCTCTGGTGGTAAATTTAAATTAGAAGTATAGCTAAAGGACTTCTAGGAGGCTTAAATAGCTTTCTTTTAAATTGGAAAGACAACCAAGCTTCAGAAGAACTACCAAATTTAACAAAACAAACAAGGAGTCCTGTGGCACTTAAAGACTAACACATTTATATATTGCATCAATTTTTGTGGGAGAAAATCCAAATTCATCAGACGCAGATACCGCTAATAGTTCACAGCAATTATTTCAGCTGCAAATACCTGCTTGGGTAACAGATGCCTCTCTTCTGGAAATCCAGTCATTATGTGGGTATGTCAGAACCTGTTTTAGGTCCTGTTTCTGTTTTAGAACATCATTAACGTATTACAGACACATCTTACAATTACTTTCTTTGCTGTAAAGGTACATTCAACTGCCTTTTTGTTTTAGGGCTTGTCTTCACTGTATTATGATGTTAAGTTGAGCCATATCTCATCTTACCCTCCACCCACCCACAAGAGTCTCCAACTCACGTTCAAGTGGTGGTGCTTACAACTCTAGCAAGCTGGTCTATTGAAGGGTGTGTAGCGGAGAGGGTTGGTTGGATCTTATATGCATTGGTGTTCATTGCGCATCTTGAATGCTGTTTTGCAATAGGGCAGTTTTCAATCAAAGTAGGCTAGCTCAAATGGAGAAATTTGGGTATACTGATTCAAGCTAACTGTTGCAGTGAAGCCCCTAAGATCCCAGACAATGACTCTTGAGCAGGAGTATGTGGAAACAATGAGAAATGGCAGTTCAAGAGATCAGCAGAAAACAGCCAACTGTCTGTCTAACCATGGTATAAACCTGCATTTGAAATAACTATGACGTTTAACTAGTTTGCCATACAAGAGTGAAGTTGCGGTCTCCCGAACTCTATGGTGGTCACAACATCAGCTTTGTGTATAACAGAAAGCCAGTTACTGTAACATAACTGAAATCAAGAACTTTCAGCTATACCCACTGGCCTCACCATCAGCAAGTGAGCAAACCTTGCACTCTCAACTACTTACTGGGATAATAAGTGTCAGGGGTTTTTTTGTGATGGTACTCAGGGATACTGAATACTGGTACTTTTTTTTTCCCTCACAGCGATGAGGCCCTGGTTCCTGCTGGTGATGACCCCCTGTCCCTAGCCAAGTACCAACACCTTTTTTTAAACAAAGAATGCACTGGTAAGTCTGGTGCAGAACAGAATGGAATCTATCAGACACTGCTCCCCTCAGTTTAGGAAATATATTAAGATTAAATTTTTCTGGGCATGGATAATCATTCAAATGTTTGCCTAGCACAACAAGGCTTTGACCTGGTTCAGGCCTTTATTGGACCTCATCACAACCAGCTGATCTCATTTCTGCAGCACAAAGCAGCAGATGGGCCAAAGCATCGGTCACTTTTTTGTACAATGAATCAGCAAGTCATTGGATGCCCCACAAACAAGTCAAAAGACAGTATTTCTCACAATGAAAAGGAGCCTGCTATAGGGTTTTTTTGGAGATGGCATCCATCAGGCAGATGGATGGGGGTGAGTGTGAGTAGGGATTATTTCCAAACACCTACCCCAAAATTTTACAGCTGGGTCAGAATAGTGCTTTCATCTTTCTAGAATCATTACAAAGTCTTAAGACTTCAAATGACACATGAAAGCATAACATCATGCTATTCGCAGCATGCAGTGCATGCTATCTTTTCCTCAAGTTTCCCATCCACGTGCAACTCACCCTGAAAGCAAAGGAAGGAGAATAGCCAAATTTCGTGTCAGAGAAAGCACAAACCTGCAGTTCATGCTATAAATTCAGCTGGCATTGATCCAGCCCTGACAAAACCCATAAGAAATGCAGCGTGCCCGTCATCCCTCCAGTGGATGCTTTGAAGTCTGATACGCAGGGTCAGCAAAGCAGAAAGGGAGAGAAAATGAGGCCAATGAAGACAGATTAATAACTGAAGCCTCACTAAGGTTGGCTGCAGCACCACCAAGCTAGTTTTTGGCAGCTGTGCTCAAATGGCATGTCATTCCAGACCTACAATAACAAGAGGCCGGGTTTGGAGTCCCAGTTTATGCTGCTACAGCTCACTTTTACAAAAAAAGAGAGAGAGAGAGAGAAGTCCAACAGTTGTCCACGCTTGGAAATTCACAAGCTGCTGTATCCCTACTTATTTGCCCTCTTTGTAACGCAACACATTGAAAAGGTTGCTTCATTTTGTTTTCCTGTAGGCAAGGATTTACTTTCTTCTTTATGTGGACTAAGCAGCAGCAATAAAGATTAAAGAGCATCTGGTGCCACAGTCATCCTATCACAGCAGAGAGAAAAAAAAACCATAAAAAGCTTTATTATAGCTGCTGCAGGGGAGGCCAGTGATCATGCGTTATGAATGGATGCTGCTAAGGCAGCAGTTAAATGGCCTTAGCCCACCTTAAGCAGGGCAAGAAAGCCCCTTGCTTCACAGAGCATGATACAAATTAACCCATCTACTAAAGCAATCCATGTTTTGCAGTAAAACAAAATGAACACTGTTTTGAGACATGCTTTCTTTCTTCCTCCATCTCAGATATATACCACTGCTACTGCCCCTAGACAGGGCTGTAGACCAGGGACTCTCAAATTAAAATTAAAGAGAAAAAAAAATATTAAATCATAGAAATATAGGACTGGAAGAGACCCCACAAGATCATCTAGTCCAGGTTCCTGCACTTGGCAGGACCAAGCGTTATCTAGAGTCTGCATGATCTCTGACAGGAATTTGTCTAGCTTGGCTGGAGATCCCACATTTTCCCTACGCAATTTATTCCAGCATTTAACTACCCTGACAGTTATGCAGTTTCTCCTAATGTCCAATCTAAACCACGCCAACTGAAATTTAAGTCCATTGCTTCTTGTCCCTATCCTTGATGTTAATGAGAACAATTTTTCTCCCCCATCACTGCAACAACCTTTTATGTACTTGAAAGCTTATGTCCCCCCCTCAGTCATCTCTTCTCCAGATTAAACAAACCCGATTTTTTCAATCTTCCTTAATGGGTCATGTTTTCTAGACCTTTAATCATTTTTGTTGCTCTTCTCTGGACCTTCTCTATTTCTCCTCATCTTTCCTGAAATGTGGTGTCCAGAACTTGATGAAATATTCTAGTTGAGACCTAATCAGTGTGGAGTACAGTGGAAGAATGAATTCTTGTGTCTTACAACACTAATACATCACAGAATGATGTTTGCTTTCTGTGCAAGAGTTACACTGTTGAGTCATATTTAGCTTGTGATCCACTATGATCCCAGATCCCTTTCTGCAGTAACTGTCTTAATGAGTCATTTCCCATTTTGACTGTGCACCCGATTGCTTTTTTTTCCCCCAACATGGAGTACTTTTCATTGGTCCTTTCATTCTATTTGATTCAAACCATTTGTTGAGATCATTTTGAATTTTAATCCCATCTTGCCACTTGCAATCCCTCCCAATTTGGTACTGTCTAGAAACTTTATAAGTGTGCTCTCTCTGTCATTATCTAAATCACCAATGAAGACATTGTTAAGAACTGCACCCAGAACTGATCCTTGCGGGACCCTACTCAATATGCCCTTCCAACTTGACTGAGAACTACTCTCTGGGAATGGTTTTCCAACAAGTCATTCACCGACTATCATACTTCCTTTGAGGTTGTAATTCCCTAGTTTGTTTATGAAAAGAGTAATGGGAGAGAGTAACAACAAAAAAAAAGAAAAACACATCTACCACTTTCCCTCTTCCCTGAAGTTTTGTTAAACCCTTTCAAAGAAAGCTAGCAGTTTGGTTTGACATGATTTATTCTTGACAAATTTAAGCTGATTTTTACTTATCATAATCAAATGGACCCCAAAGGAAATCCAGATTTTTGAAAGCACTTATATTCTGCCATATTCTCAGAGCTACAAACAAGGAATTTACAGGCTTCTGCAGAAGTGCCTCAACATTCATTATGCTAAGGTTGTTTTCTTCTTTCATTGGCAGTTTTTGGATTTTTTGTTTGTAAGTTACCTAAAAATACAGAATTATTTACTTAATGCCTCAAATAGCAAGAGGACAAAAATCAATGAATCAATTAAATGAACACTGTGCACTAATAAGTTACTGCAATTTGGACAAATCAGCACACAGTGTTCTTGTATACTTGCATTACTTGTGTTAACATCATAACCCAGTACAATTTTTCTGCAAGACATCATTTATTTTAATTGTCAGTTCAAGTGTGTATTACAGATTTTAAAAACATCAAGGGAAGAGGAGAGTGGAGACAGTTATAAAACGTAAGTTTAGTATCTCATGTAATTTTAGTCAGGTCACACAAAAAGGTCAACTTTTCAGTTCAATTATCTTCACAGAGCATATGCCCTCTACTTCACTTTCATGTAAGAGAAAGTATGGGATTTATCAAAACTTATTTCTTGTATAAAGTATATTTCTAGCCTGAAAGCAAATTTAAAATTGCATGTGACATGAATGTTTCAGGTGCTAGTTATATAACAGTATTTACAAAAAGATCCATTAAACTCTACTGACAGAGATGTAATTAGTGGAACTATTTGTGTTGTAGTTTAACTTTAAACCTGTGTATATGCTAGTCACAATTGCTTCTATAATCCCATTTTGGACTATGTTCCACTGGATATCTCCCCACTCCTCCGCCAATGAGATGTTCTAATGCTGCACATTTTTTCTTTAAATTTAAAGAAATTCTATTTAGAAGTAATATGTCATTATAACTTTATGTAGCTTTGTAACTCTTGTCAACTGCCACTGGATTTGCTGGTCAGTGTAGATCAGGCCAGGGATTAGAGCTGGGTGAAATTTTCACACAAATAGTTTATTTGCCAAAAGATGCAATTTTGGGTTGCCAAAAAACTAGTTGTAAATTTGTGTTGAATTTAGTTAATTGTTTTAGCCAAACAAGAAAGAAAACAGTTTTGAAAAGTGTCAAAATGTTGTTCTGTTTTGATACTTTCAAAGTGAAATGTTTCAAAATTGTTTAGAACAGCCCTCAACAAATCAATGTTTCGGCAACCAGTTTTAGTGGACTGTCGCCTAACTCCACTGCAGAAGTGTAATGAAGGAGCACCCTCTGCCAACCAAAAGTAAAATTGCTGGTGCCTAGCTGTGAGCCAATTTTGTCTACCCTTGGTTTAGAAACTATGATTTATTTTTATATTTATCATTTTTTTAAAAAAAGGATAATATATCCATAACCAAATCAAAACTAAATGAATAAAAAAAGTTTGATTTGACCCCCCCCCCAAAAGAAAATGAGGTTTTTTTTAGTTCACCCATAACTTGGGGGTGGGGGCTGGGTAAAGAAAAACATTAATTCATCACAGAGGGATTGCAAAGAAAAAAAAAGTCCACACACAATATAACAATTGCAAGACATTTCAGAGTACTTGACATGTTACCCAAAGAGGACACACACCGCTGTGGACTTGTCTACCCAGACAATTGCAGCAGTTTAGAGGAATTAATTTAACCTGAAGTATGCACCTCGATGGACGCACCTTTCATTTTAGAATTAATTATTTCGGTTTAGCTTAAACCTCTTCCCAAGTGGCTAAACTAAAATAAAATATTCTAAGTGAAAGAAGAGTATCCACACAGATGTTTGCATTGGTTTAAGCTATTCCAATTTTCTGTGTAAACAAAGCCTCTGTCAGTCTCAGTGTGAAAATTAATAGATTCATAGACCGTAAGGTAATTGTCTTGATCTGATGAAAAACAAACAGCACAAGGACAAAAACTGAAAAGCCATTCAGAGAAGTTATGGAATCTTTCCATTACTTGCCAACATAATTGAATCCCAAATAGAAAGGTCACAGGCTGTTCACAAAAAAAAAAGGAAGAAAAGACTGAAATGTAATCCCCCATTCATTCCTTCCATTTTAAAAGAGAAGAGAAAACCCAGTTTTCTACCCCAAATCTGTACAGAAGCATTTTTGTCACCGTTCATTGCATTAAATGTTGGAAGTAAAACAAGAAGACATGACAGCTGACTTCAGAATTTTAGCAAATTTTCAAGGCCGTGCACTCCTGTCCAACCAGTTCAGCATTTACAGGACATCTTTTAAAACATTCATGTTGGTTTGATTGAAACTTCATAATAGGTCAGGTGGTGTAAAGTAAAGAAATTGATAAAAATGAACATTGATCATTAAGGGCCAAAACACAAGAATGATAAATGCAACTCATTTGTTGACTGGAGAGTTAAGCTCAGACTTGAAAACTTTTCATTTTTTGTAATGCCTTTTCGTGTTTATGAAGTTAATTTGCTTCTTTTCATAAAAGCTTTGCAAGCTTTCTCAGTTTTTCTCCTACCCACCTAGCCCCTTCAAATTTGGGATGAAGAGGAATTTAAGAAAACGAAAAAAACCCAAGATAATCCAAAAAAGACCTACTCTTCACTGAGGGTTGGTTTCTATAAATTAGTTGAGGAATAAAAAGCTTTATTACCACTCCCCCCAGCAGATGAGCAAAGATGGGAAAAGTTTAAAGCAACTTGTTCTACAAATGAAAGTTTGTAAAGGACTACAAACTTTGTGACCATGCACTGTGCTTTTTCAGTCAAAACTAAATTAAGTCAGTCAAACACTGTCAAAAAGAGACACTCAGTGAGGACTATGAGGTCTTTTTCTTCATGTCTTGATTTTGGTCAACCAAACCAACTTCTTCTTTTTAAATCTTAACCCAACGAGTTATTGGAGATTGCTCTTTATTCACCCTATCCTTATGTAGTTCAGACAGCTCAATTAACAGGCAAGGAAGTCATGCTGCTCCCTTGCTTCTTTACTTAAGAAAGTCTTCTCCAGTCAAGATCAGATTCTATACAATCCCATAAGGATTTCTTAGCAAAATGGATTAACAGAACACCCCGTAGAGTGTACGTTAGAAACAAATCTATACATAGGCTAGTGACCAGGGCTTTTTTCGTGATGGTACTCAGGGGTTTTGAGTACTGGCACCTTTTTTTCCCCACAGTGATGTGGCCCTGACTCCTGCCACCAATGGCAATGACTCCAGGTCCCTGGCCAAGTACCGGCACTTTTTAAAAAAGAAAAAGAAAAAGAAAAAAGTACTGCTAATGACTATTGGGAAATAACAAATTCCATGACTACTTTTGTGTTTTAATAATGTGAGTGGAATAATACAAGGCCGTGCTCTGCAACTCAGGAAAAGGTGTGTGCGCTTTGTGGGAAATCCAGCATCATGGGTGGTAGGACAGAGAGAGAGAGAGAGAGAGAGAGAGAGAGAGAGAGAGAGGGAGCACCATAGGCCGGCATTTCCAACAGAAATCCTGGCAACAGATTCAGGGCTCGTCTGACCAAAATCTAGTTTACTTCACAACTTGTGTGATTTCTATGGAAGTCTATGTGTGGACACATTTCAAATTAAAAATGTCCTTCTGTGAATTCCCTTAAGTTGATTACAAAATTGACTGTAACATTAAAGCAAAACTACAAAACTACACAGATTTTGACCAACGTGCTCACATACTACAGTGAGCCTATGGCTACATCCCACTCACTCCCATAATCCTCCTCTCTTCCCTCCCTCCTGCCATTATCTATCAATAGTGGTGTTACAGAAGCATCTAGAAGCCCATCGTTCCACACACTGAACTAACAGTGACACGCAACATATGCCCCCACAGAACTGAAAACTTTAACAAACAAGATTGTCTGCTTTCCATCCCATGCATTGCCAGAGGGGAAATTACTTTTCCAGAGCCACACAGCAGGTTAGCACTCTCTCAAGACTGCAGGATCTCCAATCCAGTACTGTAACCACTGGACTATGTTACCTCTGAGGCCCTCTTTCCAGCCTCAAACAGATCTCCCTTCCCCCCAATCCATCCTTCAATGCAACAGAACTAAATCCGCTCTAATGCATGGTAAGAAAAGGCCTCAAAAGCCAAGGTGCAGACTTTGCCCACTAATAAGGAAGTAACAGGTGGCAGAAATCATTCAGAAATGTAATTTCTTGCTCAGTTGACAAACTCTACAACTTTGGGCAGCAGATTCAAAACCTGTGAAGTGTGTAATTTACTAAGTTCCTCAAAAACAGCCTTAAGTAACCCTTTTTACTGATCCCAAGTATAGACATTTTCACCAGGACATAAATGTTTTTGTGTGTTGTTACCGAATAAGTCACAGCATCAGCTCACTCCATAGTCTGCAATGATTTCACCTGAAATATTTCTCTTAATGAATTTTAAGGCATGTTGCAAGATCCTTACTTCTCCTGGACAGGTATACTGAATGCAAGAAATACACAAGCGGTGTTTCTAGCTGTAGACTAAGGCAGCGGTTCTCAATTACTGTGTCGAGACACTTTAGTGTGTTGCTGCAAAGTGGTTAGTGTGGTATCACAGGCTGAACGCCCCCTCCACCCCTGCCTCCAGACAGCTGCAACCGGGAGCCTGCCTGTGTAATCCCAGCTGAAAGGCACAGAACCTCCTGCACCCTTCCTGTAAAGCGTCTGACAAAGTGGGATTTTCTCCCACGAAAGCTCATGCGATAAATAAATCTGTTAGTCTTTAAAAGTGCCACAGGACTCTGTTGTCTTTCTACAATAGACTAACACGGCTACCCCTTTGGAATTTGCCTTCCTGTATTGTGAAGGGCCAGCCCAGCAGCCCCCTCAAGGCAGAGGGGATGCTGCCCCCCCCCCCCCCCGCATCAGAGCCAGGGGAGCAGATAAGTGCTGCTTATAAGGGGCTGTTGGCCAGGCAGGATTGGCCCTTCACAGAGAAGCAGGGCCAGAGCCAATTCAGTGCTGCCTCCTGGGTCCTAGTGCTGGAAGGCTTCCTTTCTGTGTGCGCTCACCTGCCCCAGCATACACAGAAACAAAGCCCAGCTGTGACACAGCACTCAAGTCCCATGCAGGAAAAGAAGCTAACGTGGGTCTGATGATAATATCCTCCTGGGCTAGTGGCCGGCCACTGGAGCAAAAGCCCTTCTCTTCCAAGTGCCTGGCTCTTTCTTCCCGGGTAGCAGCTCTGCTCTGGCTTCCTAGAGCAGAGCAGTTGAAAAGACAATGTGAGGGGAGGCAACAGGAGAAGGGAGTGGGGGAGGAAGGATTCCCTCAGCAGCAATATGGTAAATAAAGGAGGGGGAACTCCTGGGACCAGGCAAAGGTGCAGGCTACCGGCTAGCCTGGATTCTCTGGAATGGGTTTGCCTCAGAGTATGTGGGGGAGTCTGCTCTAAGTCCTCCAGCTGAGACTGAAAGCTGCCTACAGTCCTGAAGGGGGGGCAAGGCTGGGGGCTGTAATCCCCTCCCCTGGCTCCCTCCTAGAGCTGAACAATGGGGACCCCAGCCAGGGCTCCCAAGTCTGCCAACTTACCTGGCTGGGGTCCCCATTGATTCACAACACAGCTGCAGGTGGGGGATTCCCATTCCTCAGCATTGCACTGCAAAGTTGGGGAGGAGGGAGTCTGGGGGATTCCTGGGTTTTGGGGGGGCATGGGCTAAGGGCTGGATGGAACCTGCTGGGGTGGGGGCTGCTACCCCCATGTCTCCTGCTGCAGCGGCTGAGGTAGTGAGGTTGAAAAACCTGCCTCCAGCTTTGAAGTCAGGGAGGAGGGGCAGAGCTGGAGGCTACAACCCTCTGCCCCCATTCCCTAGCTCAGCTGTCCTGCTACTGCTTGTGGCATGGCATGCAGAGGGAATGGCCCCTGCTGGCCCACAGGGAAGAGAGATAACAGAGCAGCACCTTCGTATCTCCAAACCCCCCTCCCTACCCTGTTATGCTGGGACCCCTCCTGCCCCGCAAGGAGGGAGGGGCCTGCAAGGTGCAGCCGAGTGCTGTGGGAAATGTGAGCTTGGCCCCCAGGCACCAGAATGCCTCACTAGGCCACTGGCTGGGAGCCCTTACTGCAGTGGGGAGCTGTTGTGGGGCTCACTACAGAGGGCCAGAGCTGGGACCCAGGCCCATTACCAGGGCCAAAGGCTGCTATAGGGCTCAATGCCAGGGATGCGGGGTGTAGAGTGCTTACAGGGGAGCCTTACTGTGTCAGGACCAGCTGGGGACCCTCCCAGCTGTTTCACAACCGTGAAAAGATTGAGAACCCCTGGACTAAGGGCTTGTCTTCACTGACGGTGGCAAATTCCCAGTAGTCAGAATGATCTTCCAAATCATCTGATGGGGTCTGTGAAGACCCGCTCAGTCAATCGCAAAGGCGATCCCTGAACACCCTGGCAACTGGAGCAATGCTGTCGAAGAGAGGCTCTCCCTTTGACTCAGTGCAGTGGACATCCTGGACATAACAAAGTCAAGGGAAATAGGCAAGTTACTTAAAACAACTTGCGTATCTCCCTTCCACTGCTGCCAAAAACAGTGGCCAGCGTTGACCTGCCCTAACCAGGGTTATGTTAGATTCAGGAGGTCTTTGGAAGCTTGGGTTAAGAGTTATTTGCTGTGTGTGTCAAAATGAAAGTTTGTTCACAAAAATATTGGATGTTGAGGGCACAACATAAAACTGTTCCATCAGTTCATAAATAGACCTCTCCTGCAATTTTAATGTCATGTACTGCTTAAGAGAGGGTCACAACATGCCCCTTTAACAATCTTTTGCAAAGTTTGTGCCTCACTATTCTCTTCATAAAAATGATGACTATATCATCATGTATTCAATTTAAAGTTTCATTTTGAAAAAAGAATTCTTAAATTACATTTTAAAATAGATTTGCTAATGGAAATTTTACAAAAGTGGTTTCTGTCTTTGAGTCCAACAGATTAAAAGGGCACTACAGCACATGCTTTTATTATTTCCAATATCTATGCAGATGTTACTCCTAGCTGAGCCCAATTATCAGAAGTTGTTAATGACACACAGTCGAACAATGGAGGAGGAAAGTCCATAGGACAGTATAAAAAGCTCTAATAAAATGTTCATATGTTTCTGATAAGACGTGCAGCATAAGGACAGATGTCACTACAGACAGTTTCCATGAACTGTGTGTGTTGGACGCACAGTACCTCTAAAAACCCAAACTCAAACTTCAGACAAGATGGCAAGAGTTCTCAGATACATCCATTTACCTACCAACGATTATTTTAACTCATTCTTGGTCATTTCTACTGCTACCCTGGCACATCTGTTCCTGCACGTCAGCTATTTTCTATACTTGGGGGACTCCCAACTCATTAGGCAAACAATGCAGAAGATTTCACAGGGCACAGATTCTAATGGGACAGACATCAAAACTGCTATATGAATCACCACACAGACATCAACAATGCTGCTCAGAAAGACAAAGCAATGACTGCAAGAAGAGCATGGATCATTCTGCCTCTGTCATTTATAGCAGCCAGTTACTTTACATTTGTACAGAGCCTTAGATCCGATGGGATTTACAATCCCCGCTTGCACTCCCATTGTATCCTTGAAATAAGGCCATGTCTGGGGCACGGTGACGACAGTTACAGTAAAGCTGAGTCAGGCATGCTAAGATTCAAACCTGTTGTTCCAAGTAGTCCAGGTATTTCAAAAGATGATACTTAGACCAATAAGGCATTCTCTTCAGTTACACAAATAAGGAATCCTGTGGCACTTTAAAAAGCCTAAGAAATTGATTAAAGCATAAGCTTTTGTGGCTTACAACCTACTTCCTTAGTCTTTGTTTTCCTGAAATAGACTAACACAGCTACCCCTCTGAAGTTTTCATCTTCAGTTATAAATATTTCTAATCTCATGATGCAAAAGTTACACCTTATTTCACTACAATTCTTATTACAAAAGAGCCAAAACCAAAAACAATCACTACTTCTGTAAGAAAATTGCTTTTAAAAAAACCCATCATTTATTTTTCAGATAATGAATTAAAGTTCCCTGATCACAGAAAAATAATACTGGACACAGCTGAAAGTCCCTCCTTTCTGGTTTACTTGTTTTTGTTCAGTTACACAAGCTGTTTTAACTGAATTCTGAGTTAACAGAAGTTCAGCTGCCTGCTATTCAATTCCAGTTAAGCATGTTTCATTTCCAATATTAGTTTTTCATCACTATAATTCATTGGGGACCAAAGTTTGACATGGGAATGCTTTAAAAAAAAAAAAAAGTAGCACACCCACAAACAACACACCCACCCACAATTTACCAAGTAGCTAATCCTCTTCCCATCCTCCAAGTTTACAGCTAGACAGTACTCCTTGAAATTACACGGGATTGTAGCTTTTCCAGAATCACCAAATGCTACTATGCCACTTATGGTGGCAACGCCTAATGTTTCACAACAGATTACTATCAAGTTTTATTAAAAGTTGTACAGGAAGTGTTGTCAAACACTGACGAACATGCCAACATGTCATGCGAACATGACGAACTATGCCAACAAAGTATTACACAGAAAATTCTGGTGAATGCTTTCTGTAAATGAAGCTGAACACTGATGACCTAGAAGAGTTCATACTAACAGGAAGAGCAAATCTATAATAATTAAACAAAATTAGAATCAAACCTATTCCGTTTCCAGAAGCAGAATACACAAAAGGATCATCATTATGCAAAAATAAAAGTTGTCATCCCTTGCTAGATTATATCTAGCAAGCCAATTTTTTTTAATACACTAAAGTGTGTTTATTACTCAGCAAAAAAACAAATGTCAACAGATGTGATTGACAGTCGCCTCAACATTCAGGCCTTTCAATCTATTCACTTCTCTCACAGCAGATGCTACTTCCACTCCACTAGGATTTTGAAATATTGTTTCTGAAAGGCCACTTACACCACTTTGAGCATGGTGAAACACTAAAAGCTACTCCAATTTATAGTTTGATAAATCCAGTTGCTTTAGAATACACTAAATGGGCATTATCATACAAGCTTAGGCTCAGAATTTAGAACCAGGATCAATAAAAATATTGCTATTGATTTAAAAAATTCAAATGAAGGCAGTTGACAAACTTAGATGGACAGTGACAACTTTATACTTACTCCTTTAAGAGTGCTCTGCATGCACCATCTAATCTTATCACAGCTATAAGATGAGTGAAGCCTATTTTTGAAAACTGTTTACTTTGCACACTATAGTATTTCATTTATAGTCAAGTAACTCCTTTGTTTATTTGGATCTGTCACACCAGAGGAAAAAAATACTTCTTTACAGATACAGGAAGTGCTACTGTAAGCCACAGTATTAGCATATAGTATCTGAAATCACTTAAGTTAGGTTCAGCCACTGATAAGATCAGAAACCAAATGCCCTTTTAGGCATTTCCTTACAGAAGGCCAATGAAAGCCAGAGAACCAAACTGACTGGTTTTTTTGTTTTTTATATTGCAGACCTGAAGGAAATACCTGAAGTAAATAAACACTGATGCTCTAATCCATTTCTTTAACTTTCCCTCCCCTTTCAATCATCTAACTTGCTATTAGCAATGCAGTCATAAATTAGATGATAGTTGATAGCGGGCACTGTGATGTTGGTTTAAGTCTATATTAATTCTGACAAGCTTTCCAAAGAAAGCTGCTCCGATCTTATGGGGTTTTTTTATGGAAAGGAAAGGGAGTTGTTTTTTAGATGGCACCCACAACGTGAAAACACTGCTATCAAAGTTTGCTCGTTTAATTGAACTGCACCGAGTCACCCCAGAGGTTAAACACGTTGGCACTAACAGTTGGCCAGGATGATGGCTGGAGAGCAAAGTAAGGCAATAGCCTTCCCTCCCAGCGGTTGCCCCATGGGGGTTTGGTAGCGGGGGCTCGCTCTAATGTCAGGAGGGAGGGACCCAGCACCTCACGCCCGCATGGCCAACACCAGCACGCTGCTGCATGAGTGGGTGGACGCTGGACTTGAAGCACCGGCCGTGCAAATGGATTTGGATGTCAGACGCAATCTAATACATCCCCTTGCCAGCTGGCTCTCGAGGGGATGGAGCCGCGGGGGCGGAGACTGCCCTGGTTCCAGAGCTGACCCCACGCACAGCCGTGAGGATTTCTAGGGGCCTTTCTGGACTCACCACCTCCGCCCTCCACAGGCCCCTTTCTAAACACCTCCCGGGAGCCTGGCTAATTGGGACAACAGAGGCGAGTCCTTCTCTCCACTCGGCCTCAGCAGGTGCCCAGGGAGGAGGTTCCCGGGCCGGGGCGGCTCACTTCGCGGGGGGCTGAGCACGTGTAATCCTAGACTGGGAGAAGCTGGCAGCGAATCGGGCAGGCGGTTGCACCCCGACCCTGGCGCGGGGCCAGGAACGACCCCCGTGCTCACCTTGGGCAGCTCGCGGAGCTGGTTGGCGTCCAGCAGGAGCTCCTCCAGGCTGCGGCTGTAGCGGTAGATCTCCTCGGGCACGGAGAGCAGCGAGCAGTGTCGCTTATCGATGGACTCCACATGACGGTTGCACCGCCACAGGGGGATGCAGTGAAACATAGCAGCAGACAGCGCCGCCCAGGAGGGGTCCGGCCGCTGCGGGGCGGGCAGCAGCAGCGCCTCGCCCTGCCGCTGCCGCCCCCGGCTGCTGCCGGCCGCGCAAAGAGAGGGGCTGCACGCGCCCCCAGCACCCCGGCCGGGCTCCGGAACGCCTTCCGCAGCAGCCCGCCCCTCCTAGCAACCCTTGCCGGCGCCGGGTTCCAGAACTTCGCCTCCCTCCTACCAGCCCCCGCCGGGTTCCACAGTCTCCCCGCGACCCCGCCGCCGGCGGGTTCCAACGCTTCCTCCCGCCTGCTCCTCCTCTTCCCACGGCGAGTCCCGGGAAAAGCAGCAGCAAGTCCGCAACAGGAACCAGCATCCAACACACCGCCGGAGAAGGAGGAAACTCTCCCCCTAGTCCGGTCCCAGCAAGCCCAACGAGCAAAAGCAGCAGGGGGAGCCCCTCTTATGGCCCAGCTCTCCAGTCACTTGTGTCTCGTTCGCACGGAGTCTCGGGGCGCCCTGCTCTGCTCTCCCTCCTTCATTCCTTCCCCTGACCCGGAACACTCGCCCTTCCCCGCCCTCCCTCTCATTCCATGCTGACATCATCACTCCCTGATCCCTCCCCCTTTCTCTCTCCCTGAGAGTATCTGACCCCCAAGCTCTGGGACACCAGGCCAGGGCACCTCTCCTGGTACAGCAAAACAGGAGAGACACAATAGGAGTATTGCAGCACCCTCAAAGTTTCCTGCTCATTAGGAAACGGGGTAAACTGGCACTCTAGCAGCAAAACAAGATGAATGTGGAGGTTGGAAGGGAGGGGGAGAGAGAAAATGAATCTGATGGATTAGAATATTAGATGGTTAATAAGGATTCTGTAAATATAGACAGTAAAATCCCATAAACAGAAGTCTGTACAAAAACTAATACTGTTTGAAATTGTAATTTTTTTCCATGCTACCTTTTCTTTTAATAAGTTCCAGAAGGCCATGTGAATCTAAGTTAGCAAAACAAACACGGAGTTCTGTGGCCCTTCTAAAGACTAACAAACAAATTAATAATAATAAATAAACTAACAATCAAACTAATGATAAATAAATGTGTTAGTCTTTAAAAGTGTCACAGGACTCCTTGTTTGTGTGTTTCTTTTAATAGGTGATCAAGTCTGACTGCCGTCTTCAGGATTTGAAATCTTCTCTGTAAAAAAGCAGCATTGTCAGTAATAATATTTGATGATATTGTCAGAATGTAGAAGGATTTCATCCTGGCCTGTGACTGTAACCACAGCTCCTGTCACAAGGGTTTGGTCTTTCAAACACTTCCACCTGGGGTACTGTTCATCTGAGGAAAATTATGTTGATAGCTGTGTGCTGGATTAGGCCACAGTTACAAAAAACCTTGTCTCTCCTGTAAGCCTCAGTATACACAAACAGTGCTTTTTAACAACTCTTCTATCATACTACACTTGCCAGTGCCTTAAAAATATAACAAAACAGTAAATAAATAACCCCATATTGCACTTACTCCATAGTAAGATTCACTTAAGCCCCAACCTTGCAAACACTTTTTCAACATGCTTACCTTTACTATCATATGTATAAAGTTAAGGGCTTACATAAGTATATGCAAAATCAGACCTCATATAGGACAGGACAAGCAGAACTTTCTTTGTTGTGGTATTAATTTAAGGTGCTACTATCCTACTGTGATGATAATATAGAGTATCTAAAAAGTATTTTAGAAGGTACATAATATTCTAACTTACTTAACATAAGCCCTAAGGTAAATGAGTAACTTTACACTTGTCAGTAGTCCTGGTGAACTTCAGAGGCACTATTTATAGGTGTAAGGATTTGCAGGCTCACTACAGTAATATTAATTTACATCTTAATTCAGATATTTAACTATATTGTGTGAATAAAAGACTGTAATGAATCCAGTCAACTGAATTGGCCAGAGAGGTCCAAGCTTCCTTATCTGAGATGCTCTTTATCTGGTTAAGAGCAAGATTGTATGAAAACTGCATACATTACATGCTTCATAGTATACTGCTGAAGCAAGTAAGAAAGATAATAAAACAATTTTTAAATCACTGATGTGTCATGCAGCTTGCAAAATAAATTATTGCATAAAAATAAGTTAAAGTGCTGTGCTAAAGACTTTCTAAAATAAGGTTTCCAAACCCATTTGAAAAAGGGCTAATTCTAAGGTCAAGAGGTTTAACTGAGGCAAACACATAACCCTCCATCTGTTTCTGCAAACACCGTCCCTCATGCCTTTGAGGGTGTGATGACATACACAGCTTTACTGGGCTAACTCAGTCTCAAAAGATCTTGTTCGTTGGGTTTCTCTATATCATTTTTGGACTCTACATAACTGTGTATAACTTGATTAGAAAAATAACCACTGAACATCAAACTGTTGTTAATATGTAATTAACAATAACTGCAAAGTTGGGGAAAATGGAAATTATATTTTTGGGAGAAGGTTGAGTCATATATTGTCTCTCTCTTCTTGCCCCCTTTCTGATATTTTGAATAATTTCTATTAGTAATAGGAATATTGGAAGGCTTTTTAAAATCTAATTTATAGTTTCTCATGTTAGATCAGCTGCTAATCTTGCAAGTTCCATTTGTCTGATTCTACAGAGTTTGCAGTTATCTGATGATTTTTTTTTTTAAATGTGCATTTTAGGATTTTGCACATTACTAAGAGTTAGCGGGCTTACAAAATATTAAATAAATACCTGAAATGTTACCTGTTTGCTACAAATACCTCAAAACAAATCTAACTGGAATCAGAAATTTCATTTGTTTTTTCATATATCCAGGGATTTAAAAGAAAAAAAAAAAACCCAGGCCCAGAATTCATATGAAGAAAATGCATGTGGAGAAGGCTACTCAATTGAGTAGATCAAATAATTGCAATGATTGCTGATCTAACATCAATTAAATTACTTTTAGCACACAAGGAATTTTTTTAGAAAACAACAAAATACAACAACTAAATTGACTGTCAAACAAGTCATGAGTAAACAAATACTCACTGCATCACGGGTGAAATCTTGGCTCCACTGAAGTCAGTTACAAAATTCCTAGTGACACAATTGGATTAGTATTTCACTCCACAAAACCATAATCAGGTTTAGGGCCTAATCTTAGTCCTTCCTGAGCATGCAGACCATTTATTCACATTTGCCAGTAAAAAAAAAAAGTAGCTTCTAAGTGAACTTTTTCCATTATGATTGCAAACTTATTATTTAGTGCCAGACTTACAGCCCAGAAACTACCATCCTACATTTACTCACAAAACATATGCAGCACAGCAACCATAGCACAAGATTTTCCCAAACTGTCCCACCAATGTGCTTCTACCTTATTACACAGGAATCATCTTTAGGTACTTCTATCTTGCTGTCCTTAGCTTCTCTGCTGGGAAAGACCAACAAGAGTATCACTTAGGGCAATACTTCATTGACGGCTGCAAATTTGCCCCATCAGATCCATCTTCTGAATTGACTGATCGGGTCTGTGAAGACCTGCTCAGCCAATCAGGAAGCCAATGCTGTAAGACCACTCCTGCAGAAAGAGTAGTGGGATTTCTGAAGACAGTGCAGTAAATAAGCAGTAGGCAATCGGAGGGAGATACACTAAGTATTTTAAGTTCTTGACATATCTCCCTTCGATTGCCACCGAAATCCCACCTAGGTGTAGACCAGCCCCTAGTGTCAGCTGTAATTTTTGTGATATAGATAGCTGTCCTTTGAGAACAACAAGGAGTCCTGTGGCACCTTAAAGACTAACAAAAGGGGCTTTTTGTAGAAACCTGTCCTCTGAGAGATGCACTGAGGCAATCAAACTCATTTCATGTAGACCACAACACAGTCACAGATTGGTGTCACTATCAACCTCAGTTGGATTCATACCAAGACCATCATATTTCCAAGTCTCTTTCTTCTTTTTTAAATAGTCTCCATGTTACATACTCTTGTACAAAAGAAATAAAAATCTGTTTTTTTCTTTTTTTTTTTTCAAAGCAGTCGGAAACCACATGTAAATATCTAATAGATTAGACTGATCTCACTACCAGTCCTGAGGGTAATTGTTTAAAATCAGTGGGTGAGAGTTCAAATTGTGGGTGTCACTTGCTCAGTCCTAGAGATTTGACAGAACAGCTTTCTGCTCTTTCAAAAGGAATGTGAGGAATGCCTCGTTTGTTTGCTCCGTAGAACAAACAATGTAAAGAAAGTTTAGAAAGCTAAGTTTGGAATACAAGGCAATAAATCAAGGAAACCCATAGTTATATGTGGATATGCACTGAACCTGCAGAAAATGTTACAGAAAAGGAACTAGAGACTAAAATGCTATAGGCTATCAATAATGTCAGTAAAACTCAATCTTAACTTTCTGATTCTCCTGCAAGAGGAATTACCAAGCCTCTTCAAACAAATTAAATCAACATGTTACCAAACAAACACAAAACAAGCCGTGAGAGAGATGCTGAAGTATATTCAGAATCAGAGACATGCTTCTCTCTTCTTAAGTTTGTCTGCTGATTAATGCAGCCACTTCTAGCTCTTCTTATTTAAACCATTAAAACAAGCAATGTAGGCCAGATACTTCAAGTGCCACACCATCATGTGCACAAGTCAGATGTCAGTTAATAAATAGTGAAATAACACTTGTGTGTTTTAAGTCTAAAAAAATTGGAATTCTAGTGACATCATAAACCTCTTGAGCAAAGTGATAATGGCTCTGTGCTGGTTACAATGCATTTAATGCAGTGTATTTAGAGGCTTATATAAACAGTAATATTTTGAGCTTTGTATAGCAACTTCTCCCAAAAAGAGAGATTGCATAGCCATAGACTCTAAGGTCAGAAAGGACCAATATGATCATCTAATCTGACATCCTGCACAATGCAGGCCACAGAACTTCACCCACCTCTTCCTGCAATAAACCTCTATCCTACGACTGAGTTATTAAAGTCCTCAAATCATGATTTAAAGCAGTGGTCTTCAACCTTTTTTGGATCACAACCCAGTTTTTCAATATTTTCACATTTGCAGTAAGTTTACCGCCCACGTACATACATTGTTACGTTTTATAAATTACCACTGTCATTAAATTAATTGTTATATTGTTGTACTGTTAATCGTTAATTATAATTTTCTATTTATTTAAATTTTAAACTCATATATTAAATAGGATATCAAACAAATTTCATTCAAGCAAAATTTATTCCTTATTTATTATTCATACAAATTTTTATTTTCATTCACATAAATTACAGCTGGATGAGCATGGCCATTATCTCCTTCCTTCATTTTTGTAGCGCCCACCAAAAGTCACAAAACGCCCACTAATGGGCAGTACCGCCCAGGTTGAAGACCACCGATTTAAAGACTTCAAGATACAGCAAATCCACCAGCAACTGAGTCATGCCCCAGGCTACAGAGGAAAGCAAAAAAGCCTTTACCAATCTGCTCTGGGGGAAAATTTGTTCCCGAACCCAATATGGTGATCAGTTAAACCCTAAGAATGTGGGCAAGATTCATCAGTCAGACACCCAAGAAATAATTCTCTATAACTCAAAACCCACCCCATCACTCGTCCTATCAGCATATCTATCACCAGGAGCCAAAGATCAGTCAATTGTCATACTAGGCTGTCCCATTAAACCAGCCCCTCCATGAATTTATCCAGCTCAGTTTTGTAACCAGATAGATTTTTTTGGCCCCACTGCTCTCTTTGGAAGGCTATACACTGCAACCGCTGCCTTTGTTTTAAAATAATTAGTTGTAAATCACATCAAGCAGCAGTCTTCTGATTTAATCTGCTTTCCTTAAATTTGATTTGTAGGGAAAGCTAGCAATAAGCCTGTTGCTTTGCAAACCAGGGTTTGTTACACTGCACCCATCTTCAAGGGCTGATGCTCTTTGATGACTACATTTGTGTAGCCAGAAAAGCAGAGCTTGGGTGCTGGCCTAGGAGGCTTTAGGAGTTATTTCTGGAGGGGGTTCTTTGCTTTCCTGATTGCTCTCATGACCATTATGAGGTCAGCAGGCAGAGACAAGCACTCAGACCTATGCGTACATTTTTTTAAAAACAGCCTCTAATATTGCAGCCACAATTAACTGCAGATGCAAAATTAGAGCCTGACTTGAAAAACTTTTAAAAAGATAGCTCCTCCTACTGAGGGCCAGTATCACAAGGGTGGGCTCTCTCTTTCCATCCCACAAAGTAAAAAAACAAACTTCTCCCCTCTGTCCAGGAATTTGTTCCAAACAAAACTCTTCCCCTTGCCAGACAACAGGTGCGCACACCAAAGTCTCTTATCAAGTTGTCCAGCATCCTCCATCACTCTTTCCTTCTCTTCCTTTTATATGTGTCAGGGCCACATTGTAGCACAAGAAATCACAGCTGTATAGCTCTGTAGTCCCTTAATTGTTTGTAGTCTGGTCCTGTCCTCCTGCAGATCTAACAGAGAAAACTGAGTCGTTGGATTTGGCTAGACCTGAATAGTCTCAGCCAAGCTGCCCAAGCATATTCCCTATCACGATCTACGTAACTTTTCTATTCAGTTTTGTAATATAAGTGTGTGATCTGATGCCAAATATGCCATACCAGGTTCCTTTGTGATTCCTCATAACATATTCTACATAATTACCCTGGTACCATGTTTCCTACAGCAACATGCGTTTACAGATGTTAAGTATGTTACAGGGTTCAGACTCTCAGGACTATCTCTAGCACAGAGGCTGGAGAATTACATGACAAAAGGAATGCAAATGCCCTCTCTGGATCAGGTAGAAGTAAACAGAATCACACCGCAGCACAGAGGGGGAGTTTGTAAAAGAAAGACACAGACCATTTGGGGGAGAAGCTGCAGGCTTTTGCCTGGAGGACTCCATCTTGCAACTTTCTCCAACTTCAAGCAAGATCTGGGCCCTGCCTGGTAATAGGCAGAGAATGGCTGTAAAACACCGAACAGCTGAATACCTTGCATATAATCTTGGACTATGAGGTCAGTTTAGGTAGAGATGTTAGATGAGTATGTGGTTTACACCTTTTATTTCATAGTGGTCACTCCTGACTCATTTATATTATGATTCTGCCTTGATTAGCTATAGTCTCTCTTGAAATCATACTCTGATCAATAAACTAGTATTAGTTTTATCTAAAGCTCTGTAGGCTTTAGAGGGTCTGAATGTAGAAGGCTGGGCACAATCCATTTCTTTGTTAAATAGACAGACTTGAGACCAAGATGTTTGGTCCCAATCCCTGTAGGGCGGTGGGTCCCAGTGTGGTGACTGGGGGTGGGGGGCTTGCTTGGGGACCACCCCATAGATGCTTAGTGGGTGCCTGGAATCAA
This sequence comes from Pelusios castaneus, assembly GCA_007922175.1. NCBI lineage: Eukaryota > Metazoa > Chordata > Testudines > Pelomedusidae > Pelusios > Pelusios castaneus. Next base: position 3,345,156 of record ML685779.1, read on the forward strand.
TCACACGCAGAAGGCCAAGGTGGACTGACTCAGGAGTGAGTTGTCACCTGGCAGGACAGGGTGAATTGGGATTCAGGAGTGGGGTTCGGAGGGTCATAGTGGCACACCAGACCAGATCTGGGGAGCAGCCTGTCACATTCCCATCTAGACAGGCAGCATAGTCCATTAAACTCCTGAGGTCTTTGCTCAGGAGTCTGAACCTCTGTTAGACAATGACCAGCACTTCAACTCTTACCATTGAATATCATTATTATTATCTATACTGAGTTAGAACCCACATATCCATTTAGGATCAGGGGCCCACTGGACTAGGTGCTATACAAAAACAGGAAGACACAGTCTCTGCTCTGAAAACCTTACAATCGAATGCTCTGCGGACTTGGAGAGAGACAATTTGAGAGAGGACCATCATGTATGTATACATCAGAGGCAGTCCTCAGCCATGTTTCCAACACTGCTTGATATAACAGGAGAACATTTTGCCAGTCCATTTAAAGTGAAATAATAGGAATTAGTACTGGGGCTACAGCAGGTTAGGTCATGGTAATACATATTTTACTTGGCTCACATATTTTTACTACCTATAATTTTTATTGTACATACACACTTTGATATTTTGTTATCGATAAACACAAGTTTTCATACTGATTCTCACACTTCAGTTTCCTGTTATGGTATTTAGCTTATATAATGCATGCTAATTCAATTATTACACTGTAATAGCTTCTGGACAAAGAAAAAGAAAGTTACTTTGCTGTTTGTCTTTCAAATAGCAAAATATCCTGGTAGAAGAGTATCTTTTTTTTTTTTTTTTTTTTAAAGAGATTAAAGAGATTTCCCCATTTGAAAAGAGTAACAGACATATTGTGAAATTTGTTGAGCTGATAAATCTGAAAGCCAGGACAAAAAGAATCTTATCTGGAATTTATTTGCAACACTCAATGGAAAATGAATCAAAGAAATTACTGGAAGTGCCTGCAGAAGGTAAAAGACTTTTTATCTGGTTTGAAATTGCCTACTCATAGTGACTATCAAAGATGAAAGCAGAAACATGTGGATTTGTTGAGTTGCTCACTGTACATGACAGTTCAGTAAGGGGAAGAACTGTCTGTGCAATTAGGCATGATTCTATAAGAGAGATATTATTCAGAATATCAAAAGCAAAATTTACAGTTTGTTTTAAGAACATACCTATGACTGCTCAAACTTTGAGAAGTTATATAAAAATATGGCAAGAGAATATAATAAACATTTATTACAGATTTTCTTTTCTTTTCTTTTTTTTTAAAGTCCTGGCAAAAGTTAAACCACCAAGTTAACAATAAAATGGCAGTTCTACACTGTTTGGTCACAACATCAATTGAGCAGCTGTCCATTTCTGTAAAACCTATGTCACATATGTCATAAACAATTGTTTTTAAAAGGTATGTAGGTCAAATAAAGTAAACATTTCCTAAACAGGCTCACGGTGAGAGATCAAGAATTTTTCATAGGCACCATAAAGAGCCATCAGAGCAGTGAAAAGAGTAAATGGGAAGCAGAACTGACAGATGGATATTTTCAAGCTTGGTACTGGCACAGAGACAAATATTATGATGTGTTTAATGAGCTCCAAAAAGGGCAGCAACTTTGACCAACCAGACCTTAGCCCCTTCAACTGGGAGATGGATTCTCTTGATATAAATGTGCTCTGTTAAAAATGCTTCCTTTCTCTCTGTAAAGGTGCTGAAATTAATTTCCTTCACTACTGATTTGGAATGATCGCAAATATTTGTGGAAAGAAAATCTAAAAAAGTAATTGCATAATTATATTTTACTCAAGTCCAGAGAATACACTGTAGATTTCTTACATATACCATATGTGGTAAAACATATAATCAAAGGACTTGCATTCAGTTACTTTTCATGTGGAACTGCTGTTAACTAGTGCCTTATAATTTGGGTCATTATTCTTTTCCCATGCTCTGTAGTTACACAGTTCTTGTGCAGATAGAAAATATGATTCTGCAAACCCTTAATCATCTTATAATTATATATTTGTATTCCAATAATACCCAGCTGTCCCAAATAGGCACTGCACAAACACACAGGACCTTATCCCAAGCCCACTGAAGTTGGTGAGAGTCTTTCCATTAACTTCAATAGGCTTTGGAACAGATCAGGTGTGAGAGACACAGTCCCTGTCCAAATAGATACAACAGGCAAAGAGTGGGAAGGGGAAATTAGGTGCAGTGACTTGCTTATGGACAAACAGCAGGGTATAGAATATAGGAATAGAATTCAAATTGATTAATTCAAGTCCAATAACAGGACTTAACTTGAGTAATCCGAGTCACTTCAGTGGACTTACTTGCATGATTTAGGCCTAATTATAAGAGTATGCAGCAACAGGTTCATAGACTTGCAAACATGGGCCTTGCCCTGACATCTCCGTTCTTTGAGTACTGCTGTGAAAAGAGACTGTACAGAGTGAGGCTCCATCTTCTGCCTCTTTGGGGCACACCATGCAGTTTCTCCCATTTCTTTCCAAAATGCACGCTAGAACCACACCAGTTATGCCACAAATGGGGCTCTCTGTCACTGCAGAAAGGGAGGCTGGATTTGTCCTCAACTGAAATCTCAGTAATGACTTCAGGATACAGCCCATTAGCATTAACAGTTATTACTTAGCAGAAAAGCTAAGGATATGTTTAATGTGTTGTTGAGATCAAACAGTCCTCCCCCAGTTCTGGCCAGCCCCAACATGTTCTTCACTCTTCCTTTATAAGTCATTATCTCTGCTCCTCTCCCTCATTTCTCTTGTTAGATGAAAACAATTTTTATTGTAAACATAACATTTTTGTGAAAGATGAGAAGCTCATGACTATAATCTCAATTAATCCTTAAATCCAACAGCACAGAAGATGAGAAAGGGAAAGGATGATATGACTACAGATCAAGCCAACGCTATGTCCTTTATAACTGCAATGACATTTTTAAAGACACACTGAACAAAATCTCTACTCATGTACAATACCTTAAATCCAGTAAATTTTCTTCCTTTGAACTTTTCCTTCCTTCCCTTCCACAGGTTCAAATCTCCTGATTAAAATCAAACACACTTAATATTGTGAAGTGACACCAGGAAATAAAAGAGGCAGCTTAGCGCCTTCCACAACCAATAATTATAAGCTAAGCTGGTAACGATGCCATTAGTTAATGGTATTCAATACTTTCCATTACAAACTCTTATTTTCTGTTGCTTACAATTTTGCCAAGCTATCCGGGCTGAAATTTTCCCTGCTAGGTGTTTGATGCCAGTTGAATTAAAAAAAAAAAAAAAAAAAAAAAAAACAGCTAAAATGGTCCAGCTGTTTCCAAGAACAAGATTAGAGAAAATTTTCCCATGATGAAAAAAATTACGATCATTTTATTGAAATGTTCCAGTGTCCCCTACTTTGTGGGCAGGGGTATGAAATTTAGCAGGGGGCGGGTCCACCCCTCATCAAAGATGCATATTTTGCTGTAATGGTTAAAACAAATAAAATTTGGTCACACTAAGAGCTTCTGAAAAAAAATCTCAGTTTGTACATGCTCGGTAAAGGTTTGGTAGAGTTTTGAACCCAAATTTCCAAAGATTCTATGTGCACTGAGCATGCTTCACACTCACAACATAGCTCCTATATGGCAATCAAATGTTGCATGCACCAGCCTCGTGGAGCAGAAGGACTTTCCCAGCAATAGCTCTTCCAAGCACACAGAGGGGGCAGCTGCAGCATCAGCACCAGAACTGCGAGCATGAAGACTGTCAGTCTCTAACCTGCTTACAGTGACTCCCTCCTGGGCCAAGGCAATGAAGAAGAGAAGAAAGAAGTTACCTGATGTGAATGCAGAGGCAATGGGTGTGGGGGACAGGAAGAGTAACTGGGCAGCAGAAGGGGAGGATTGGGCAAGAGCAGAAGGAGTGGGGGCAGGAGAGTCAGAGCTGGGGGATGGGAATTGGGAGCAGGAAGTAGGCAGGAGCTAGGGGATATGAGAGTGTGGATAGGAGCCAAAAGGGCTGGAGCCAGGACGCAGTGGGTAGATAGGAGGAGAGGGGAACAGACAGGCTAGGGATGTAGAGCTAGAAAAGACTATAACCACTATAGACTAGACCACTTCCCTACAAAACCTCAGACTGAATCCAGGAGTCCAGAGTCTCTAATCTGATGTTAGCAAATAGCAGTGAAAGCCACTGGAAAAGTATCCATTTCATCTCCTATCTTGTGACAGGTCCACTTAGAGGACAACAGTTAACTACTCCTACCAGATAACTCTCTTAGCTCAAGTAATAAAGGGCTATTCTGTGGATCTATATGCAATACTGCCAACCCCAAATGCTCAAAACTCACATATCAGGCACAGGAGTGGCTTTAAAATCATGAGACTATATAAAAATAATACATTTGGTTTTCTTTTTATTTGCCTATTGCTTTTTGAGTCTCAGCTGCACTGTGGTCACATTTTGAAGCTTGCTCCATAGCCCCGAGGGCTAGAAACATACTTTTTTTTTTTTTTTAAGAATGAAGGCTGAAATCATCACATAAGCAATTGATCCCAAGAGCTGGAGCTTTAAAGAAAACAATAATTATCATGAGACATGACAAAATCATGACAGATGGCAACACGATAAATCTCTGAATGTGGCAGATGACCCAACTTGGTGATCAATATGGTTCTCTATGATGGTATTTTTGACTTTTCAATTTAAATTTTATTTAATTTGCATTAAAAAGACTATGTTGAAAGCATATAAAGTTGCAAAGTCAAGCATTCAAAAGTTTGGACATGCCAGAATTAAGAGTGACTTGCAAGCTTAATTTGTCCTCCTTGTGCCAAATTCTGGCTTTTCCTAACCTTTGAGAGCTTTATTTTGCAACCTTCATATTCTTTTAAATTTTTTAAAAATATAATTAAATAAATAATGATATTCTATATGTATATACCACCTTTCAGGACTCCAAAGTCAGCATCATTACATGGACCCATCTTTGGGGTAGAAAATTGCAGTCAAACATCACTAATCAGCAAGCACACTGGACCACAATGGCTGATTTGGGATTGTTGGATACACACCTAAGTTACAAAAAGTGCTATTGGATCTTTAGTGACTACAAACAAGAATAGGACCTCAGTTTTTAAAATCTTGTCCAATAGAGCTGTATGACATAGAAATTGCATGTTACTAAATCTACTTAGAAAGGATTAAGGGTTGAATTTACTCTACTTGGTTTCAAATGTGGTTTTAGCAAGTCCATGTAGGTATTGCAAACCTGATGCTTTATAAATAAGCTGCCCCCTCCAACACTGAGTGCTGCAGAAGCCAGTTCAAACTATGGAGATGCAAACTTGGAACAAAGACAAGCAGTCTCCAGTGTGCTGACTGAAAAACAGTAGATGCTTTTGCTCATTGTTTGCACTAAAATAGATGACAGACATTATGTTCCCGATGAGGCCCTCTGTTTGCAAAATAGTTGCGCTAATAGGCACCTGGCAAATCATCTACACTGCTGCGAATTAACTATTCTATGCCAGAGCTTTGCTATTCTCAGAAATTTAAATTCTCATTTTGCATATTTGTAACAAAAGGGAAATTTGTCTTTTGAAATTTCTGAGCAAATCGTTTTCAGCTATAAATCAAATATAGCATCAAATCCAATGCATTTACAGTAAGGTTTGTTTTATCCCCATTAATGCAATGGGTGCAACTTGCAGCCTTCTGTGCTAATGGGGCTGCTGAGTTCCACTGGAAGGTGGATGTGGTGATGTGCAGCAGAGGCGGCTTTTGGGGTACATGAAACAAGCACATGCCTGGGGACCCCAAGAAGTCAGGGGCCCCATCGCCTGCTTCGCCTATCCCGAGAGCCTTGTCTGCCTCGGTAGGCAACGGGAGGAGGAGCTGGCCCCTCGGGCTGGGGACGATAGCAGGGAGCTGGGGCCGGAGGAGGGGGTGGAGCTGTGGGGCGGAGCTGGAGCTGTGTGGGGTTGGGGGGCAGGGCCAGGATGGCAGGGAGCTGGGGCCATCAGGAGGGAGACAGGGCTGCAGGGTAGCTCAGTGGTGGAAAACTGGAGCCACGGGGGGAGGGGGAGGGGGGACCCTGTGGGCCTATATGGGGCTCAGCAATGGTTCTTCACCTAGGGCCCCCAATAGCCAAACGCCACCTCTGATGTGCAGCAGGCTTTGAAGTTAGGCTACCCAGAGAGTTTTCAGTCAGCACATCTCACAGGCCTCTGGGCCACACCAACACCACCCCTGGAGTCCCCACATGAAGCAGGAGTTTCAGTGGGTTTGTTTAGCTGGGACCTCCACCACGCATTGAGGAAAACAAACAAGGAGTCCTGTGGCACTTTTAAAGACTAGCAAATGTATTTATCGCATAGCTTTCATGAGAGAAAATCTCACTTCATCAGACGCTTGAAGTTGGAGAAGTATAGATGAATGGGAGGAAAGTAAATGCAGGGAAGTGTAAGTCTTAGGATCAGCTCAGACTGTTACAGCAAACAGCAGCAGCTGTTTAGATTCAAACAGTGTGGAACAGCATATTAGAGGGAGGAGTCGTAATAAGAAGACAAAATCACCTGTTGTAATAAGAAAACTAACTGAAATCCATCTCTAACCCTAAGGCAACAGTGTCAAATCTGGATATGAATTCCAACTCTGATTTGTAATCAATTTGCTTAAATATGGCTATTAACATACCATCAATGGAGTGAGCAGGGAGATTGAAGTGTTCCCCTATTGGTTTTTGATTGACATGGCTACTCCTTTGGAACTTCTCAATGCTCATTGAGGAGTGTCAGCTGCTTGGGCACTCCTCCAACTAGTGCAGATCCTAAAGGGAAGCATGTCAGTGGAATACAATCAATGAGAGAACTACCCTCAATCATTTTACTATGACCCAGGCCAAAGAAAATTCGTATTCACTGGGCAGCAGAAGCAAAATGAAATTCCTCTTAAATCTGTTGTAAGGTAACAGAAATGTCAACTTATACTGAGAGTAAAGACAGATGAATTGTAGCCTGACAACCAGAATCTCGAAAACAGCATAATGAAGTGCCTAGCACGGCACATTCAACCTTATTACATGGTACAAGGACCACAGTCAAAAAGAAGAGTTGATTTTGAGTTCAGCCTTATAGACGCTGGAAGTTAGCTTTGATTTTTCACTGTAGCTGCATTGACGTACTTTGCATTTAGAGAGTAACTCTTATATTAAGAACATAATATATGGGCACTCGGTATCTTGTGCCTTGTCATGGTGGGACAGCTTGTCAAAGCCCACAGCCTATGTCAGCAAGGGCCTCTTGCTCTTGGTAGGTTTAACCATGCTGAACTAGTCCGTGATGGAGGGGCCTGGCAAAAACAGACACCAGTGCTGGGAGTTTGGCACAGGGTTAATAACCCCATCCTAAATAGCATGGGCAGGCAGGGCTCTTGAGCCATGGATTGGAAGCCTAACTAAGAGAAGGGCACTTTGAAATAAAACCTCCATCTATCCACGCCACTAAGCTCGCGGCAGTTCCTGCACCAGTTGGCATATGACGTGCCTGGACAAGACAGTGGTATCGGTACTGCACAAACCTTTCTCATGACAATCCACTCATATGTAGGTTAGTCAGCGATGACTAAGCACAATGATCCAACCTTTCCGAGTCCTGTGGTGATAGGCAAGTGGGGGTGGGAACAGTCTCAGGGTGCTGCTGGGAGTCTCCAGCCACAAACCTGCATGCAGGAAGCCCATGTGTGATGGTTGTTTGTTACACTCTGAGCAGATGTGACACTCATATCCTGTACGGGTGAGAGCAGTCCTCTCCAGACACAGCTTTGCTCTCACCACGAGGGCAGAAACTGAAAAGGGAACCTAAAAATAGCCTTCCCCTTCATAACCTGGTAGGTGACTGCTCCTGGCTGACCATCCAACTATGCAGTCGAAAAAGCAAATACATTATAAACCTTGGAATATGGAATGTGCACACACTGATTGATAACAATGCAAGACAAGAAAGGTCACCACCCTATTACGTAGGATATTCGAGAAATACAACATGGATATAGCATCACTGAGCAAAACCCGGTTCTCAGAGGAGTCAAATCTGGCAGAGGTTGGCACAGGTTATACATTCTATTGGACAGGCAAGCCTAAAGATGAACCCAGAACTCTAGAGTGGGTTTTGCCACCCATACATCTTTACCACGCAACATGGAAAAATTCCCAAAAGGAATTTGTGACAGATTGATGGTCATCCATATAAATCTTAAGGGTGGACACGCTACAATCAGTGCATGTGCTCCTACCGTGACTGACGATGTTAAGGAGGCCTTCTATGAACAACTTGACAGAGCAAAAGGATGTCCTTCACAATGACAAACTGATAATTATGACTTCAATACTATAGCGTGGGTTAAGATGCAGCCTCATGCAACAAAGAGCTGGGCGTCATGGCCTTGGTAAAGCCAATTCTAACGGACTCTTGCTCCTGTCCAAATGCACTGAACATAACTTATCACTAACACCATGGTCCAACAGTGAAACAAGTATAAAACTACTTGGATGCACCCTTCTCCTCCCCCATTGTAGAAAAGGTAGATCATGCCAGACCAACCTGATCTCCTTTTTTGAGAAGATAACATTTTTTGGATAAAGGGAATGTGGTGGACCTAATTTACTTAGATTTCAGCAAGGCATTTGATACAGTTCCACATAGAAAATTCTTAGTTAAATTAGAAAAGATGGTGGTTAATATGAAAATAGAAAGGTGGATAAGGAACTAGTTAAAGGGGAGACTACAGCAGGTCATACTGAAGGGTGAACTATCTAGCTGGAAGGAGGTTACTAGCAGCGTTCCTCAAGGATCAGTCTTGGGACCGGTCTTATTCAATCTTTTTATTACTGATCTTGGCATAAAAAGTGGGAATGTGCTAATTAAGTTTGCAGATGACATCAAGTTGGGAGGTATTGCCAATACAGAGGAGGATCGAGATATCATACAGAAAAATCTGGATGACCTTGTAAACTGGAGTATTAGGAATAGGATGAAATGTAATAACGGGAAGTGCAATGTCATGCATTTAGGGACAAAAGAATTTTTCTTATAAATTGGGGATGCATCAGTTGGAAGTGACAGAGGAGGAGAAGGACCTGGGCGTACTGGTTGATCACAGGATAATGAGTTGCCAATGCGATGCGGCCGTGAACCGCCATCATCAAAAATAAAGGAACAACCATACACAGTCAGACCCTTGGTACATCTAGCCCAGGATCCTGTCTTCTGACAGTGGCCAATGCCAAATGTGTCAGAAAGAATGAATAAAACATGTGATCATGGAGTGATCCATCCCCTGTTGTCATACCCAGCTTCTGGCAAACAGAGGTGAGGGACTCTCAGAGCATGATGTTGCATCCCTGACCATCCTGGCTAATAACCATTGATGGCTCTATACAACCCCTGTCAAGTTCCACAAGTTGACTGCATTTTGTGAAGTAGTACTTTTTTGTGTGTGTTTTAAATCTGCTGCCTATTAATTTCATTGGGTGACCCCTAGTCCTTGTGTTATATAAAGTCAAAAACATTTTCTTATTCACTTTTTCCACACGTGTCATAATTTTATAGATCTCTATCATATCCCCCACCCCCATCATCTTTTTTCCAAGTTGGAAAGTCCCAGACTTTTTAATTTCTCTTCATCTGGAAGCTGTACCATACCCCTAATCTTTTGTTACCCTTCTCTGTAACTTTTCAAATTCCAATATCTTTTTTGAGATGCAGTAACCAGAACGGCAGGCAGTATTCAAGATGCGTCTTATCTATCCCTTTCCTAATGATTTCTAATATTCTGTTCTTTTTTGACTGCTGCTGCACCTTGCACAAATATTGTTTGCTGCATGTGAAATACCTGAGTTTTGGATGATTATCTGTTTGAGACATTTTGCATCTGGTGAAGTTTCAGTCCTGGAAATAATATTCAACTTGAACTAAATCCTGAGGTCCTTACCTAAGGTCCAGACATGCACCTTCAATGTGTGTCCAGAGGGAATATTCCATATACACATCTGCTCCTCCTGCATAGGTTGGGTGTGTATAGTAGCATGAAGGAAAGCGTTCGCTACCCCCTCTACCCACTCCCCCCCAGTCCTGGGGTGCTCCATAGGAAGATGTGTCTCATTCTATATTATTTTTCTGGATCCTATCCTGCATGCTTGTGGGGGTGGGGTTTCCTAGGTAAATGGAAAATTGTATATTCAGTTTTCATGGTGTCCATCCTCAGGCAAAACTCCCCTAGCTGACAAACAAGAGTCTTCCGTATTTACACTGCACCAACTTCCCCATTACTGGAGGAAAAAAATGTAAATTAAATTTCCTTTGGCAAACAGTGGCTTAAATTAAGTTAAGAGAAAGTATTAAGAGAAACACATGTTTCATGAAACCCAGAACATAAGTTCTGGACAGTTTGGGAAACTTAAATGTTCCCCTATGGCTAATTAAATACCCCTCCTTTTCCCTGGAGAGGGCTTTTCTCACATTAGAGTGGCATGAAATATTTATTTGATGACCTCCCTTTAATAATCAAGAGAAAGGAATGCTAGTTTCACAACAGCTGGGAAAACAGTTGTTGAAAAGGAGAAACAGCAGGTTTGGTGAGCACTGTAGCTTGTGCCCCAGGGGCATCTGGGATGGGAACACCCCATAGGATTTGCGGGCATCATGTAAACTTGTTGCAGAAAAAAGGAGGTGACGATGTCCTAGAAACTGAAGAGGAGAAACAGGTCTCTGGGAACAAGAGCAGTAGTCCAAGCTTTGACTACACTATCATGGTTACCTATCACTATGAGAGCAGCTGAAGCACTCTTGACCATGGCTTGCCTTTGTCTACGTTCCTGCTAACCTATGTTCGACAATGGCTCAGCAGAACCTATTGCAGACGCCTGTTGTATAAATGCTGAGACTAAAGGATTTGCCCTTGCAAATGAACAGAAACTTTGAGAAGGAGTCAAATTCCAAAGGGGTAGCCGTGTTAGTCTATTGTAGAAAGACAACAGAGTCCTGTGGCACTTTTAAAGACTAACAGATTTTAGTCTTTAAAAGTGCCACAGGACTCTGTTGTCTTTGAGAAGGAGGACATCCAGTGGATGAACATGGTAACAGCAGACTCTGAAGGAAGGCACAATGAATTAAAACGCACACCAAGGCAGAGGACTCGCAAAAAGCCCAATGTACCATTTATACCACACTTGGGGGGCCCCCCCCCCCCCGTAAAGGATTTAAATGAGGCTTCAGTAACAGCAGAAGACTGTGCAATCCCAGGGCACTGGGCTGAATTTCACCCAGAGTGAATTATCAGTGAAGGCCTCACTGTTTTACCAGAAACAGCCTGGCCTCCCACTAGTAAGATCTTCCAGCCTGTCTATACCACAGTTTCTTTATATGCATGTTTTCAGGGTTGAATAGTTTTGTCTGTTGATAAAGCCCCCATTATTGTAGTGTTCAAGTGATAAGTACAGCAGTTAATATGTATCTTAGTAGAAAAGCTTAAAAAGAATTAAAGCAAAACAATTTATCAAATTCATCCTTTACTGTAATGCTATCAAGTCAAGGGACAACTCAGAAAACGAAGTTACAGGGTAATTATGTTGCTGCTGTACAAACGAATAAGACTAAGAATGAAAACGTACCGTATCTTCAGTAATACCCAGTAGAAGTTAGCCTCTGCGATTGTCAGCATACCTGCAGGACTTTTTAGTCCACAGTACTCTGTTTATTTTCCCTTTGGTAATAGTTTGTGGTTTGACTAGCAAGTATAATAAAATTTAGAAGAACTAGGCCAGCATGAACTCAGATTGAGAGGATAAATATGCAGCTCTGACAAGTAGAAAAGTATCTGCCTCCCTGTAAGCTGAGCTGATTTGAGGGAGAGTCATTGACAGACAATGACAAAAGAACTTAGTTATTTTTCCAACAAATAAATACTTTTGTGGTTTCTCCATTGCTCGTTCTTGCACTCACAAAGAAACTTGTGTCAAAATTCACTAACATTCTATTTTAAATCCACCCATAAAATCTCTCTTTGCTTTTACAGCCACAATACTGCTGCCTCTGCTGGTATCTGTTGGGTGAGCTCACGACACAGAAGGAAAAACAAACAAACGAGTCCTGAGACACTTTTAAAAACTAACAAGTTTATTTATCACATGAGCTTTCGTGGGAGAAAACCCCACTTCCTCATATGCTTTGAAGATGGGGAACTTACAAAATGGGAGGAAAATAAATGCAGGTGGTTGGGGTTTTACCCAGGCCCTAACTTTATTAGTCAAATTACATACGTGATTCCCATTGAGGGACAGCCCATGGCAGACAGCAACTTGCACTCCACTGATCCTTTGCCAGATCTTCAGGGGATCACACCGCACAGGGATCCAGTGATCCTACTAGTAGGTTCTTTGGGGCACCAATGTTTGGAAGTTAAGGTGAAAAGGGACCTTGACCCCACAATGAGCCCCACTATAATGCACATTGGCAGTGGTGGCCCCCCTGGAGTAGTGTAGCAAGCTTTACCACCCCCTAATCTCCCCCAGGGGGTAAGACACATTGCCCCCATCTTGCAATGGGATGTGTAGCAGTGGTCAGCACCAGACTCACCAGCAGGGCACCTCCTGGTGGTGTTCTTGGGGAACTGAGCTCAAGTGCCCCCCGGCTGCTGGTCTGCACCCTGCCCTTCCACATGCCCAGACACTGGCTCCAAGTCCCTGTTGGGGTCTTAGCCTCTGGCCAAGCCCCTCAGTTCACCCCTTCTGGGGTAGAACCTAGATCCCCTGGCCCACTTTGCAGCAGTGGCCAGACCTAGTCCATTCACTGCCATCCTGCCGTCTAGTCCTGCTCGCTATCCTCCAGCCCACAGTGTGAGAGAGTCTAGGGGTCAGCAAGCCAGTGCCCCTCCTACCACTCGCGCCACTCCTAGCATGCTGTGGGAGTGAGGAGGGACCTGGGCCCACCGTCTACACCAGGCCCCAGCCCAGGGACCCTAAACACCTCCTGTGAGGCTCTGCCTCTCACCAGTCTCTTCATTTCAATGGATGTCGACTCCCTGGGCCACTTCCTTGCAGCCCCCAGTCACATGCCTCCTCCTCACCACCCGGAGCTCAGCTGCTGTCCCTCTGGCCTCTCACTCCGGAGTCCCAGCCACTGTCCCTTCAGGCCTCCGGACTGCTACTCCGGAGCCTCTGCCCGTCTGGCTGCCTTCCAGGAGCTGGTCAGCTCACAGTGTCCACACTGGGTGCATCTACACTGGCAAGTTAGGTCGACATAAGGATGCTTAAGTCGACCTAAACAAAGCTGCATCCATACTGGGCTTTTCTTAAGCTGATTTAGGGAACGCTTAAGTCGACTTAACACCTCCTTTTAGATCAATTTAAGCCTTAAATCAACTCCTTAAGTTGACTTAAAGCCAGGGCAGACAGTGAACAACGCTAAGTTGACTTTATTAAATCAACTTAAAGCCAATATAAAAGCTCTCTCTGCTGTTAAGTCAACTTAAAAAGTGTAGCCAATTTGTTAAGTTGACTTAATAAGGTCGACTTAACTTTGTAAGTGTAGACATAGCCACTATGAGCTCCCCAGGGCACTGACTCCCTCAGCCAGCCAGCAAGAGAACCTTCTCCCTGAGCTGCCCAGGCCAGACTGAGCAGCTAGCTCTGCTGCTCCTTCCTTTATACTGGCAGCTCAGCCCTGATTGGCTGCTTGAGCCACGCCCCTTTAGCCCTTCAGAGGGTGGTTAACCCCATTAACCACAATGGAGCCACTGCATCACTACAAGATGCCCACCATGTAAGTTTTTGGTTTTGGAGCCTAAATCAGCAAATTACAGTATGGGGCACCTGCCACACAAGGCATCAATATCAGCTTGGCTGTTTCCACCCCATGCCACATAGGAACTTGATCAACCCAATACTGAGATCATCCAGGAACAAATCGGCATGATGTATTGTACTCCATCCTTGCAATAAACTTCAGCCACACTATGCAGCCATGCTGGACAACTGACTCACCTCAGGCTCAAGCCACACTAATACTTTCTGATTAGCCTTCCCTTGGGTCCTACCCACCTTTTGTGGATGGACTGCAGTCCACCAAAGCCTGCAGGCTAGCATCTCCACTCATACCACCCCCATGCTGAGAAGCATATCTGCCAGCGCTCTACTGTCCACTTAGGTTTCAAACTGATTTGGAAGACTAGTCATCACTTAACTATATTAGAAAAGTAATTACAGCTGTGCAAAGTTTTGGCACCTGCCTTCTCTTTCTCTCTAATGATCTCACTGGACCATGACAGATGGGTACAGAGACTTGACAGATTACAGTAGATCCTCTTCTTCTTGAAAGCCAATCTTGGTACAAGATTTTTCCTGATTTTCAGAATGTTCTATTTTCTTTTATAAAATGTTGATAGTTTTACACACTTCCCTTTTGCCTGTTTGCCGCTGCTTTCGTCTTTTCTACTGCAGCAAGTTCATTCATATGTCAATACTTTTAACAAAAATGGTGGCATAGCTACGACACCTCCTGGAAGGTGGGGTCTCCTATAGACGCGAAGCCTGCCAGCCACTCAGGGCAGGGCAGGTAGCAGTGTCTAGCCCTGGGAAGGGCGAGTTTCTATACCAACAACAGGCCTGCTGGCCCTCAGGCAGGGCAGGGCAGGTAGCAGAGAGTCAATACTACAGTCAGGATTGAGTCATGGGGTCACATAGGGAAGGAACAGCCCCCGTGAACCTTAATGGTTAGGACATGATGGTTCAAGCACTCTGGCTAGTGACAGGGTGCCTCTGGCGGGGCTCCTGCCGAAACACGCTGCCTCAGGTCAACTATTCTGGGGCCTGCCGAGTGGCCACCGGACTAGGCGCATTCCCCACTCCATTTCTCCTGGGGTACCTGGTTCGGAGCTCTTAGGGGACACTAGGGTATTCTGCCATCGGGAAGTTCCCACACCCATCAGTTTCATGGGGGGGAGGCAGGGCTGGTAGTGTCTCACTCAGGTCTTCTGCAGAGGGCAGCTCCTCTAAGTCTCAGGTCCACAGGAGGAACAACCCAGAGCCCAAGTCCTCAGCCAAAGGCATTTCCTCCAGGTTGCAGTGGCCGGTTGATGTCTCCAGCTCCCAGGGCTCCAGCTCAGGGCACTGGGTGTCTGGCTCCCCAGTGCAGGGTTGCTCACTCCAGTCCCAGGGGCCTGGTGTTTCCTCTGGCCAGCTGGGCACTGGCCACTTGGGGCAGTCCTCTGGGCCCCAGGCTGTAGGGAGCCCTGGCTAGGCCTTCTTGTGAGGCTGACAAAGCTCCTGGCCCTGGGAGCAGGCGGAGAGGTCTTTCCTCTGTGCCTACTAGGGCCTGACTGAGGGAGAGGGTTTCCCCTTTATACTTCGCCTCCCTTGCTTCCTGGCAGGTGTAGATTGGGCTTTTGGTCCCATCCCATTGCAGGGGATTGGTTCACCCTCTCTGTCCATCTCAGAGGGTGGCCATATTCCTTGCCCCTTACAGGTGTTAAAAATAGTTTTATTTCTGGACCCTATGGCACCACAGCAGCCAACTTGTATTTTGCAATTGGACATGCGATCACTGTGTAATTTATTAGATAAGGAATGTAAGACAGACTATTGCTGCACAGTTGTTCACTATGGGGTATCTTGTACTTTCCTGTTAAGCATATGGCATTGGCTACTGTCAGGATGCTAGACTACACAGACTACTGGCCACAACGTGTATAGCAAGGTCTAAGGATCCTGTTTAAACAACAGGGTAAATCCCAAATGCTGAAAGTTAAAGCAGGTCTAACTGCCCTTCCTCACAGTTACCAGAAACAGGGTGATGGGCTGGACACAAAGATAGTCCTACCCCTGGAAAATTATTCCCCCTCATTTCCCAGAGATCCTACATGCCCTCTGCAATCTACTATTTTCAAGAAACAACATCTTTCCCCACATTTATCCTCCAATCAAAGTACAAAGGATTTATCCAGGTAACTCATCAACACTCAAAACAAGCTTTACCTTCTCAATAAATTTAGTGGTGTCAGGCCTCTCTAATCTTCTGAAGCACTTCTATTACCACATGTGTTGTCTTACAAAGCTGCCAGAACTGGAAAATGTTAATAGTGTATTTTCTAGTGAAAGCAGGTGGGAAGATGAAAATTAAGAAGGGCTGGTGTTACTCCCTTCAAAGAAAAGCAGTGAACTCTGTAGTCTGTGAACAAATGTACTCTGGCAGACTTTCACAGCAGTGTTACTCTTTCCATTTATGATAAAGTAAGAATAAAAAATGGAAAGTGGCAGTCTATTGTCAGAACACACAAGTGACTGGTTAATGCATCCTGAATGAACCTGGTGTGCTTCCTCCTATGTTCCAGTCCCCTTGTAATCAGTGGACTGTACAGAGAAATTGGATCTGACTTATTAGCATGGTGTAGATATTTTACATTCCTAGATGTATGGTGTTCCTGGAATGCTTCCTATGAATTCTCCCCTCTAGCTCAATGTTCCTCTTGTCTGTGGACAAGCAAGTGACATGGCAATAGCACAATGTGACCGATGATATGAACTCAAAGTTAACCTTTCCTCCTGTGCACTACAAGCGCTAAAGAGCAAGAAAAGTCAAACATGACTACCCCATAAAATGTGCCGATTTCCTACTAATATGACATCACCTGTTTCTCTGAAGTAGACATTTTCCACTAGAGAAATGGCATAGCAGAGAAAGTTAGTTATTTTGAAAACGGGGGGGGGGGGGGCCCCCCAGAAAAACCAGACTCCCTGTTATATTCCAGTAATTCTATTAGTCTTTAAACAGGGACTTTCCGACCAGGAAAGATTTGGATATACAGTTTAGGCCTGGGATACAGTGAAGTGTTATAGCAGCACAGTGAATCTCTCGGATGACAAAAATCCATGTCCCTGAGAGACAGTTATATCAATCTAACCCTGCTGTACCCCAGGTAGCCAGGTCAAGAGAAGAATACTTTCAGCGACCTAGCTACTGCCTCTCAGGGAGGTGGATTACCTATAGCAATGAGAGAAACCCTCATCAGCATAAATATTGTCTACATTGACCTGCGATTGAGGAACAACTGCACCACTGAAGCTATGTGACTGTGGTGGTTGCAGCACAGCCTTAAAATGAAAGTTAGGCTGCATTTGCTGCTTAGAGACTGTGCAGGACACTTCCCAGTGTTAAAGTTAAAGGAAAAAAAATTTTTTACTGCTGTCACAGGCTAGGAGATAAGGCACCTAGAGGTCACATTTTCCAAAGCCCCGATGTAAGTTAAAATCACAAGTCTCATTGACTTTAAACGGCCACCCATAAGGGAGGTTTGGTCAAATCTCATGGTTTGTATCAAAGTATTTAAACTTTTCTTTACTTAGGGAATTTCAACATATTAGAAGATGGTGTTGGTTACAAATATATTATAGGTCTATATATGCTTTTCAATTTTGTATTTGAGTTTATGTTGTCTTGCAGTAAGAAAATGAAGCCCCATACTTGTCTTTTTTCATCATACATGAGAACTAAGTGTATAACTTCCTAAACTGAAATAAATCTGTGTAAACTCTGAAATGTACTAACAATTAGGAAAGTAAAGAAGAGACTAACTCAGTCACTTTAGCAAAATGGGACAAGAACTATTAGAAACAACAACCCTAACACCCAATATTTAAATTTCTTTAAAAAAAAAAAAAAAAAAATCAATGTACATCTTGATCAATTCTGATTGAAGTTTTAATTTAAAATTAGAATTCTAAGACATCCAAATAATCAGTGCGACAGAATTTTGCCAGCATGATTTCTGCTAACCAAAATAATGCCTCAATTTATTATGTCTGACTCCATCAGTGTCAATAAAGTAGAACTGGTCGATGTAATTCACTGAGTTTCAGAAAGCTTTTGATAGATTAGCCTCTTGGGAGGAAATAAGGGATGTAAAGTTTTAATCAGACAAGAAACTGGTTTGGAAATGTGTCTGCACTTTGAGCAAAGGATGATTCCCTTGCTCATATACTTGTGCACTCACTCTGCCATGCACAATAAATCCCACTGCCCCCCCCCCAACATGCGAGTGTATGTATTCAGCACAAATACGCTGGGTCTTGCCGCTGCTATTACCACTACCGGTACTACACTTCTATTGATATACACACTAGCTTCTGCTCCTCCACCTACAAGCAACTGACCCCTCCTTAACTAGGGAAGCAGTTCTCAAACTATGGGTTGGGGACCCTCTTAATGGGGTCACCAGGGTGGCTTTAGATTTGCTAATGTCTGGGTCTAAATCCAGAGCCCTCTGCCCTGGGCTGAAGCTGAAGACCAAAGGACTTCACAGCCTGGGTGGTGGGACTCCAGCTTTGGCTTCAGAGCTGGGTGGAGGGCTCAGGGTAAGCCCCCTTTCCCAGGGCTGAAACCATCAGACTTTGACCCGGTTGCCTGCAGGCTTCAGTCCCCCTGCTTGGGGTCCTGTAGTAACATCTCTCAGTAAAGGGCCGCAGTGCAATTGAGTTTAACAACTGCTAAATTTGATGTTTTCCTTGGATTTAAAGTAGCAAGGCTCCTATAGCACCAGATCCAGACATATCACATCCCCATGTTGAGGGTGTTTGGGGATCCGGCAGAAATTCTGACAGCCAGACACCACCCCTGACAATGGCACAAGTTCAGGGAATTTGGCATCCATTGGTATGATCTGTTCTTTTTGGAGATTCTGTTTGTGTTTAAAGGGCAGTGTTACAATGGGACTAATTTCCACTTTTTCCATGATCACAAAGGTCCAGATGAGAACTAACATGGTCATTCAAAAAGTGAAAAATTGAAATTCTCCACAGAAAAGCAGATCCCATTCCCCGCCTCTCCCCCCCATTAGAATTTTTTTTTTCCCCCCAAAAATACTTTTGATAGAAAGTTTTTTACCAGTCACAGCTGGGACACTCTTCTAGCCCTATAAGCATAGACACATAAGGAGGCAAATTAGTGGTAATGGTACTCTGGGGGCTTGTAGCAGCACTAATCACATTTCTGATCTCTCTATATTTCATGCACATCAAAATGTGCACTGTTCTCCTGAGGTGTTCAGAAGCTACAATAAGGTTTTACTGTGCAACATTCAAGGCTATAATGGAATTTGGTCAAAACTTAAGTTTATTTGTTTAAACCAAAAAAAGGGATAAATATTTTTAAGTGATGCAGTAGTCACTGACTTATATAAACGTCATTTTTTCCCCCCAAGTCTTCATAGTCTACAAGGAGCATCTCTGAAAGTCTGCATGAACTGCCTTGGCTACAGATTATTGGCACTATTAGACTCTTACAAAGTTGCCTGGTTTCCAATTCACTTTTGATAACTGGTTCATGGAATCAAAGGAGTCAGCATTAAAGAGAAACACTCCCTCCCCCCCCCAAGATTTAGATTTTATTTTAAATCACAAGCCAGTGTGTGCATTCTGCCACTTCATTCATTAAAGAGACTACTTTGTTAACTGAATGGAGATTATATTTGCATATCACTAATTTACATTACATAGACATAGCATGGGATATACAAATGTTAACGTACGCTTAGTCAGCATGCAAAATTTTGTTTCATCGTGGTCCACATCGGTTCTTGAATGCTCTCAAAGATTTTTTCATCATTGGTGCAATTTCTTCAAAGAAAGAAAGAGGATTATAGCCGCATAACAGTCAATACCAACTCAAAAGTAACTTGAAAGTAGTATTGTCAGCCAGAAGATAGTCAAGGGGAATTGGTCTGCAACTACTTACTTTTGACTGGTTTTTTTATGTCTTGACTCACTCCACTTGAGTAAGTGCTGGAACTCCCATTTGTTACGCTGCTACTGGCTGCATTTCGGCTTGGTGACAGGTTATTTCTGTCTTTGCTTTCTGGATTCTTTGTTCTATTAACAACCAAACCAGGAAGAAGTGTTCATTTTAAAACCCTCACAGGTGTTGATGTCATTAACACTAACCCATTCTGAAAACACAGTCACTTAAGATTATGAAACAGAAGTTTCTGGAAAAATTTTTAGTCAGACTATAATTGTTTGCAATAACCTCACTCTCTGTCTTCAAAGGATATTGACAAGTCTATCATGGTACTTATTTTAACAGAAATATATTTCATCATTCTTTCACTTACATTTATACAATTCTCAGTTATGACAGATAAAACACATTACATTTAAGCGACCACAGTTTAAGTCCAATTGTGCAGATCTTTAACAGTATCACTTACAGCCTGGCATTAAGTCTTTTAGAAATAGCACTCCAATTTATCTTATTTTGGGGATTTGTTATTTGTGGTTCTGCAGGTACCTAGTTAAAGAGCCATTGATCACAAGTAACCCTAAGGAAACCTTGTGTGCTAGAAAGAGCTGTCCACAATGCTAAATGAAAGCTTTCCCTTTTAGCATCACCTTATCAGCCCCAACTTTAATAAATCAGTTTCAAATGTCAGAGACAACCTACAGAACAGCTAGTTATTTTTCAGAGTGACACCTATATATGGCTAGAAGAACTATAAAAACAGAAAATAATGGGGAATTTCAATGATCCCCATATTAACTGAGTACATGGTCACCTTCGGATAGAAAGCAGAAAAAGATTCTTGACAGCATAAGTGACTGCTTCTTGGAGCAGCTAATCCTGAAATCAACAAGGGGAGAGGCAATTCTTAATTTAGGCTTAAGTGGACCACAGGATCTGGTCCAAGAAATGAACACAGCTGAACCGCTTGCTAATAGTGACCATAATACAATTAAATTTAACATCCTTGCAGGAAGAAAAAGGAGCCAACCACAGTAGTATTTAACTTAAAAAAGGGGAATGACACAATGAAGGAAAAGAAAAACAAGGAATCCTGTGGCACTTTTAAGACTAACAAATGTATTTATAGCATAAGCTTTCATGGGAGAAATCCCACTTTGTCAGACTCTTGAAAAAGTGGGATTTCTCACACAAAAACTCATGTGATAAATTTGTTAGTCTTAAAAGTGCCACAGGATTCCTTGTTTGTTTGGCTGAACTAGACTAACAGGCTACCCCTTGAACAAAAATAAAATAAAAAAGAGTAATTAAATGTAAATTAAAAGGTCATTTCACTCCTGAAATGACTGCAAGCTGCACGTAAGCTTTTTTAATGCACTATAAGAGGCTCAAATTGAATGTACATCCCAAACAGGGGGGAAAAAAACCCCAAACACTCTTAAGAGGACCAAAAGGTGCCTTCATTGCTAAATAAAGTAAAAAGTGGTTAAAGGCAAAAGGACATCTTTTAAAAATTTTAAGTCTCAGACTCAAAGGTCAGAAGGGACGAGCATGATCATCTAGTCTGACCCCCTGCACAATGCAGGCCACAAAACCTCACCCACCCACTCCTGCAATAAGCCTGTAACCTATGACTAAGTTATTAAAGTCCTCAAATCATGATTTAAAAGACTTTAAGATACAGAGAATCCAACAGCAAGGGAGCCCTTCCCAATGCTACAGAGGAAGGCGAAAACCCCCCAGAGCACTAGCTAATCTGCCTAGGGGGAAAATTCTTTGCCAACCCCAAATATGGTGATCAGTTAAACCCTGAGCACATGGGCAAGTCACACCAGTCAATCGTCCAAGAAAGAATTCTCTGTAATAACTCAGAACCCACCCTCATCTACCCTCCCTTCTTAGGCCACTGGCAAATTCACCAATAGTAGTCAAAGATCAGTCAATTACCAACTAGGCCGTCCCATCACACCATCCCCTCCATACATTTATCAAGCTCAGTTTTGAAGGCAGTTATGTTTTTTACCTCCACAACTCCCCTTGGAAGGCTATTCCAGAACTTGACTCCTCTGATGGTTAGAAACCTGTGTCTAATTTCAAGACTTAATTTCCTGATGCTCTGTTTGTAACCATTTTTTCTTGTCTCCACATTAGTGCTGTACTCAAATAATTCCTCTCCCTCCCTGGTATTTACATCACCTCTCAACCTTCTTTTGGTTAGGCTAAACAAGTCAAGCTCCTCAAGTCTCCTCTCATGAGGCAGGTTTTCCATTCCACAGATCATCCTTGTAGCCCTTCTCTGCACCTGTTCCAATTTGAATTCATCTTTTTTAAACATGGGGGACCAGAATGGCACACAATATTCCAGATGAGGTCTCACCAGCGCTTTGTATAACGGCACTAACATCTCCCTGTCTCTACTTGATATACCTCTTCTGACGCATCCAAGGACCACATTAGCTTTTTCCCGGCCACCTCCCATTGGTGGCTCATAGTCATCCTGTGATCAACCAGTACTCCCAGGTCCTTTTCCTCCTCCATCACTGCCAATTGATGTGTCCCACCTTATAAGAAAAATTCTTGTTATTTGTCCCTAAACGCATGACCTTGCACTTCCCATTATTAAATTTCATCCTATTCCTAATACTCCAGTTTACAAGGTCATCCAGATCTCTGCATGATATCCCGATCTTTCTCTGTATTGGGAACACCTCCCAACTTGGTATCATCCGCAAATAGCACATTCCCACTTCTTGTGCCAAGGTCAGTAACAAAGAGGTTAAATAAGATCGGTCCCAAGACCAATCTCTGAAGAGCTCCACTAGTAACCTCCCTCCAGCTTGACAGTTCACCCTTCAGCATGACCTGCTGAAGTCCCCCTTTTAACCAGTTCCTTATCCACCTTACTATATTCATATTAATCCCCATCTTCTGTAACTTAACTAATAATTCCCTATAGGGAAGTCAAATCCTGCCAAGTAAAACAGAAAAGAGCATAAACTCTGGTGAGGTCACAAAAAAAAGTTACTTATGCAGGCCAGAAATGAATTTGAAGAGCAACTAGTCAAAAACCCAAAAACTAAAAACAGCAAACATTTGTTTAAGTACCTCACAAGCAGGAACCTTCCAAATAATCAGTATGACCAAGATACTAAAGGAACACTCAAGGAAAATAAAGCCACTGAAAGCAGCTAAATGTATTCTTCCCAGTAGTCTTCACTGCAGAGGAAGTGAGGGAGATTGCCTACACCTAAGCCATTCTTTTTGGTGACAGATCTGAAGAACTGTCCCAGCTTGAAATATCAAGAGGAAACTTTGGAACAAGTCACCATGAGCAAGAGGTAGTCACCCAAAAGTTCTGAAGGAATTCTAATATGAAATGGCAGAACTACTAACTGTGGTATGTAACCTATCATTTAAACCACCATCTGTTACAGATGACTGGAGGATAGCTAATGGGATGTTATTTAAAAAAAAAAAAAAAAAAAAAAAAAAAAAAACAGTTCCAGAAGCGATCCTGACAATTATGGGCTGAGAATTCTAACTTCAGTACATGACAAACTGCTTGAAATTATAGTAAAGAACAGAATGATGAGATATATAGATGAATACAATTTGTTGGGAAAGAGTCAACAACGGCCTTTTGAAGGGAAAAACATTCCTCTCAGAATTGTAATGAATTAGTGAGGAGTCAACTAACATGTAGACTACAGTGATCCCATGGATCTGATGTACTTTGATAAGTGGCTTTTAAGCAAACGCAGCAATCACAGGATAAGAGGGAAGGTGCTCTCATGGAACAGTAATTTGTTAAAAGACAAACAAAGGGATAGGAATCAATACTCAGTTTTGAGAATGGAGAAAGGTAAATAGCAGTATCCCCAAAATTTGCAGATACAAAAAAGTTACTCAAGGTATTTAAATCCCAAGTAGACTGAAAAATTACAAAGCCATCTCCCAAAACAGAGACCAGGCAACAAAATGGCAGATGAAATTCAATGTTGATAAATGCAAAGTAAACATTGGAAAACATAATCCGAACTATGCATACAAAATGGTCTAAATGAGCTGTTGCCATTCAGGAAAGATCTTGAAGTCACTGTGCATAGGTCTCTGAAAATATCTGATCAACGTGCAGTGGCAGTCAAAAAGCTAACAATGTTAGACTGTTAGAAGCCATTAGGAAAAGGATATATAACATATCAGATATCATAATCCCACTGCATAAATCCATGTTACGCCTTGAATATTAAGTGCTCTTCTGGTCACCCCATCTCAAACAAAATTATTAGTAATGGAAAAAGTAAAAAAGGACAACAAAAATAAGTAAGGACACAGAACAGCTTCCATATATGGAGAGATTAAAAAGACTGACTTTTCATCTTGGAAAAGAGAGGGGATATGATAGAGGTCTTTAAATCATGAATGGGGTAGAGAAAGTCTATAAGGAAGTGTTATTAATGCCTCCACATAACACGGCCATCGGGGTCACCCAATGATATTAATAGGTAGCAGGTTTAAAACAAAACATAAGGAAGTACTTCTTCACTCACTACACAGTCAATCTGTGGAACTTCTTGTTAGAGGACGTTGTGATGGCCAACACAACGTTGTGATGGGGTTGGAAAAAGAATTAGACGAGTTCCTGGAGAACAGGCCTATCATTGTCTATTAGCCAAGATGGCTGGGGATGCAACCCCATACCCCGAGTGTCCCTGGCCGGTGGAGAGCAACAACTGGCAGCTGCCCCTCCTACCCTTCCCAGCTGGCCTGGGGCTGGAGGAATGGTGTGCAGCAGCAGCAGCCCTGAGCTGGCTAGGGGTGGGGTGTGCATGCAGCCCTCCCTTCCCACATCCCAGCCAGCCTGAGACAAGAAGCAGCCCCCTCCACTCCACTCCAGCTCTGTGCACCACACTGCAGTTACACATCCTTCCCCTGCCCCTACTCCAAGCACCACTCCTACCAGCACCCATGGGCAACAATAGAAGTTGGCACCTGTAAACTCCTCTTTCCCTCCTGCAGTCCCATGCAGCCACTTGGGTGCAGCTTCCCTCCATCCAAAATTTGTTCACCAGCCCCAAGTGAGAAAAAAAGGAAATCACATAAAAGGTTAGACACCCCTGCTCTAAAATACTTGGCACTGGCCACTGTTGGAAGACAATGGGGGCTAGATGGACCATTGGTCTGACCCAAATATGACTGTTCTTACATTTCTATTGACAAAACACTAGCTTTCTATAAATATAATGCAATGGTACATAAAAAAACAACAGTAGCTCAATTGTTCCTGATTAAAACATATTGGGCTGATTGACCATCCCTATCTACTCATCCTTTATTAAATGTATACACTGAATCATGAATTATGTGCTGGACATCAAAGACAAAATAGCAGATCCTAACAAGGTGGTGTTATGGGAGTATAGACAGCCATGAGGACAAAATTCAAGATGGTCACACATAGCCACATCCTACATTTAAAACTTGCAGTGCCATGTGAGCCATTCCAGCCTTTATACTAATAGGCAGCTAGTATTAGAAACACTCCAGTAAACTCAAGATTGCAGAAGTGAGAGAGTAAATGTGCCACTGCATCATAAGTACCAAAGAAATCCTGTTAAGAGGGAACTGCAGTAGTTGAGACAGGGCCAAGAGGGCCTCTGTCGCTCCAAGATAAAACACAGGATAAATGACTACTATGTGCAAATTGCACAGTAGGAAAGGACACTTTCATACCAAGTTAGCAAAAGGAGGTTTCCATAGAGGTCATGGTCAAACAAAGTTTCAAGACTAGTAACTCACTACTTCTGAACATGTCTCACCAGCACTCAAGATAGAGAAGCAAGCCTCCTTATAATTAAGTCAACCGTCACCCAGCAGCAACTCTTCCAATTTTGTAGCCCTGCACATCCATCTGCCACATTATTAGCCAGGGCAGAAACTGAACTGTAGGGCCCATAGGGAAAGAAACACTTAGACAATCATCTTTGAAGGATCCTAGGTTTCCATTCCTTTACTGATGAAAACTGTCCACCCCTACTGAATGGCAGGTCCAAACACTTCCTTAGCTTACAAACTAACAACCCTTAGTCAATTGCATCAATATCTGCTGAGATCCAGCATGACCAGAGCTGCCAGGTGAGTTAAACTGATAATAATCACAAATGGTCTCATGTCAGTTATCTAAGGTCGCAACATGACGGAGTTTGGACTCCCCACAGAATGTCAAGTAACACTGATGTCATTTGGAAAGCACAGACCCCACTCCTACCTAGGGGAAGGGTGACCAGAGCACTGGATCCAAAGGGGTAGCCATGTTAGTCTATTGCAGAGAAACAAATAGTCTTTAAAAGTGCCACAGGACTCTAACAGATTTATTTATCGCATGAGCTTTCATGGGAGAAAATCCCACTTTGTCAGACATCGAAGCCAGAGCACTAGAGTTTTCGAAGGAAAGGGATGAAGTGAAGTTGCAGCATACCAGAAAGCCACAAAACTTCCAAAATATACATTCATACTTCTGACCCTGGAAATACTAAAAAACCCACCAGATGCAACAGTTAGTCTAATCGCATTTACTGATATGGGCAATGTAAAGTCATCTCATCTCAAACCACAGTGCAGTAACAGTGTACTTACTTGCCCTTTTCTATTGGGTGAAGCTGAACAACAGGCCCAGCTGTCCCATAGATCTCTTGCTGCCGACGAACATTTCTCGGTGGTTTT
The DNA here is from genome assembly GCA_007922175.1 of Pelusios castaneus. Classification (NCBI taxonomy): domain Eukaryota; kingdom Metazoa; phylum Chordata; order Testudines; family Pelomedusidae; genus Pelusios; species Pelusios castaneus. The sequence goes on from ML685779.1 coordinate 3,371,685, forward strand.
GCCACGCTATGTATGTAAGCCAGTTTAACTTGTCGCCCTGATGTAGAAACAAGGAGAAGTTTTAAAAAAAGTAAAGTTTGATATTTAAGATGAGGGGGCAAAAAAGTGTGGAGAACAACCACTGTGTGACACTGATTTCCAGTACTGAATGAAAATGTTAAGTAGAGGCAAACAGAGTGACCAATTTACAAAGCCTTATAACCCGTTACCAATGGCATGCTAACAAAGTAGCATTACAGAGCATGCACAGGATTTCTTCAGAGAGACTGTGTCTGGGCTGGCCAAGTAATCTTGTGAAGATGCCATACAGCAAACAGCCAACATTGGCTCCTGAGCGCAAAATAAGGCATGGTCTAAAGCATGAATCTGTTGCATATATGAATCGTGGGTGACCTTTAAAGGTATACAAAAGAATAGCAATCACCTCTCCTTGAAATATGCTTTTATTAAATTCAGCGTAATAAAAAACACCACACATTGCGTTTCTGAAATTAGAAAAAAGAGGGACACGCTCAAGGGAAAGTTACCAGAAGATCCTATTTACCTTTAGGTTTTTCAGACTGAGCAGAAATAATGTTTTTTGTCAGGGTCTTCAGTTTTTCTTCTCTCTGACTGAAAAGCCTCACATACAATTCACGCCAAGACTCGTATTCCAGGAGGTGCTCATTTTTAAAATCCTTTTGGCAGTGTTTCTTCCACAAATGATCAGATTCTTCTATAAACATCTTGGTTTGAAACAAAAAGATATTTAACACAAACTTAGAATAAAATTGTCAAGAGCACCTATGAGACTTAGGCACTTAATTCCCATAGGTATTCAACAAGTTTTAGTATCCTAAATTACAGAGGCACATTTGAAAATATCCTCATTCACATTGCTGTAAGGCTGGGGAGCAAGCCAAAGTAACTCTAGTCAATATTCAGCATCTCTTCTCACGACACCACAGCAACCAGGAAGCATAATAAGCCACAAGCTAGAGACAAGCCACATTCAGCAACAACAGCTGTATCCACTGGTCAAGATGAACAGTTGTTTTGTTATACTGTAGACAAAGATGATTATTGGCCAAAATTTTCAAACTTGAGCGTCTAAAGAAGAACGGCCTGATGTTCAAGAGTACTAAGCTACCACCAATCCAGTTCAGAAATATCATCATGTAATTGAAGCCCTTACAGCATATGCCTCTGTACGAGAGGGCAGAATTAAGGGCATTTCAGCAAATTTACTTTTGACATTTCCTCATTTGTGTGCTTCATTCTACAGCCTTAACGTAACTTTCCACTGGGGAACTTGCAGATCATTGAAATAGCTGGAATGCATTATAGAACCAATTTCAAATACCATCGCCTTCCTTTATTTTAGGGGCAGAAGTAAATGTGCATCCTTGCTAACTTCCCATGATTCACCACTAGTAACTCCCCTGGTGCTTCTGATACTGACATACAGCAAAGAAGCCAGGAGGCATGACAATGACAGTAGAAGTGAAACAGTGATGGGTGATTCGGGTAGACAGTAGAGTTTCTCTTTTAACTGCTATAAGGAAGACAACAGAGTCCTGTGGCACTTTTAAAGACTAACAGATTTATTAATCGCATGAGCTTTCGTGGGAGAAAATCCCACTTCGTCAGACGCTTTGAAGATAGGAAAGTTACAGAGTGGGAGGAAATTAAATGCAGGGGAGTGTATGACATAGCATCAGGTCAGGCTGTAACAGCAAATCAAAATAGGTGTTAGGATTCAAAACACTGGGGAACAGCACATAGAGGAGGGGGAGGTCAAATCACTTGAAATGAAAACATAAGAGAACTATATCAAACTATTCCAGAAACACACTGAGGTGATTCATGTAATTAACTTCAAGCCAAGAGCCAATTTTTGTCTTCTGGACCTCAATGTATTCCCAGTTGAAAGAAACTTTCAGGTGTGAGCCCTTTCATATTAGTACTGCTGATGGCCTTTGTATTTTTCCTTGGTGTTGAAGGAGACATTTGTCTAGTAAGAGTAAAACAGTTTGAGGTTATGGTCTGTTCAATGGGGCGATCGAAGAGCTTAATAGATAAGGAGGTAACTTCTTCAGGAAAAAGTAGAATACTGTAGACAAGGATAAAAATAGTTACTGAAGGAGATAGAAGGAAAGTTAATAGAACTCAGAAAGTTAGAATTAAAATGTAAGGAAAGGTCAAGGCAGAAGACTTGACAGAAGAGAGTGAAAGCAACTAGCTTAAGTTTTAATAAAAGCAAAACATCACACAAAACAGAGGAACAAAAAACAAAAACAAATATCAACCAGAAGTCAGCTTCTCTTCCAGTCTTTGTGTGTTGTCAATTTGGATTAAAAGTGTTTTAAAGGCAGGGACCTGTCCAAGCATATATTCTATAAAGCATGTGCCACACTTCTAGATGTTGTTTTCAGAGCATCAACAACCGTAAACCAAGTCCTAGTATATACAATGTCTGATCAGTTTGGGAACTAGCCATTTCAGGGGGGGGGGGGGGAGAGGGGAGTGAAACCTTCACTATTTTTACTCTGTAATTTGTTTTACTAAAAGTTATTTTGAATACAACCATCCATGAAATAGGTTCTAAGGCATTTAGTAAGAAAAGACTTTACCGGATTGCACTCCTCTATTCGAAACAACTGCTCTGGTGTACAACGTGTTAGCACGGGCTCCAGAATTTCAAAGGGCACACCTCCTACTTCATGCAATGCTACAAAGCAAGACAATGTTTTAAGTATTCCACTCCATACAGAAAATAAGCTTCATCAATTACAAAACACCACAATAACTAGCAGATAAAATACCCATCAAGAAGATATAGGTTTAATAGCTACCAGCTGAACAGGTGATCTGAAGCCTAGAAAACCTAAACTGCACATAGATGAGCTGTTCAGGACTGACTATTAAAGCAGTAGTCTGAGGAAAGATGATAGACATTCCTACCTATCCATTTCACCATGTCTTCTCTTTCCCTTTCTTTCCCCAGACAAACCAAAGATCAGAATGCTCATATACAAATTAATATGCATACTATTGTACTTAAGACAGTTCATCTCTAGTTTATACCAAACACAGTTTTATAACAGAATAAAACAGACTAACAGCACTTACAGGAAAGAATGAGGGTTGTTTCATGATATTTATATTGCCAGGGCATCATAGTTTAATGTAAAGTTGGAATTTTGGAAGAGACCTAGTTCTTCAAAAACAAACAAAAACCCCCAAAACAAAAAGATGGCCTTACACTACCAAAACCCTAGCACCGTAGTGCCATTCAGGCTACTGAAACCACATTAAAAGTACTCACAATCAATGTTATTTTGAAGTACACGGATGCACTGTTCATACAGTGTTAGCATCTTTGAAAGACAGACTGTCTTAGAGCCAGAGTAAACCTGCATTTTAGAGTTCAATCTGCGTCCCGTGAACTGATTTGTATCCCTGCTTTGCTGGGGTGCTTCTGCCACGGGTGCTACAAAAATAAACAAAACAAATCTCAAAGAAGAGTTTTGCCTCTGTATGCTCAGATTCATACTGTAGTTCTTTAAGGCTGTTCAAAGCAATCTAGTTTCCTTAAAGCATATAATTAACTCACTGAGAAAAAAAGGCTGCTAGAAAAAAACATGCTGTTAATTTTTACTACAATATAACGTTCTCCTATATCTATTCAGGACTGAACGACATTTTGTGTGGAACAAAAGTACGGATTCAGTTTCAGCCAAGGTAATGAGTTAATAATGCCTTTTACCTGTGGAAGCCAGAGCTCAATGTTGACTTACCACAAGTGAAAAAAATTGGTGATTTAGTTCTCAAACATTCATCTAAATGACACAATTGCATGATACTTTGGTAAAACTAGTAGTTACACTACAGAAGCCACGAGTTTTAACAGCAGGCATATTTCAAGGCCAGAATGCAGCTTTTTTTTTCCTTCGTAGAAGCGTGCAGGGAAGCCCAGACAGCATCCTCCTGCATGTTCTCTGACCATGTCACACTCCACATTCTAGTAATCGAATGTCTGTCAATTGTAATATTGCTGCCAGTTTTGTATTTGTTTTGTCCAAAAAAGTTTGAGCACTGGGTTGGACTAGATGACTATGATTCTGTAAGTCTGGTTAATAAATTCAGAGCTCTAGGTTCCCTCGTATCAGGAGGTACAGAAGGGAGCAAAGAAAAAAAATTGCCACTGAGCTTGAAGCAAATTGGGTCAATGCGACATGTTCCCTCCCTTCAACAGCTTCTTCCACACCCACTGCAGCATTTCTCATCATCTCAGTATGGTTTGGTTCCCACAAATGTTGAAGGCCTTAACTACTGTAAGCTACATGCATCCTTCAGAGCTTAGTGAGACCCTATGCGGAAGCCAATGCACAAGGGGAAATATTGCACTGAGAAATACTGGCATTTTTGGTGAGGGTATGATACAACCCACATTGTTAACAGGATTGCTCTGCTAATCTTGCTCATTTTAGTCTCCTCTGTAACAGTCTCACATATTACCTACCTTTGAACTCTGCAGAATATGGGGGAGAAGATAAGGATATCTCTGGCAGAAATTTAGGCAGTGGAGTATTAAGTAGATCTTGGAGTGATGCTGTCTTGGCCTACATGCATTCAAAGAAACACCATTACAATATCCTTAATTCTTATTAGAGATTAACAAGTCTTCAAGAACATCAAATACTACAGCAAAATCACAAGTGTTTCGAGGTAACCAGACCTGTTACTGTCTTACAGAAAGCATTATTTCACCATAACTATGAATTCCTTTCCACTTTCTGCATTCATTCACTCATTACCAAGGCTATATTACATACAAAAACAAGTACATCAGATGATCTTTGCCACAATCTGTGCACAAGATGGGCTCGGGGAATGAATCAAGTGTGCAGTGAATGAGAATTTCATCAGTAGATGTTGGTCTAAATCATTACTGAAGTTGCAAGGTGTGTAGTGAAGGAAACTGAGAACTGCAAGAAGAAAAGAGATGATTGCATAGTTATAGGGCTGTTGAATGCTACTCGGAGGGGAGGGGGGAGAAGAGCCCTTACACCTGCCTCTTTCACAGCCTTCCTACATTTTGCTGGGCAAGTCACTTAGTCAAAAGTTTTCACAGGTGGTCACTGACAGTGTGTTCCTCCTCAACTTCAGAAAACCCAGAATCCTGGTGTCAAGTGCTGAGTCCATACCATGGCAAGAGAAGACAATGGGAGCTGCACATGCTATATGGTAGTACTCTCTTTTTTTAAATTAAAAGTCAGGCTCTGGATGTCTTGAGTTGTGCCCAGTCACTAATCACTCAAGTTTTTTTTTTGTTTGTTTGTTTGGGTTTTTTTTGCGCAGATTTTGGGCTTGCTTTCTCTAAGCTTCAGATCCCCGTCTCTTAAGTCTTCTGCCCCCACTCAAATGTTGTAAAGATACATTTGATTATGAGACTCAGATATTGTGGTGATGCGTGCCATAAGAAAGCCCATGAGAAATTTTACACTTCATTTGATATCAGTTCTGGAGTTTGTGAACTAAATAACGCATGGAACTACCACACACCGAATGCGGATAAATTATTGGATAGCTGCCTTATTCTTTAAGAATCAGCTAGCCTGCACACTAAGGCCCTGATTCAAGGACATACACAAAGCACTTTAAGCATGTAATTAAATCCCATGCAATCTATTGGGCCTTGCATATGCTTAGTTTTAAGCACAATCTTAGGAAAGTTAGACAAAATCCCTGAGTCAGGGCTTATATAAGGCTGGGGTGGGGTGAGGGGAGAAGATGGGGTATGTGATCACATCATTAAAGATTACCATAATCCAAATGCATTAAAAGTTGAAAGAACAATCTCAGATCTGCAGTTTCTTATTTTTTTGGGTGCTTGACTTTGCAGTCTTAACCATTTAAATTTTACCCATTATTTGATCCAAGAAATAAAATACAATCCTATTTCTTTGGGTCAAAAATTATTCCTATTTACTAGTAATCACTTCCATGTGTGTCTGATATGGCAAAGCCATGCAATCTGAGGTTGGAATTAAGAGATACAGAATTAAACTTCAAAATAAATGTTAATCTATTAACTCAATTAAGTTAACACTTTATTTCATGTTATCTTGACCAAGTAATAGTTTACCTTTTTAGTGGGAGCTTCTAACTGATTATCTTCTGATTTGTGTGGTTTTTCCTCTCTCTCTTTCATGATGTGGGATATTGAATGTTTTGGTGGTAATGAGCAGTTTTTCTGTTCACAGCCCTTGGTGTTTTTTGACTGTTCACTTGTAGTACATGTTTTCCTCTTTCTTTTATTTGAAACTTGATCATAATTAAGGTAAGATTCAAAAGACATACTAGGGGGCTCAAAATCCTCATCACTGGGCAATTTTGCTTTGCTTTCCATACTAAGCATTTGCCTTAATTTTCCTGGGTCCTCAGAGTTTCTCTGTTTGGAGAGATCCTTACAAGACTCTTTCATTGGTAGTAAGTATTTTTCATTGGCTGCAAGGGAATGAAGCTTTTCTGATGGTATTTTGCTGGCTGCAGAGGTTGTTTCTTTGTAGTCATTTTGTGTGTCTTTAGGATTGATACTTTGGGACATATTTTTAGAACTACTGGAGCTAGGTTGTTTGCTTTCATGTCCATTACAAGACTTTCTTTCTTTATTTCTTTGCTTATTGTCTGTAAAACTTTGCTCCTTCTTCCATTTGTCAGATGTGGGAGATCTTTTACACTCTAAGACTGGTTCAGACGTTTTTGATTTGTCAGAATGCTTATTCTTCTTACAATAAGATGATTTTGTCTTGTTCAGTGAGAATTCTTTCTTATTTTCACTCTTCTGTTTTTTCCCCCTGTGGTCACAGAACCAGAAGAGGCCTCAATTTAGTGCTAAGTTACTAAGGATAACCTTCAAACTTTTAACGTACATTATTAATGAAAAAAGGAAACCTTTACAGGTCACATGCAACATGCTTCAATACTTGAGTTGTTTAAGCAAGTCTTCTACAAAAAGAAATGAACACATTTATATTGTCATGAGCAGAATGAAACTTTGTTATGAGTTAAACCCCCATTGAGACTGACAGGCTTGAATTCACTCTTCAGTTAACATAGTTATAACCATAAACCACAACTAAAACAAAAGGTGTGAACATGTCCAGGAGCTTTTGGCTGAGTATTGTTTGTGGTAGGGTATATGTGTGAGTGAGGAGGGAGATCACACAAATTAAGAAAAAAAGAATGGGGGGGGGCATGCCAAGAAAACCCAAGCACTGTAACTGTAAGCACACAGCATGACCCTTTCCCCCCAAAAAAATCTAGATGGTGCACTTTTGGGTTTAGTGTTGGCTAAAGAGACTTGGGAGCTCTAAATTAAGAAAATGCTCCTTTCCTCTTGCTTCCTTCCACATTCAGACACAAAACTTCATGTATTCATTCTGAATAAAAAAATTGCATTAAAGAAAATACTAGACCCCATCAATTTCTTTTTCCATTTGGAACATCCCCAGGGTACCAAACTAACTAGCCACCAGGGTCAGAAAAGGGTAACGGAATTAATAATTTGGTTTTCTTCCATGTAACTTTTTCACTAACCCACATGTTGACCCTGAAACACTTGATGTCCCTTGAAGTAACAAAAAGCATGATTACAGTAGTCACAGTACTGACAAATTAACCAGTACCAAGTTCAAAATCCACTTAATGCTCCTAAACAGGAACTTGATGGATCTCAGAAAATTACAAAGTTTGAAAAATAGTATTTTTGTCTTTAGAGTTACAGTAAATGCACCTTTGGAAATCAGTGGGGTAAGCAATAGCATAGACAGCTGTCTGAGCCCTGTCTATCCTAGAGCCTTACCACTGGATGGTTGCTGGAAGAGGAGTACAAACATTTTTGTAGTGACAGGGCCTAAAGGGTCAAGCATTTTATTTGAAATTTTTCTTTGAATCTACAAAGTATACTTGATGCACTACACTTTTCTTTTGTCCCTCCCCCCTCATTTGCCAATTCAGTAGCTACAGTAAACTTTATCTGAAGGCAGCCCACTCAGCTCCTACAGGATGGCACTCTAGAAGAGGCAGGAAACAGGAAACTGACAGACACAGGCCATATATCTATTTCTCCGCTTGTCCCCATGACAATAGATTTCCCTTAACAGCATGCTTTGTAAAAGTAGCAGAAGGCTATAGTGCTGCTGCAATTCTTCCACATTAGAAGAGGGTCCCAATGAAGCAGAATATGGGTCCAATCAACTAGCAGCCCCTGCCACGAGCAAATGAGAATGAGCCATCCCCACAATTATTTCCCCAGGGCGCTTCCTTCCAGACAGGAACAACAGCCAAATATTTATCACTTATTTCAGTAGATGTTGAATTCATCCCAGGTACTGAGCACTTTATTGGTTTTGATCAAAACATTCAGTAGAAATCTAAGATTTAAAATTTACAGTTCAAAGTAACAGATTTTCCCCAAAGCAAAAACAAAAATACCCACTACAACTTCAGAATACCTCTGCCACCCTACGTGACCTGCCTAATCCCAAATCAACTGGGACTGTCAGCTCTCCAACTATCAGCTCATCTCCATCTCAAAAATATCAGGCAAAGAAACGGTAAAGGGGCTAACACACATTTGGCCCGATGAGGACAGCAGTGGCTGTATCAATGAGGTGGAGTGTGTCTATTCAGAGGGATTAGTAAAGAGGAGCAGCAAACACGAGTTTTGCAAGGAAGCGTGAAAGCTGGATACATCAAACATTCCCTAAAATTAAGCCAAACAACTCTCTCAGATCCCCACCAAAAAAGATGCAGACAGATGTGCACTGTCCAGTTTATTATCCTGAATACAGCATGTATGGGTACCTGCTTCCTGTCCGGTACTTGCCACTTCACTGAAGAAATAGAGAATGATTCCCATTTGCTGGATTAGTCCTGCCTTCATCAATCCATGGGTGAGGACTGGCTTTTTTTACTATAGTCAGTCAAATATTTATCTACCTACAATACCGTTGAAAGTTTTTGCAATTTTTAATCAAATACTAGTCACAAACTAATCTTTCATTCCATCTACTCTACTTCCATAATATCTACTTCTTAGTGCTCGCATCTCACCATGACAATATCACTGTATAAATTAACAAAATTGATAAAAATATTATATTGGACATCAATTTCTCTCAAAATTAATTAGACTCCCACCTACCTTTCATCTTCCAGAGGAATAAGTCTTTTCCAGTGGTTTACCAGAGATTTAGCTATATTCCCAGCAGTAGCATGTTTCCGAAAACTGTTAACCATTTTTCCTACGCCAGTTTCCTATTGAAGACAGTGCAATGAGGACAGAAACACATGATCAACACCCTGAATATGCTTTCTCAACTAATTACATTCACACAGCAATAAGCTGGTAGCTGGAAAAGTCCTTTGACAGATCAGAGTATGAAGACCATTTTTGTACCAGAACAAATATTGCAAGGGAGCCAAAGGGGAGGGAAACATTTAAAACTCAAGATACTGATTGTGTGCAATGTGAATATCTTTCTATATTTAACTTTTATGAAGCTTCAGCAGAGAAGTTAAGTTACTTATTTACCAGCCTATATCTGGCAGTTCACATGTAAACCCTGTCTACACAGGCACAAAAGGAATCGCTCTCAATTGGGTTTATCCAATTTGATTAGCTACCTCCCCCACCTTTTTAATGGTCATGTAGACAGACTTTAACAGCTTTAAGATCACTTGAACTGGTTGTGTTGTAGCCTAACTTTATCTATACAGGCCTTAAGGTATGTGTGATGTGTAATGTTTCACTAGAATTAAATTAAATCAATGACAGCTATTTCATTTGAAAAAAAATGCCTTATTGCCCATTTAGACTGACCCTTGGAAACTAGACTGGTCAAGTTCATTTTCTGGGTCTCACAGTACTATTATTCTTCTTATTGCAGTAGTGTTGAGGCCCCAGTCATAGATCAAGATACCATTGTGCTAGGCACTGCACAGCCTGTCCCAATCCTGAAGAGTCTGGTTGTGGGCACACAAAATTACAAATACTTGCATCAGGAGCATATTCATTCACATTTGGTTCCACAACCACTTCCTACATGTATGATGGGACATAGTTTACTTGAAATTCATACAAGAGAAGCTTTAGCTTTTCTTAGGATTAAAATGTCTGAAACATCTCGTGATATACGGATAAGCATCCTATATAATTTGATTGTACTATTAACTACAAATATTAACTTTTTTTCCATTTTACATAAAGGCTTCCAAATGGCCTGTCATGTTACTGTAAACAATATTGGAGAACTTTCAGTTAAACAAGTAGCCCACAGTGCTTTCTGATTTTAAAATATCTAATCACTATATGAAGGTGACCACTATCTGGCATGGAAATGCAGCAACATTGCACAATCAGGAATGACAAAATGAGGAGTGTTATTTTCACATAGAACTAAAAAGTGAATTTAGGCAGGCAAGACGCCATTAGCAGATTTGGAAGTTGGCCAGGATACTAAAATTAATAATACATTTCCTCTTGTGAAATATACCAAGGAATCTCCACAATTCACAAGTGGTTACGATCTTGCTATGCAGTTCTCCCTAACATCAAAAGATGGAGAACTAGTTCAATAGCAACTGCAAGGGGGAAAAAAGCTACCTCCAAAATACTAAAAGCTATGCCCAAGGGAATGCCTTTGCATTATAGAAGTCTCCAATATATGTTCTAGGAGTCTGGTGGCATTTTAAAGACTAACAAATTACCCTTTGGAACTTGTCAAGATATATGGTGACACTGCTTATTGCAGAAAATCTGGTAGGATGTGGCATGGTGTGAAAAATACTAGCATAACCATCATCAATAACATATGACTATTAGGATGCTTTTCGAACTGCAGAATCACAATTAAAAAAGGACTGCATGTGCCTTGGGGGAACAGAATATGTAATCGCTTATCTAAAATAGGAATTGGTCATGTTTCTTTCATCTTAGGTATAGAATCAGAGCACCAGAACATGTAAATATAAACTATAATTGAGGGCACACAAACTTCTTCAGATTTAAGTGAATTGACCTTTTGTGTAAAGAAAACACAACCAGTACAGGACTCTCTGAATGCTCATAAAAGAGCCCAATACCATCCCAATCTATCACATTGACGTATTAGCTAGGTGAGTCAAAATGCCTCCGGAGGGTTTTTGGGAGAAGACTCCGTGGGCCCATATAACTTTTTACATTAAGATGCATTGGAATTAGGACCAGGATTGCAAAGTGGAGAAACTGTTCTGGCTTTTATGGTTGCAAAACCACTAAGAAAATGTCATAGATGAAAGCTTTATGCACAGTTTGTCACTCACCACTAGAATGTCCAGTGAAATATCCAAATCCTGCAGTTCCTTGAGTACTTTAATAATCTGGAAGAAAACATGTCAGTTTACAAGTAATATTTCATGGAACTGTGTTTTGCCATTTCTATTCTCTCCCTGTATCAGAGAAGTCATTTGACTAATAAATCCCATCATAACCTCCTCAAAAAGAGAGTTTGTAATTTCAAGGGGTTTATTAAACTAGGAGGTGCACATACTAACCAAAGGGAAAAGAATAATAAAAAAAACCAGGCCTGTGCTCCCAAGCACAGAGAAGGTGGAAGAGAGAGATTTTCAAATTAAATCTCTCTCCTCCTTGCTCCCTTAGTTTTGGGATTCTGCCATTCCACTCTTCTTTGACTAGTGTGTTTGATCTTGGCTGAGTACTTTCTATTGGATTGAAAGTTAACAGAATTTTATTCTGTTGCCCACTTGAATAATCTTATCCAGCCGAAGGGAAGTTTAGCTATATAGTTCTATTGAGGCACTTCTGTGAAGACCTTCTAAGTTTGAGGATACAGCTGAAGTCTAGCAAATTCTTTTAAACAACCTCGCTGCTTCTTCCCTTTCCTAAAAGCCTTTTTTCTTGAATTATGCTACATTATACACACGAGGAAAAAATTACTAATGGACTCAAGACACAAGCTTTTGATCTGTGTTTTTCACTCATCCCAAGTTTTAGAGTATTTGATCTATCCTTTTAGTTCATGCCATCTCTACAGGGAACAGATTACAAGAGGATTTTGCTAGGAACATACATAGAAGCACAGACCATGAGGTAAAGTTCAGAACATGCTGGCTATGGCAGACAGTTGTACATGAACTACAGGTTAGTTGACATTTACAATTTTAGATTAAATGTGGCTTGTCAACCATGTTGTATTTAGGTGGAAGAAGTGCAGAAATTGGTGTTTCAGTAATAGATTTAAAAAGGACAGAACTTAAAAACCCCAGAGTTGGATTTTTTAGTGACTCATTACAAGTACCACCAATGTTAAAATAAACAAAAGACTAGCAAACCCCCCCCCCCCCCTTTTGACCTGACTTTTTGCACAGTCAGTTTCACTGGGTCTCCTATACATGGTCAGTCTTCCCAGTTTGCATGGATCTTTCAAGCAGTAACAAGCAGAAAAAACATTTGAAAAACAGAAAAATCAACTATGCATGCATGCATGCAAAACCACGTAAGTTGGTAGGGGGACTCAGATTGCCATAGTACCTGAAGTTACTTTACATTTAAAAAAATATAACTTGATTTCAAGATTACAGTGTGCCTTCAAGGGCACTATCAATTTCCTGTATGTAATTTTGCAATTGCTGCAAAAGCAATCTGAAGTGCTAATAAAATTAAATTATTTAAAAACTTATTTTCTAGGAGCCAGAAGTGTCATGTATAAAATATTAATTTTAGTATGTGTATGTAGTTCGCTTCACAAAAGGTAATAGCAGTATTTTTCCTGAAGACCCAGTTTTAGACCAGATTGTCACTTAATAGAAAGAGATTATAACAGTTAGAGTTAAACTTAGATTAGTCCCCTCTTTCCTAAGTAACCCATCAGAAAAATCTGATGCACAAATGAGTATAAAGTACAGCTTTTGTTCATGGGTTTTCAATCAGAGTTATTAGAAACTAAGCAATATTTTAAAAACTAAATATTTTTCCTATAAACAGTAGATTAAAAATACATTTGATAGAACCATTATTTCTTTTAAATTTATTTATAATTAAACAAAGACATAACCTCAGACATTGAGCCATATACGATGGCTGGACAGCCAAACAAACTAGAATTTATGCTTTGTACTTTACATCTTCAGAGTCAAACCTAGAGTGATGGGGAAATGAGTTGGAGATGTTTTGATCACTCAGAACATACCAGGAAGAGAATTTAAAAACAGATCAACTTTTCATAGGCGTCAGGATATGTTAATTCACAAACCTGAATTACCTTTCAGAAGGATCTACAGTAAGATTTCAGGAGTTACTTGTTGCATTTTAGGCAACAACTTCAATTCTATTGGATAGGCCACTTCAAAATCAGCAGGTCAAAGTACCACCAGTGCATATAGATTGCAAGCAATTCTGAGAACATACCAACATAATTTAACATAGGATTTAAAAGTTCTCATCAAGAGCTACTATACCAGGCTGCAATATCAGTTGCTTTTTTGAAATATATCATACAATTAGGAAGTCAACACCAGAACCAACCAATCGTATTAGAAAATTAATAACTGAAAGAATAAATCAGATTCCCTGACAATCCTTTTTATGGAAAGTAGCTCCTGTTCTCTAGAAGTCCTGGGATGGCTGAGTCTGCAGTGAGATCAGTCACTATATATGGGAATACCAGAGAACAGACAGCTCCATTTACTTTGTACTATAAATGGGCAATGTAAATGCCAGCAGCTAGTGTGGCAATAAAAAAAATGGCTGACCTCACAATCCAATACAGGAGACTGAAAAGCCTGGACCGTGAGAGCAACACACACGCAGATGCAACCACTCCTGTCTCGTGTAGGAGCCATCAAACTTTCATACAGGTATGATCACGGAAGAAAATGTAGCTTATTGAACAAAACTGTAGCATATTTCTTCATATGGTTCAGAAATTAGCTGTCTAGTTTACCAAAGTGCTTTTATTTTGGCTTTTTCTTAAAAAAAAAAATCAGATTTTTTATTTAATCAAGCGTGATCCAATGGCCTTTGCCAATATAAGAGTAAACAAGGCATACAAAAATCCATTTCAACTTTTAATCTGATAGCCTTGGAACTCTTCACAAACATTAATTTAGTTCTGCAATACTCCTTTGGTCTTTATTTCCATTGAGCAAACTGAGGCAGCAATATTAAGTGACTCGTCCAATATTTCAGTGTTATTAACAGCTCTTCAGGTAGACTCTGAAAGCCTTAGTTTCTCTGCTTTGTTATGAGCTTTTGTGGGAGAAAATCCCACTTCGTCAGACGCTTTGACACTTCTTCAAAGCATCTGACGAAGTGGGATTTTCTCCCACGAAAGCTCATGCGATAAATAAATCTGTTAGTCTTTAAAAGTGCCACTGGACTCTGTTGTCTTTCCACAATAGACTAACACAGCTACCCCTTTGGAATTTGCTTTGTTATGGTCCTTCTAACTATACTTAGCTCATTGAGCTATACTAAAAAATGATGCTGTTTTTCCAGAAGTATTTTATAGAACATTTTCCCTCCAATGTTTTGTTATAAAACCTTTAAGCTATTTTTCTTTATATAGTGGCATTCACTATATTCTTATGGAAAGCCCCATATAATTTAACAGGGTCTACAAAAATTCCTTTAAAAAACCAGTATCCTTGCTATAGAATTGTTATGGCTGTTGAGAAGCTAAGTTATTTGCCTACTTACCTGTACCACAGCAGGACCCAATGGCACAAAACCAAGATGACTGTCCCACTGTACAGTGCCTAGGACAATCACACAGTACGGGGCAGGGGAGGGAACTAGATCTTGCAATTTAACGGGCCAAGACAAAAGGAAGGACAAAGAGTTGATGAGTCATATGGAAAAACGACAGTCAGCAAAAGTGGTGCTCGTTCCGGGATTTGTTTTCTGGTTTTTGTGGCGTGTTTTTTAAATGAATTATAGAATCTGAGATAGAATAATGATGGAGGGCAGAAGGAGGTGTTAGCAAGAGCGTGAAAGAAAGGAAAAGGAAAAAGCCATTGGATGGAGAGAGGAGAGGCAAGAAGGAATGATGGTGAGGAGAACGGAGAACAGGAGCAGCAGAAAGACAGTAGGCCACAAGAGGAGGGAGACAATTAGCAGCTAGAAAATAACATCGAGTCTACACTGACAGCACAGTGATGACATCACCAGCATCCAAAGCATCCAGGATGGTTCAGGAGTCAGGTGAATCCCTTTTACTGAGCCAACATGACTACTGCACTCTCCCCACCTCCTAGGGCCCGGCTACTTCCCAGCAGATGAGGATCTTTTTCTGCTCCACTCATCTAAGCCCACATGGCACAAGGAGGCTGGAGGGGGACAAGGGTTTTAGTGCCCCCCCCCCGCATCCACTCTGCACAAAGGAGGCTCCGACTCTACCACTCATCTAACTTTAGTGCTGATGGTGCCCCCGGTTCTGCATAGGGAAAGCAGTCTCTAGCTCCTAGCGCTGGTTCCAGCAGTGGAAGCTACTTATTTTACCCTTCCTCAGCCCTTATGGGGAGGAACTGCTTAGAGACTGGTACCCCTGGACAATGGGACCTCATTCTGGTCTGGAGATGGTATGAGCAATGGTGGATCCTTGATTGCTTATAGGATTTTTCAGAAGGGCCACTATGCTAATTTTTAAATAAATGCCGATTATCGGTCTTCATTACATTTGAGATTAACTTCAATTATCCTTTACTTCATATTAAGGCATCTGGCAGCCACCAAACATTAACAAAACAACCTGGTTAAGGTGATGGTGGCTGTTACAGTGAGGGTCAAGTTGAAAACTGCAGCTTAAGACTCTTCTCAAGGTGTTTTAGTGTCTTTAAAGGCTATCGTCTTTATAACCTTTCCCTCCAACATGCCTGCTTGCATTAGGTGCCTTAGCCAACAACTCTGATAGATTTTAAAGACAGTAGACCAATTGTAACAATCGGCTCTCCAGCCTAACATAGGCCCTAGGATTTCAACAAGTGCTTCCTGTATTAAGCCCATACTTTCTGGCAGAGCTAGAGCAAAACTTTTAGAAAGACATTCATTTAAAGCCTTCAAGTCATGGAAAAGCCACCACATCCCTGGGTAAATTGCTCCAACTGCTTAGTTACCTTTACTAAAAATAGTTGTGCCTGACCTTGCCTCGCTTCAGCTTTCAATCCCTGGGTCTCATTGTGCCTTCACCTGATAGCTCAAAGAACCCTCTACTATCAAATTTGTCCTTCCAGACTGATCAAGACACCTCAATCTTCTTTGAGCTTCTTTAGTCTCACATTAAAGTAGGTTTTCAGAGGTCACAATTCTTGTAGCTCTTTTCTGAATCCTTTCCCATTTGTCAGCATCACTTTGCAACTGTAGCCCCAGAACTGGACACAGTCTTCTAGTAATTATCTCACTAATGCCATACACAGTGGTGACAACATAGCTCTATACCTACTGCTTACACATCCAAGGACACTGCTTGCTTTTTAAGCCACCACATTGTATTGTCATTTCATGAGCAACCGGTTATTCACCATAACCCTTACATCCTTTGAGTCATTGCTTTCCAAAATTAAAAATGGGGTTGTGGGGGAGAATGGTAAGTGCGACCTACATTCACGTTCCTAGATGTAACCTTGCACTGTGCTGCATTAACATGGGTGGTGTTCAAGTAAGCCCATGGGATATGGATTGCTCTCTAGGACTGCCCTGCCATCATTTATCCCTTCCAATTTTTGTGTCACCTGCCATCTTCATCAGTAGTGTTTTGATGCAGTGTTATTTTTCAGATCAATAGATTCTGAATAGCAACAGGCCCAAAATAGATGCTTTGGTACCGCACTAAAAACACTCCAATTGGATAAGGATTCCCCATTTAATTACTTCTTGAGGTTAAACAGGAACTTTTTAAATCTATTTAATATGCGCTGCATTGATAAGTAGATTAGCACCATACGGAGTTTGACAAAAACACATTTTCCAAAAACATTCTGATTGCCACTAATTATGCTTCTCACTGTAAGCCATACCACTATTCTGCTGAGGAGCAATGTCCAGCTGATTGGCTTTTATTTGTCTGAGTCATCAATTTTTCCTTTTAAAACTCTGGCACATTAGCTTTTGTCCATCCACTAGTGGAATGTTAGGAAAGCAAGTCTGATTAAACACCTAAATCCATAGCTCACATGGTCCTGGGACAATTCTTTTAGTGCTCCTGAGTGCACGTTATCCAGCCTTGCAGATGTGGAAGTGTTTTCTTTTAGAAGCTACCGTCAGAATAGAAAACATTTGATTATCGCTGTGAGCTTCTGATTTCTTCCCAAATACAGAACAGAAATATTTGTGGAACCCATCTGTTTTCCTTCGGCATCATGGACAATTTTACCATCGCTATCTAATAACAGCTAAAATATTGCTGGAATTTCTTTTATGCCTCAAAGATTCCTTCTTATCTTCAGTCCTACTGGCCTTATTTTTATTGATATATTTAGCTTCTCTTAGCAACTGTTTGTGCTTAATGATAGCAATGACTGTAAACTGGCTATCAGCTTCCCCTTCTTCAACTTGCTATACATTTTCATTTTGTATTGCTGTTTTCCTCTTTAATCAAAGTTTGATTGTGATTGCTTCACTGGGAGTTTACTAGCTGTCCCCTGAACAACAATCATCATTGGGAGGAAAGATGTATACAACACAATTTTGATATCAGGAAATCAGCCCTTTTAAAGTACCAACTGTACATTACTGGTCAGAACTTCATCTCTCAGAATACTCTACATTTACTCATTCAAAAATAATTTTAAGTTTGACAGCAAATCCTTTAAACAGTAAGACCTGATCCAAAGGTAGACAACTACCTCCCTAGATTTAAGGTGCCAAACTCTGCTTTTTAGGCACCTTTACAAACCACAAAACCCTTGTTTGACTCCACCTAACTCTGTAGGTTCCTCAATTCACTTGGTGCCTCAGTTTTTGCAGTAGAAGTTCTCTAAGCACTTAAATTTCTGTCTGGAGACAAACACCACACTGCTGCCTTACTCTGAGCATCCAGAGGCCTATCTCCTACTTAACCCGCAGCACAATCTACAAATTAGGGGAAGATAGGCCTTTGCCTTCCTATTTCACCCACAAGACTATATCGTGTAGGTGTGCTCAAAGGTTGCCTATATGATGGAGTCCCATTCAACATCTTTCCAGAACAAGAGGATGGGGCAAGAGGTCACCTCTAAATTTGAGCCAGGTGGTTAGAGCACTTTCCTGAGAGATGAGTGAGACTGTCAGTCAAACCTTCTTCCTCCCTCCCCCCTCGCCCCCCAAAGCAGCAGAGGAAACTGAACCTAGGTTTCTTGCATCCCAGGGGCAGTGCTCTAACCCCTAGGTTAAACACTGTGAGGTGAACAGCGCTTCCTCCTTCACCCCACCCCATTTTGCGTGGCTTAAAGAAGGTGCCTTACTTATTTGCATCAGAAGTTACTTAGAAGTTAGCCTAAGCTGTCTGTCCTCGGGCGAGAGGTTCCCAGTTGTGGATCACAAACAGAGACAAGCACCTCCCAGTAGCCTTGTTACAAGTGTTTAACTTGAAGAAAAGGGCAACACTTAGGATATTACCCCTACTATCAGCTAGTTTAGGTGGTTCTCTGCCCAGCATGATGGCTTTTGTGGTTCGCAATCTAAAGCCTTTCTCTCAATCTCCATGTATTGTACAGGGAGCTTCGGTGCCCAAGGTGGGTTTTATGGAGCACAGTGTTGTTCCAATGATTTTCTAAATGCCTAAGCATTAGACCTTGCAACATTGAGAAATGCAATTCTTAAGTTCCTTTGTGGATCCTGGCCAAAAGTTGTGACATTCTCCTCCAGTTATAGAAACAAATATAGACACAGAGTTCTAGAAGTGCCAGCCATGCAAACTCAACCATGGCTGTGAAAGTTCTGCATGATTCTCCCCTTTCTGATTCTCTATCACCAATAATAAAGATTCCACAAGCCAACTACTGCTTGCAGTTACACCTGTGTAACGCCAGTGACAGAAGGTTAATGGGTTTCCAGAGCTGAAAGTGGGAGAATAGTTTGCAAGCAACAGTTGCACAGGTGTCACTGAGTGTATCATTTGGCCTGCAAAACCAACAATCACCATTCCACACAGGAAGACAATCTTGCTACTTTGACTCTCACCGCCGACAAACAGCAAATACCGTAAATAAGGCATTGATATCAAAGTGAAGAATATTAGTTATACACACAGAGAGAAGATGGAGTTCATTTATATTTACATTTTTCTAAGTTTTAAATTCAGCAATCACAGCTTACTGAAAAATGACTGCAGCTGTTCTATGCCTACAATAGCTTTGACAGAAATTGAGAACTTCAGTGCCAACATTTGCTACTTTCAACTGTTTCAGATTAGAATTTATATCTGCAGTTCACACCCCTGAAATTTACAGCTATGCTACCCTACCTAACCCCCTGCTAGATAGTGCTAGGTCAACAGGAGGACTTTTCCATTGACCTAGCCACTGCCTCTGGGGGAGGTGGGTCACCTACAGCAATGGGAGAACCCCTGTGAAGCACTCTGTTGTAGTGTTTAAGCTTTAAACATGAGGTTGGGTGCTCATTAGTTGTCAGGATATTGTGGCGGGTAAAGGGATAAACAGCGGTCAGTGGAATCCTGATAATCTTCCCTGTCAGGTCTGGTTTCATCTTAGTTTGCTTTAGTGGTCAAATGCTGGTCTTTTTTCAGGTCAGATCAGGCTGATCTGCATTTGACATTTGCTTCTGGGTTCTTCCCATCTAGCTCTAACTTCTTATGGCTACTGGACAATCCTGCTGTCCTACAGTTTACTGGAGCTTTGGAGCAGGTTTGCCCTTCCTGGAATATGCAGTAACTTTCTTATACTGATAGTTCCAGCCTTTCTTTGCAGTATAGCACTAGCAAAATGATAAAAGCTCATCTGTCTCACTTAGCTCCATTATCAAATACAAAGTTGCTTGCACCCTAAAAGCTCAGTGTGATTTAGTTTTCCATTCTGACTGCCAAGCATTCAAACAGAACCAGCACTTAGATAAGCATGCTTTAGATGCTTATCATTATATATAGGTCATAGGTTCTCACAATCTTACCTTTCTGTTTCTTATCCTCATCATAAATCCCACCACCACCATTTTAGAGAGTTTCCTGAGATGGAAAAGTGTATTCTTATAAACTGTATCTTACTTCACTCCTGGTCAAAATAACCAAAGAGAAATTACAACCAAGGCCAACTGACTTTGGACAGCTTTTCAAGATTAGTTTATGAAGCAACTCATCTCCCCCCTCAGCCTCCAGAAGGCACCCAACTTTCAGAATACATCTAGTATTGATCCTTTTATTCCTAAATTTAGGAGAACTTGCGCTTACAAGTTAGCTTAGAAACACTCTTACATGATCAGTGCCACTTGACTGGGAAAATAAATGAAAGAGATAGGATTCAGTTTAAGCAATAACCAGAGTCCTGTGGCACCTTAAAGACTAACAAATTTCTTTGGGCATAAGGTTTTGTGGGTTCCAACCCCCTTTGTCAGATGCACAAAGCAGAAACAATTGAGAGGTATATATACACATGCCAGGATGAAGGAGGACAATATTCTTCAAATACTTATAACCAAGAGTAAAATTATACAGGTGAGTAGTCCCATTGAATTCAACAATACTCACTAAAGCAGCACTAATGGGACTATCGTTTTAATACCATTGTTATACCATCACCAGGGCTTCCCTTGGAGATACTAAACACTTAAACCAAATGCAAGATGCATGAGAATAAACATCATATTCAGCATCCACATGAACTTTATTATAGGGTAAAAAGATCAATTAAACTAAACAAGTTAAAGTAAAACACCACTATAAATTACATTTTGCTTTTAGGGGTATGTTCTAAACCCTAAATGCTTCAGATTTAATTCCTATTGCTCTTTAAGCTTGTTTGTAGCACCTCCTTACAGGCTTCTTTCTATGAGATCTGCTGTACACAACAAATAAATGTTTGACCTCCTCAGTGCAACAGTCCTGTTCCCACCACCGCCATCCACTCTAACTTTTTATTCAGAGGCTTGGACCACCCAGGCCATTCAGCACTAAACCTTGCACAAAAGCGAAAGGAGAAGTTGCAGGCCTAACAAAAGTCACGGGAGCAAGTGGACCTGGGTGCGCGTGCCCAGGATGAAGCAGAAGCCTAATTAAAAAGCAGCCCGTGGTCATCAGCTTGAAGCAAAGAAGCCACAAATTCCCCCCGCAGCAGAGGGACCTCCCAGGCTCATTTGCAGAGGCCACTCGGGCAGCCAGCCAGAGCAACAAGCCCGGCGCAGGGGGCGCACTCCAGCCCCCTCTCCTAGGCAGGCAGTACCTTCCCGGGATCCTGGGTGTGGCCAAGCCGCTCTTTCAGCCGGAAGACCCTGGGCGCCACGCTCAGAGCCTCTGCCATTGCAAAGCCCTGCAGGCAGCCAGGCACGACCGCGGCGCCCTTGTACCCACCAGCAGCCACGCGCTAGGGCAGACCCGCTCGCGCCTCCCCCTGGCCGCGCCTCTTATAGCCGCCGCGCCCCCAGCCGGCCCGGGCGCTCCTCGCTCGCGCTGGTGCGGCGGAGGCGGGGCTCTGAGTGAGCGCGCTCGGGTCTCGCCCGGCTCCAGTGCCCTCAGGGGTGGGTTGGCGCTGCAGTGTGGGAGCTCTGTGGGTCCTGCGGTCCCCAGAGAGCAGGTGGGGGAAGGCATAATGACCGTGATCGGCCACCAGCCCATGGGGGAGAGAGAGGAGCTGGGCAAGTTGGTCCCCGTAGCAAAGACAAAGCACCAGATAGCAGAACTGGCCCTAGCAAACCAAATTCTTCAAGGCATACGAGGAAGTGGGAGTTTCTCCCAGGATCACTCATGCAATAAATAAATGTGTTAGTCTTTAAAAGTGCCACTGGACTCCTTGTTTGTTTTGCTGAACTAGACGAACACAGCTCCCCTTTTGGAACCTAAAATACCAGGCTGTCTGGTCACCCTAGTGCCCTGCCTGGCACAAATCTGCCTTCCCCAACCGTGGATTCTCAAAACCAAATGGAAGTTTTCCTGAAAAGCTGGCTCCATTGTGGTGTGTTTGTCCCCAAATGGTTTCCTCTAGCTCTGGTTTGGTTTTTCTGCAGCATGGAGCAGCGGAGCCTTCAGGACTCACCTCCTGCATTGTTAGTTTTGGACTCCCTCTCTGTGACGGTGTCGCCGAGTCCCAGCACCAGTGCCTCGGGTCTGGCAGGGGCCCTGGGGCCTAGCCACCACTGGTGGCCCAATGTGCCCCTGCCAGGGCTGGGATCCAGGGCCCGCCCGGCCACTGCCAGCCTGACCTGGCCCCTGCCGGCGCCGTGGATCCAGGGCCCACCTGGCTGCCGCCAGCCTGATCTGGCTGCTGCTGGGGCCGTGGATCCAGGGCCCATCCAGCCACCGCCGGCTGGATCCCCTCCCTCCCTCCGGATGGATTGGGTCCCTTCCCCCCCCCCAAGATGGATCGTGGCCTGGGCCCTGAACCTATTTTGGGGACAGTGACGCCCCTGCTCTGCAACCTCCCTCAGGTCAAGTCCATGACATTGAAAGCTGCCCATATTCTTCCCATCTCTTTCCTTCCGTTGCGCAGTGACTGGGAGAGGGGTTCTTCCATTCTCTTTCCTGTTTGGGGAGCAGTCTTGGCTTGACCTTTTCCCCCCTGCATCATCATCATCATCATCATCATAATAGAATATTAGGGTTGGGAGGGACCTCAGGAGGTCTTCTAGTGAATCCAAGCCCCTGATAAAAGCAGGTCCAGCTCCATCATCATCAATCATCATTAATAATCACCATCACCACTCTGATGGGGCCCAACTCCTCTCCCCGCAGGGTGTGTACTGAGGCAGTGGTATAGGATTTCCTGACTTGCTTAGAGTTGCCAACAATGTATTTCAAAAATATGGGACATGTAGAAAGTGAAGTTTAGATAGGGATTTATTAAGGGTATTTGCAATAGTTTTTAAGCATAGAGTTAGAACAGATTAGGCCCAAGTAAGGAACCAATTTTCAAAGGTCTCTGCATTCCTTGCCCAGCAACAAACAACTTGCACCTATATTTGAACCTATGCCAAGAACTCAGGCCGTCACAATACCAAAAACTACTTTGCCATCTCTATACCAAGAATTCGGCTGCCCGCAGACTAAATCTAGGACGCAAAGCGCCCGTCTGCAAAAGGTGTAAAAACGTCAGCAAAAAAAGGTGTTAAGACAAAAGTGGGGGCAAGAGGGATTAAAACCCTATAAATATAGCCCCGCATCCCCAAAAGGGGGGTTAGCGATAAAGCTCTGTGGTCTCATGATGCCCCGATCTCTGGGCTTGCCCTTGGGTCGCTGGCCAGTGAGGACCATGGTAGCTAGCGTCAGCAACCCTGATCCAGGCAGGTGACGGGACTGGCATGAAGGAGCGGACCAGAAAGGTCAGACCACGATCCTAGGTGTGACGGACCTGACACGTTGGCGTTGAGCTTGGTGAGTAACTAGTTACAAGCACACAGAGACCTCGGTGATTTTTGGTTCATGGTAGCTACAGATCTTTGAAGCAGTAACGGGAAGTATCTAGCACCCAAGGTCCTAGGGCAAGGACCAAAGCAGTTTAGTACCCCGAGCCTGGGAGGACAGGTTGGCTAGGGATAAGGTTAGGGAACAAATAGGTTAGCACCCCAAGCCTGGGAGGACAGGTTGGTTAGACTGCAGTCCCCTTTAAAGGTAGGGGCAACGGCAGTGTAATAAGAGTAGCTTTAGCGTTTAACTTGGGCATTAAGTCCCACATATAATCTTTGCCTTTAAGACTTGCTGCAGCCTAAGAAATATAAATCGCATTACAGCGTAAGAAATATAGAAAGGCATAGACACCACACACAGACTTCTGCTTTTTGAAACCGCATCACAGTTGTCTGTCACTGTTATCTGTAACTCTTTGAAAGCTTTCTCTAATAAGAAACTTGTAACCATGGTAAATGAAAATAAACCTCCTTTGTTCATAACTGCCCTGATTCTTTTGATGCTACTCTTATTCCTGCTAATTTCCTTTGCACCCCTTGCGTTTCCCCTTCTCCCAGCATATGAGCAATACTCGGTCCCCCTGATGCTGGTCTGGGTCACCGGTTGGCTTGGCTCAATCCTCTATTGCTCGTACCTTCTGATCCTTTGTCTCATAACAAGAGCCTCCAATCAGTCACCGAACAAAAGTGGAGCTATAACCTCCACGGCCAAAAGGACCCTGGTCTGCCCGCAGCCCCCGACGAATAAGACCCCGGGGGTAGGCCTTAAACACTGTAGCAGCTTCGAGGACAGACATCAGATGTCTTCAATCTTTACTTGAATCTCTGGGGGCAAATCCCTTTTTCCCCTCCTTGGGTTTCTCTTTCTCAAGCTCTGGATGTTACAGAGAACCCAGAGGCATAGGTGCTGGGCCAGCAGCCATTGCAATTCCTGTCCACAGGCACTCCAAGCCAAACTGGAGGGGGCAGTTGCTGGTCTTTGCCTGTTGCAAAGGATCAGGTGACACAGAGTCCTACTGTCTGATATGGCATGGGGGGACCTAGGGAATGGATGAGGTTGGAAGTCCCTTACGACACAGTGATCCCCATCTGCTGAAGGCCATTGACAGTCACTGTTTATTAGGCTGCAACCTGGTGGATGGGCAACCTGGGACTAGTTGGTCACAAAAGGCACCTTTGCATCTGTCATCCATCCCACTCCTTCAAGTGCTACTCAGCCACAAATGAGAATCTGGTCCACTCAACAAGTTTGATCCACTTATCATGAGCGTCATGGAATAAGAGAATTTCCAGAAAAGAGAGGTGACTTGGCATACTGACAGAAATGTGTGACTCCATATGAGTCTTATGTGTGATGAAGAATAAATGCTTTCAATGCGGGTCCATGCCCCAAACTCTTCGGACAATGCCCTGAGCCTAGAGGAGCAGTCTGTTCTGCTCCTCCCCTACCTGCTGCCACACTGGCACTGCCTGCTCCTAGGTCATCTCCAGCAGGGGGTGAGTGAGGAGTGAAGATGGCCCCTTGAGTAGCCACTCCATCCCCAGCAGGAGGGTGGGGCTGGTGCTTGGAGGCAGGCTGGCTCTGCAGGGTGATGCGCCGCGGGACCAGCCCAGCCTGGGGATGGGGCAGACTGGCACTGTAGCGCAGCGCAGGCCGGCGGTGCTCTGTGCTGCAGCCCAGCGCCAGTCTGCCCAACTCTTGGGCTGGGCTGGTCCTGCAAAGCCACCGACCCATAACGTCAGCCTATTCCCAAGCACCAGCCCGCCCCTCGCATTGAGATGGAGTGGTTGCTCAAGTGGTCATCCCTGCCCTCTACCCACCCCATCCTGCCCCCTTGGGATGATGCCCAAGTCTTTTTTTAAAAAGTAATAACACCCTTGAATGCTTTGCTTTGTTTCGCCTATTTTTCTTAACTAAACTGTATTATTTAACAATCAGTTGAAATTAGAGTGGAGGGTTGGTCTTTTGAATAGTGTGTGAGAGGAAGAGCTACACCTTGTGCCAAAAATGTCTTGGGAAGCCTCTGCCCTAGGGTGGGAAGAGTAAAATGGTGAAATCTACTAATAAATTAGTGCCAAGGTCGCAAAAATTGATGAAGAGTTTCTCTTATCAAAGGTGCCACAGATGATGGTTGACATTGGAAGCCCTCTGCATTTACTGTTACTAGGGTACAGCAACCTGCTGTTAAGTCTGGCATTTTTGTTACCCATGTCTGATAACATGGACAAAAAGTCAAATCCTGATTCCATCCTACCTGTGGTACATATACAGGCCCCATCACTGTCACATCTAAAAATCTCCCAACATCTCCTGTATTTAGTTTCACACCACCCCTATAAGGTAGGCAATTCCCACTTTACAAATGGGGAAATGACTCACAGAGAGATTAAGTGACGAATCCGTTTGAATCTAAAGATTTGTTGTAACAGTCTGACCTGATCCTATGACTTATACTTCCCTGCATTTATTTTCCTCCCATTCTGTAAGTTGCCCATCTTCAAAGCATCTGACGAAGTGGGATTTTCTCCCACGAAAGCTCATGCGCTCAATAAATTTGTTAGTCTTTAAAAGTGCCACAGGACTCCTTGTTTGTTTGGCTGAATTAGACTAACACAGCTCCCCTTTGGAAGTCAGCTTTTGTCAACAAAACAGTGAAGGTGTGCACATTAAAATACTCCTACCAATGTAACTCCCCTGCTATATCGACACCATAAAGCCACCTCAATATAAGGGGTAGGACTTATGTCCGTGTAGTTAGGGTGACACAATGTCAGTATAGAAACTGTGTTCCTTACATCAGCTGTTGGCTGTCATCTGCTCCCAGCTGGGAGCTAGGCAAGAAGCCCAGTGCTTGGACCCTGCTGAAGGGAGAAGCCCTGGGTAGACCCCATAGAGAAGCAGAGCTGTCCTTTTGGGGGAGGGGGGGAGGGGCAAGCAGGATGACTGCACTTTGGGGCGGGAGCGTGAAGCCTGGCCTCTCCAGGGCAGGGAAATGGAGCCAGACCTCTGGGACAGCCCACCCCACCCCCAGGGGCAGAGCAACCAGTTCATGGGAGGTCGGGTGCGTGGTGCCTGGCCTCTCTAGGCCAGCCCGCCTGCCCCCCTACACCAGCACGGGGCTGGAGGACACCAGAGACCTATTGGCCCCCAGAGATGGCCCTGTAGAGGGGAGAAGCCCTGAGCAGCTTCCCCTGCTCTTGGCTGAAGGGGAATAGTTCTGAGTGGCTTCCTCTGGTTCCAGCTGGGAGCCAGGGCGAGAAGCTGGAGTGCTTCTCTGCCAACTCCCTTCCAGGGTCCTGGGTAGACTTGTCAATTTCACGGCTTAGCTGGGAACAGCTGGACCTTCTCCCCAGGAGTGAGAAGCTCCAGGCCGTTTACCCCAGCTCCTGGTGGGGAACAGAAAGGGGAAATCCCCGGGTGACTTTCCCTGGCTCCCAGCAAGAAACAGGAAGGAAGGGCAAGCCACTGGGAGCCCAGGAGCATGTGATGCAGCCGGGCTTCCATCACTGAGCTGCCAGAGGAGCTGAGAGACTTGGCTAAGCTCCACACACTGCCCCACTTACGTCACTGGAAGTGCTCTTGGTGAGGTTGCACAGCCAAGAAGGGTAATGTGGACATCAGCCACCACAGTAATTGACGTGGTGACTGTCAGCCGACCTAACATAGGTCAACTTATCTTGGTACTCTAGACAAATACAGTTAGTATCTACTTCTGATTCTCTAGCAATACAAGCCTACATATCATGAACTCTAGCCTCTTTAACATGGCATTTCTAACTATCTATAAGGAATGGCCCTCTTTACCATTTCAGTGTTCTTCAAATATGTCCTTAAAGTTTGCTTTCAGTTCAAGCTGCTTACTTGTTGCCAGGGCCATCCCTGGGGGGGTTGGGGCCCAGGGCCAATCAACCTGTGGAGGCTCCCGGCCCCTTCCTGGCACTGGGGGAGGGGAGAGGAGTGGCCCAGAGGCTGGGCTCCACACTCGCCCCCCACCCCTGGGCTGGTTGGTCCACCTCCCAGGGGTGGGCTGGGGCTGGCTGGCTTGCTGTACAGCCTCTGGTGCAGCCTTCCAGGGCCTGTGGCCTTGGAGGGCCACATCAGAAGCCAAACCACGCGCAGTCGGCTCTGCAGGGCCCAGCAAAGTACAGGGCTCGGGGCTGTTACCCTGGCTGCCCCCCACCACCCAAGGACAGCCCTGCTTGTTCCTTAACCCTGGCTGGCTCAGCATCACAGGGACATATTCCACTGTTGGGCTTGCAAAGCAACCCTCATGCTCTGAGTAAAACTCAGTGGCAGATTCCTGTTTGAACCATTCATAATACATCGTATCCCCTGAGACACCCAGTAACCCTCATCTTGTGAGGAGAAGGTTACTCGCATTTCTTTGGAATGATAACGCAGTTAGCACATTGTTGTAGGAGTTCACAGCACTATATTGTCATGATGAGACTCTAGCCGAATAAAGAGGGTTAAGAATTTGTCACAGGTATTTTTGTAAAAGTTAGGCAGGTTGTTAGCAATAAACAAAAACTCCTGCTGCTCCTATGGCATGGGCTGACCACCAGACACTACTGCATCCCTAGGTGCTGCTCCAGTCCTGCCTCTGCTCCTAGGCAGGGACTGACAATTATTCTCGCCCCGCTGGCGTGGCTTTCTGAAGCTGAAAAGATTATGGAGGTCTTTTAAAATCATGGAATCCATGACCCCTGACAGATTCATATTCTTACCAATAAGATACATGAAGTGTATTTACTTAAACTCAGTGGCAGAAAAACACATATACTGTGGATGTGGAAAGAAGAGGCCTGAATCAGGCTGTATTTTTGCCATCTGGATAAGTAATACAGTTCCCATAAACAACTTCTCCCCGAGAGTTTGGCATGAGGCTGCCTGGGAGGAGAATGCCCTTTTTCTGGAGCTTGCCCCATATTTCCCTTGCACAACTATGTTTATATCAAGGAGACAAGTTTGTTCCCTTAATTTTTAAAAGTCAGGCAAGTAAAGGAAACCTAGTCTCCCTGGATGGCACAGAGAGAGAGACAGAGAGAGAGAGAGAGAGAGAGAGAGAGAGAGAAGGAGGAGGGGTCACTTTAAAGGGCCCCAGAGCACAGACACCAGCCTCTTTTATTCACTGTGACAGCAAAGGGTCACACTAGCAACTGCAATTGCTGGAACTTGTCAAGTGGCCTCTGATCTCTCTCTCTCTCTCTTTCTCTCTCTCTTTTCTCATTCTTCCTAGGAAGGGACATTCTCACTGACACCTGGTTTGCCAGCTCTAGGACAGTGCATTGCTGAGGAAGGTAAGATTGCTTCTGCTGCTGCACTTGCTAGTCATTTTTTTCATCATGTTTCCACAATAGTTTTGTTCTGTATCTGGCACATTTCAGCATTGTCTTTGGACCTGGAATGTCCTTAAACATGAGTCATTCCTCAGCTAAAATCAATATGAGCTCTTCTGTCTGTGGAAAGGCAAAAGGTTGTTGAAACTGAACTCAACTGAGGTCCACAAAACTTCAAAAATAAAATTAGGATGTTTTTATGGTGTATTGCTTGGTCTGTTTCTTTGCTTTTCCATTTTCTTAAATTTAACTCATTGGCTGCTTATCTAACAAACTAGCTGGTCAAATTTTTGTTGATAGAAAAACACACGGTAAGGAAAACTTTGGAGAATTATTTCTATAACAAACAACATTTCAAATTACTGAATCGAAAAACAAATCTTAATTATTTTCATGAACAAAGGGAGCATGCGTTTAAAGTTTGTGTCTCTGAAAATATTTAAAGCCACAGTTATGCTTGCTGAGAAAATATTTTCTAGCCATCTATGAAGTGTGTGAATAGAAACTGTAAACACATCCAAAGTTTGGTCTCTCTTTCTTTCTGTAACAGTGAAATACATATTGCACTTTCTATAGTTTAAATAGGTTGCAAACAGTCATTTGAAACAATAAACTGTGTCCAAAGTGGCAAATACACCTTAAATTGAACCTGTCTTAAAATGGCAAGCTGCTGTTTGAGTGTTACTATTCCTAGAACTGACTCTGATAGGTTTCAACAGATGCAGCACTTGGAAGGCAGCCAGGGTGGGCAGGAAGAAGGGGAGCAGCTGGAATCTCAGCTCATTCTGGCATGCAGCGACACTGACGTTTTCAGCCCACATGAGCCTCTCTTGCACTGCACACAATCATCACCCAGTGGAAAAAAAAAAGTGCCTGATTCTTACAGTGGAACTAACCATTCCATTCTATAATTAAAATGCTGACTTATTATACATTGCATGCTTTAGGGAGATTAGATCTGAAGAGATTTTAGAAGAAAATATTATTGCAGATGAGGTTTACTTATTAAACAAATCTAGTAAATGATGCCATTGCTTATTTTATCATTGCACAGCATTCCTCCATGTTCTGTCCTTTTCTAGGGGGTTGGGACCAGAATTTGAGGAAATTATGTTAGACTGCAAAGAGATAGTGTATCTTAAGGCTAATGCTGTATTTCATTAATGTTAGTCATTCCTTTCATTGATGCATTATTATAGACCAGGACCTTTCTTTAAAATGTATTTACTTATAGTTTGTAAATGAAATAACTCCACTGAAGGACACAAAGGGTATGTCTACACTAGAAAAAGTTAAGTCGACTTTGTTAAGTCGACTTAATAAGGTCGACTTTAAGTTGACTTAAAGTCGACCTTATTAAATCAACTTAACAAAGTGGACTAAGTTGACTTAAAGTTAAGTCGACTTAATCCACTTTGTTAAGTCAACTTAACTGGCCTTACGTTGACTTAATAAAGTCTACTTAAGGGTTACTCCCTGTTCACACCATCCTTAAGTCGACTTAAGGAGTCGATTTAAGGCTTAAGTCGAACTAATGGGCGGTTGTTATTAAGTCAACTTAAGCTTTCATTAAGTCCATTTAAGGAATTTCTTAAGTCGACTTAATGAAAGTCAGGTGTAGACATGGAGTAATTTAGGTCGACTTAAGGGTCCTTAAGTCGACCTAAATTGCTAGTGTAGACATACCCAAAGGGTCTTCTCCCACTGTATTCAACAAGAGGTTGGCCACTGACTTCAGTGGGAGCAGGAATTTGTGCACAGTTAATATGCATAATTCAAATGATTAATCTAATGTTATCATATAAAGTGAGGATTCTTTTCACACACAGAAATGACTTCTTAAGCTAATACCTGTTGCTAAGTTTGTATCAATTTGCACAAGTCTATTACAAAACTAAGTGAGGCTTTTTCAGAAATACCCTCAATAATTCACACTGAAATGGGGATACTGTAATTTCAGATTATGGACAGTATGATATAAATAAGGAAAAACTTAGAAAGTTAATTATACGTGTGTGTGAGAGAGAGAGAGAGAGAGAGAGAGAGAGAGAGAGAGAGAGAGAGATATGGGAAATCATATACCACAAGCCTAATAAATCCAGAGTCCTAATCGTGGAAGCTCTTAGGTTCTGATCCTCAGACTAAAATACACAAAACCATACCTAAAAATGCACTTTTCCCCAATATGTTTCAGACACCTTATTCGTGGAAAACTTTTTCCATTTTTAAATTTTATGTATCAGATTTTGAACTGACTTCCACCACTGTAAATTGGAAATAGCCCTTCTGAAAGCAAAAGCAGAATCAGATCCTATACCTTTATTGTGTTTTTGTCTAAAACAGTTATAGGTCTGGGTCCTGACTGATTTTAAAATATTATTCCATTTTTAAAATTTTATACTTAGCCAAACAGATTTTACTTTTGTGGGAAAACTTGATTTTTGTGATCTTGTCATAAACAAGAGTTCATTTTAATTGCATTCTGGATATACAGCGATAATTCCACAAGAATCACATTTAGTATTTATTGTTAGTAACCACATCCCACAGCAATCCAATAAAACATACATTTTTAAAGTCAGTCATAAGGTATTTTACTTTGTGTTCTGTTCTCATGATGGTTCCATTTATTGATAAAGTTTAAACTTGGACGAGTCATTATTCAGATGTAAAATACTTGTAACTGCAATGTAACTCTAAACTTTACCATTGTATTTTTTTAGCAAGCTCTTGGCTGTGATATTTCATTGCAGTCATGGCACCTAAAAAGAAGAATGTCAAAAAGAACAAAGGAGATATCAATGAAATGACTATAATTGTGGAGGATGGCCCCCTAAGTAAACTAAATGGTTTGAATGGCTTCTTAGATGGAGGAAATGGGTTCAGCTGCATCTCATCTGAGGTATCTGATTCTTCTTATAGCCCAAATCTCTTGGAAGGGCTAAGTAGAATGAGACAGGAAAATTTTCTTTGTGACTTGAGTATTGGTACCAAAAGCAAATCCTTCAATGTTCACAAGGTGGTTATGGCTTCATGCAGCGACTACTTTCATAACATCTTAAAGAAAGATCCATCTACTCAAAGAGTTGATCTCAATGATGTATCCCCATTGGGCCTAGCTACTGTCATCACCTATGCTTACACTGGAAAGCTAACTCTCTCACTATACACAATAGGTAGTATCATTTCCACAGCAGTCTACCTTCAGATTCACACTCTTGTAAAGATGTGCTCTGATTTTTTGATGCAAGAAATCAGTGTTGAGAATTGTATGTATGTTGCCAATATTGCAGAGACCTATGGACTAAAAAACACCAAGGAAGCAGCACAGAGATTCATTAGAGACAACTTCATTGAATTTTCAGAAACAGATCAGTTCTTAAAACTTACTTTTGATCAGATCAATGAATTCCTTGCAGATGACGACTTGCAGTTGCCGTCTGAAATTGTTGCATTCCAGATTGCAATAAAATGGCTGGAATTTGACCAAAAAAGAACAAAGTATGCTGCAGATCTCTTGGGCAACATTCGATTTGGTACCATCTCTGCCCAAGACCTGGTCAATTATATTCAAACTATACCAAGAATGATGCAAGATGCAGACTGCCATAGACTTCTAGTGGATGCCATGAATTACCACTTGCTTCCATATAATCAGAATACACTGCAGTCTAGAAGAACAAGGATTCGTGGAGGTTTCAGAGTCCTAGTTACTGTTGGGGGACGCCCAGCATTGACAGAAAAGTCCCTTAGCAGAGACATCTTATACAGAGATCCTGAAAATGGATGGAAGAAGCTTACTGAAATGCCTGCTAAAAGTTTTAATCAGTGTGTAACTGTGATGGATGGATTTCTCTATGTGGCTGGTGGTGAAGACCAGAATGATGCCAGGAACCAGGCCAAGCATGCTGTCAGCAATTTCTGCAGGTAAATGGTTATTTATAAAGGAAGGACAGGGAGATCCAGACTGGGCAAGAACAAATCCAAGTTTGAGTGCAGAAGATGGCAACACCAGATTTTTATAAGGGGCGAAATAGGATGCTATTAGCTATTTAAAATTTTACCTATTACAAATGTACAACTAAAGTTATGCAAAATGTCCATGCATAATCACAAACATGCAAAGAATAACAACTCCAAATCAGTAAATGTCCCTCAAGCCATAATTAAATTAATAGTGGCTATATAAATATTAAAATGTAGGGAAATTATAAGAAGCATTAATGTTGAGACAGACCAAACAAGGCAATAATTCTTCAAGTTCAAGAGCTATTAATGCCTTATGGTAAACTCTGAAAAACATTCTTTAGAAATAATTGTTTTTCTTTTTTTCTTCTCAGCATTTCCTCTATATTTCATTTATTTTGGTCTTTATTTCTCACAACAAAGATTTAGAAGCAATAAATGCACATTGATCTGTCCTGTTTAAAATACACAAAATGCTATAGTTTCTGAAGGACCACACTTCCTCTGCATTGTCCTCTTAGATCTGCATGAGTGGCAGCAATGCAGAACCCAGAGGCTATGTCTACACTTGAAAAGTTAAGTCGACTTAAAGTGGACCTTGTTAAGTCGATTTAACAGAAGTGGACTTAACTTTTCAAGTGTAGGTGTGGCCCCTTTTAGACCTTATTAAGTTGACTTAAGGTTTTAAGTTGACTTAAAAAGGTCCACCCAGGCACTACTCTATGTCTCCACTGGCTTAAGTCAGTTTAAGTGCTAGTTCAAATTAAAACCAGGTTTTATTAATTCAAACTAACTTTTCCTTAATTTGACTTAAGGAGCAGTTTAAGTCGAATTAAGGAAAGCCCAGTGTAGACGTGGAGTAAATTAAGTCAGCGTAAGCCTCCTTAAATCGACTTAATTTGTAAGTGTAGACGCACCCAAGGGTGCGGCTACATTGGCAACTTAGGTCAGCTTAAGGACTCTTAAAGTCGACCTACATAAAGCCAGACCCACACTGGGCTTTTATTAAGTCGACTTAAGTGCTTCCTTATGTCGACTTATTAACAGCTTAGGTCAACTTTATAACACCACCTCTGAAGGCTGACTTAAGCCTTAAGTCGACTTCTTAAGTCGACTTAAAGCCAGTGTAGACGGCTATGTCTACTGTTAAGTTGCCTTAACAAGGTCGACTTAAGTCGACTTAAAGTGTAGCCATTCTCTTAAGTCAACTTAACAAGGTCGACTTAACTTTACAAGTGTAGACATAGCCTTAGAGCTGCTCCAGGCTCCCAAGGGCGTTCAGCATACATAATGGTTACTCCATTGCTGTTGAGCTCCCAGCAGGAGAGTCCAAATAACAACTCCTAAAGAGTCGCTGAGTTTACAGGGAGAATTAATATAGCACTAACGTTCTCTGTTGTTTAGTTGGTTGTTTTAGTCATTTATGCCAATTTGCTAGATCAAAATGTTGCATAGAGAAGATGGTTTCCCAACTCCTCCCTCTTATTTCAGGCTGTGCCTGACCTTTACAAAGCAGAATTCAGCCAACAGATTTTTTATGTGGCCTTCATGGTAGAAGTTAAATAGTGAGATAGAACACAGCTATATAGTCATTCACAGGAGTCAGAGTGACCTGACCTGGATTCTATTCCTAGCTCCGCCATTGACCTTGAGAAGGTTACTTCACATCTCTTTATTTGTACGATTGCTTTCAGAGCTATGGATCAAATGTGTCAGACAAAAATTAAAATCTTATTATGCATATTTCCCTTCCAAGAGGCTGCCCCCAGCTCTTTTTATATGTGAGCTCTGTCCATCTACTGGTCTGTAGACCCTGTGAAGACAGGAACATATGATCCTCAGGATTCATCTGCTTAAACTTTTATCCTTCCAAAGAACTCAGAGTCTTCTATTTGTGACCTCCAAATTGATTGCTGTGGAGGTGTTTAATGTTTTGAACAGAGAATGTCACTTCATGCAGTCACTAACCTGCGGGACCAATCGAAGTGTTAGGAAACAAAATCTTAGTTTCATGTAATCTTATCTAAAACAAATAACAATGAAAG
Organism: Pelusios castaneus; assembly: GCA_007922175.1. NCBI lineage: Eukaryota > Metazoa > Chordata > Testudines > Pelomedusidae > Pelusios > Pelusios castaneus. Next base: position 3,406,626 of record ML685779.1, read on the forward strand.
GGAAATATCTAAAATATGCATATTAATATGCAGAATTAACAATAAATGGAATGTTTTTCAGAGATTTTTCATAATGTGAAAGCAGCCCTCAGAAGCTGTAGCTCTTCCTTGTCTTCCACTGTCGTGGAACATTAAGTACTCATTAAACTCATTAACATTAAACTCAACAAGATGAGTTTAAAACAGATTATCTCCCTTAGCTTTGAAATACCTTGCTTTTTCTCATCTGCATTGTGAGCTTAGGGTCATGTGCTCCCTCTGTCTCTCTGTGAATGTGGAATGACCTCTGAAATCCACAGGATTTGCATTTTTGATCAAAGGTAGTATATGACCTTCAGCGTTACTTAGGTTTTAGTTTATTCATCATTAAACACCTATATGCATCTTTGATATAATACACTGTAAAAATGCTTTTACATATGTGACCTGATCCTGCAAATTCTTACTGATGCTGACAATCCCAATGAAACTAATGAAACTTTCTCTGAGAGAGGATTTTTTGCATTAGTAAGTAAACTGGGTTGCTCTAAATATTTAAAGTGCGTATTTCTACTGACACAAATATACCATTTAAAATATTTGTGCAGGACTTTGAAAATATACTTACAAAGTGGCAAATAAATTCTTACTTAATTTCTACTACCAAAGGGCCCAATACTGCTCACATTGGATGGTTTTGCAAGATTCCTATTGACATCAGTACAGGGCCTTAAAAGACCATATTACCATGCAGTAGTGCATTTATGATATGTGAACAAATTTAATAAATAAGCTTATGTATTTATTTTAAAGGAGCCAATATGTTACTTTTTAAAGACCAGTCATATAAAATCTTGAGATACACATTTGAAGTAGACAAAGTTGTAAAAACTAGAAAATTGTATTTGAAATATAGACACTGTATGGAAACAATAGTCATTTTACAAAATTCGTAGGTTAACTTTTAAAAAAAAATCAAATTACTGAAGGTAATTACCGTAGATCACATTATATGCTCTATACATCCCAGATTTTATTGACAAAACTATGTTTGAAATTATAAAGATTCAGTTCTCACCCATTAAAGAATTAAACTTATTTTTGATTGAAACTTAATAAGAACTTCAGCCTTCAGTTCAAGGGAATCATAATAGCCACAGCTATACAATAAAAATTAAATCTAGTGGTTTAGAAGGCACACGATTTTAACTGTAGAGTAGCAGATGTCATGTTGTAGGCCTTCCCATAGAACTATCTGAATATTTTGATTGCATCAGTTATTCTCTTCTCTTATTGCTTGCAGATATGATCCTCGTTTCAACACATGGATTCATCTGGCCAATATGAATCAGAAGCGCACCCATTTTAGCCTGAATGTATTCAATGGCCTCCTTTTTGCAGTGGGTGGTCGCAACTCTGAAGGGTGTCTATCTTCAGTTGAATGCTATGTGCCGGCAGTTAACCAGTGGCAAATGAAGACAGCCCTGGAGGTGGCAAGATGCTGCCACGCCAGTGCAGTCATAGATGGTAGGATTCTGGTCACAGGAGGTTACATAAATAATGCATACTCCCGTTCTGTTTGTATGTATGACCCCACCAATGATAGCTGGCAAGATAAGTCCACCCTCAGCACTCCAAGAGGATGGCACTGTGCTGTTTCTCTTGGGGAGAGGGTCTATATCATGGGTGGGTCCCAGCTGGGAGGCCGGGGTGAAAGGGTTGATGTCCTCCCCGTTGAGTGCTACAATCCTTATGTTGGCCAATGGAGTTACGTTGCTCCCCTGCCAACTGGAGTGAGCACTGCAGGTGCTTCAACTCTTAATGGGAAAATTTACTTGGTCGGTGGCTGGAATGAAATAGAAAAGAGATATAAGAAGTGCATTCAGAGCTATAACCCAGATCTTAACGAATGGACTGAGGAAGATGAGTTGCCTGAAGCCACAGTAGGAGTGTCTTGTTGTACTGTTGCCATGCCCAATAACAAAACAAGGGAATCCAGGGCTAGCTCAGTATCTTCTGTACCAGTTAGTATTTAAATATTATAATTAGGTTTAAGCAAGAATAAATTAAAAAAAAATTACACAGCTGGATAGTTAACCCTTTAAGTAGCCTTCTGTGCTTATATTGCAGGGGGGAATTGCCATATAAAAATCTTAACTTTATGAAACTGGCCAATTTTCATGATCTTTAAAATACTTGGTGTGAAACAACGTCCTAAGGTCCAGTGAATTTATTTAGTGGGAACAGAGCCATAGTTAGAACAGGGACTCGGGCCTGTCCCTAAATCTGCCACTGACTTGCTGGGTTACTTTGGGCAAATCGCTTAATTCCTCTGTTCCTTGGTTTTTTCATCTGTCAAATGAGGATAATAATCAATGAGTGTTTTTAAAGTGAAGTGCTTAAAGACTTTGGGATAAAAGCATTAGGGATTATTATTAATAAATATTAATTAATTAATATATTTCCATATATTAGTAATATGCCATGGCCTCATAAACTTGGTCAGTTTTGTTCTATTTTAAACATTTTATATATGACAAAATTTATTTAACAAGAATTTATTGCACATATAAATTCTGAAATATATGTTATTTTTTCCCCTCTCTGGGAATTGATGTCCTCCAAACAGTTTCAAAACTCTCTCTATTAGAAATTAGAAAGGAGTTTCTCTGATCTACAATGCAGCCATTTAAGTTTTATAGGTAGGCCTGTGGAAGGGATTTCAAGAGCCAAACTGAACAAATCCAAAGCTTATCTGTCCATTATGGGGCAGTCCTCATCAGGTCACCAGGTTCCTCTGCCTCCTTCCACACACACACATGAGATCCTATATCTGCAGATGGGGAGATTCCACCTCTTTGCATACTTTGGAAACCACACATGGGGACTCTGCAGGGTACAAGGTCAGCAGAGGTGGAAGGGACAGGCCCATCAATAATCCTGCTTCTACTGTTCCCTACCTGCAGAGAAACATACTATAAGTTAAGATACCCCAATACTGACCGTCTTCTCTGCTGTAAAAGAAACCCCCCACATGGTTCTAGGAGCAACCACCAGGGAAAATCCCAGGAAGCTGGTGTCGAAGCAGAGCATGTACAAAAATAATCTTTTCTATTCAGTCCAACAAATTTCTATTGGATTAAGGAACAAGGACTGAGTACGAGCTGCAGGATTCATCCCGAAGTGCAGACATGCTTGGGGAATAGTGAGTCATCAGGTAACACTGGACTGAAATGAAATAGGTTTTCTGGGCTGTTATTGATGGGATGTTTTGATGCCTCCTTTATCAGGCACAGACACAGTATCCCCAAAACTAAGCTTTTCCTACACTTCTTATTGTATATCATGGAATCATAGAAGTGTAAGACTGGAAGAGACCTCGATAAGTCATGAAGCCCAGTCCCCTGTACTCAAGACGGGACTAAGTAATAATTCCTTAGGCTGCCTTGACCTCAGCTCTTTTTATAAAGTGACTTCTTATTGCATTTTACCAAAGACATAGGATAAAACCTTGACCCTATGGAAGTCAATGGAAATATTGCCATTTACTTCAATGGGGCCAGGATTTCATTCTTACTCTCTATGAATGACCCGCTGAGAATTGCTTTCTTAGCTTCAGCACTTTGCACGAGGAATTAAGCATACAACTGCTGGTAATTTCCATTGCGAATAGAACATGCACACCCAAAGTCCTCTGCAACACGCCTAGAATTTATACCCAGGGATCCTATTATTAATAAAGATTTATACACCCTTCTGCTGGGAGAAAACAAGCAATCAAATTAAGTAAAATGATTACATAATAACTCACTCAAAACTAAAAGAACACAATCTTGTACAGAATCATACAGTCTTCACGTGCAATTTTCTTGGAATACAGTCAATACCTCAAGAGAGCAATGTCTATGAGAAGGCAAAGTCACCTGGAAAGCAATGTTTACTGGTCACCTGAGTGCCTTACCCCAATCACAAAGGGAAACCTTTCAAGTTTCTGCAAATGCAGGCGTTCTTTGGCCAACCATTTACAGCACTCTCATAACCTGAGGCCATGTCTATACTGGGGCGCCATATAAAGAACATCGACATTATAAAACCAGAGAGTGTCCATAGGACACTCTTGCTCCGGCTTCTTCTGGCCCCCAGTGTAGATACTGGGCTGGAACAGCTGCTGGCCCACGGAGCACCAGGGCTGAAGTTGCCAGCTCGGCAGTCTCCCACAGGGGTTGCTGCTGACTCCTGAAGCACCGCGGCTGGGGCTGCTGGCTCAGCAGCAACCCCCGCGGGGGGTTCCAGGAGCCGGCAGCCCCAGCCCCGTGGCTCTGAGAGCCGGAGGGCAACCTCTGCAGGGGGCTGCCAAGCCGGCAGCTCTAGCCCCAGGGTTCTGGGGCTATGTCTACACTTGTGTATTTAAGTCAACTTTAACTAAGTCGACTTAACTAAGTCGACTTAGTGTGTCCACACTGAAAATTAAAGTCGACTTAAAGGGGAACTTACAAAGTCGACCTAGAGC